>JAXLNO010006096.1:141353-166292 GCA_038087875.1 Malacoraja senta | reverse complement strand
CATTTAAAAAACAACTCTCGTTGGCCAAAGTGCTTTACATTTGTTATAAGAATAATATAAACAAACAAACTACATACATATATACATATAGCCCTCGCTCAGAGGACGTCAAGAAAGGCTTGGGAGTATAGATACGTTTTTAGTCTTGACTTAAAGGAGTCGATGGAGGGGGCAGTTCTGATGGGCAGGGGGATGCTGTTCCACAGTCTAGGAGCTGTAACCGCAAAGGCGCGGTCGCCTCTGAGCTTATGCCTAGACCGCGGGATATTCAGCAACCCCAAGTCGGCCGATCTGAGGGACCTGGAGTTGGAGTGGTGGGTAAGAAGTCTTTTGATGTAGGTGGGGGCAAGCCCATTGAGGGCTTTGTAGACATAGAGGAGGATCTTGAAATGTATACGGAACCGCACAGGGAGCCAGTGGAGAGAGGCCAGGATCGGGGTGATGTCCCTTTTTCGGGTGCCCGTCAGGAGTCTCGCTGCGGTGTTTTGGACCAGTTGCAGGCGGGACAGGGAAGATTGGCTGATGCCAGTGTAAAGGGAGTTGCAGTAATCTAGGCTGGAGGAGATAAATGTGTGGATGATCTTTTCGAGGTCATCAAAGTGGAGGAAGTGGCAGAGAATTTAAAAAAAATGGAACCTTCCTGCCTCAGCTGAGGTAACAGCTGGTGCCAGAACTTTTACTGAAACATTAAGTAGTCTCCTTTTAGAGATACGGCGCGGAAACAAGCCCTTCGGCCCCCCGAGTCCGTGCCGACCAGCGATTACCTTACACTCACACTATCCTACACAATCTCCAATTATACCGAAACCAATTAACATACAAACCTGTTCGGCTTTGGAGTGTGGAAGGAAACCGGAGCTCCCGGAGAAAACCCACACAGGTCACGGGGAAAACATACAAACTCCGTACAGACAGCACCCGTAATCAGAATTGAACCCGGGTCTCTGGCGCTGTAAAGTAGCATTTCTACCCCTGCACCATCGCACAGCCCCGTGTATTAAGATTTTCTGTGAAATCATGACTAGGATTATCCATACTTCCTAAATCTGGCTGCCCAAATAGCTCAGGGGGGTTTTCCCTGGTTAAGATAGCCACATGATTTAAGAAAGCCCCGGGTTTGGCCCTGGTCAGGTCTCTGGCAGTTGTTTTTAGATTGGGCATGAGGGTTATTCCAATAGTCCGAGTGCAAGTGGGGAAATCAGCCAGTATTCCCCTGCAATGAATAGAAACATCGTGATCATGCGGTATCAGCTCTCTTATACTCTTTAGACTATATAACCTTAATCCTGATATCAGTTACATAAAGGCCAAGAGGGAGCCAAGGCTCTAAATTGACACTAAATAAGAAAACACGAAGGGAAGAGATTTCTGACTGTCACAAGAGCTGAATTATTTCCCAACCTTATTCATTTAAAATGAGGTGCAGACCTTCGAGTGTCTTTTTTTATCGATTGCATTAAGAAGGGCGGCACGGTGGCACAGCCACAGAGTTGCTGCTTCACAGCGCCAGAGACTCGGGTTCGATCCTGACTTCGGCTGCTGTCTGTGCGTGGAGCTTGCACGTTCTCCCTGTGACCGCGTGGGTTTCCTCCGGGTGCTCCGGTTTCCTCCCACGTCCCAAGGATGTGCGGTTTGTAGGTTAATTGCTTTTGGTGGATTGTCTCTTGTGTGTATAGGATAGAATTAATGTGTGGGGATCACTGGTCGGTCGGCATTGACTCAGTGGGCTGAAGGGCCTGTTTCGATTCTGTATCGCTAAACGAACCCCAACTAAACAAAGTTTTTGAGTTATTCATACAGAATTATTTTGGTGTCTTTCTGCAGCGCATTCCATACACCCACCATCCTTTGTGTGAAAAAGTTACCCTTCAGGTTTCTAATAAATCTTTCCCATCTCACCTTAGACCTAAGGTAGACACAAAATGCTGGAGTAACTCAGCGGGTGAGGCAGCATCTCTGGAGAGAAGGAATGGGCGACGTTTCGGGGCGAGACACTTATTCAGACTGAAGAAGGGTTTCAACCCAAAACGTCACCCATTCCTTCTCTCCAGAGATGCTGCCTCACCCGCTGAGTTACTCCAGCATTTTGTGTCTACCTTCGATTTAAACCAGCATCTGCAGTTCTTTCTTTCACCTTAGACCTATGTCCTTTGGTACTCGATTCCCCTACACTGGGAAAGAGGCTGTGTGCATAAAATGGTGTGGGTGCTGTAAATCTTTGAAACACTTTGGGTTCTCCCAGAGTGTTTCCCAGTGCATATTGTTAAGGGCATATTATTAATAAACCGACTTGTTCGAGAAACTCACTACTGTTCCAGAAGATGTTTTATTTTGTGTCTGTTACTGTCTGAGCTGTAATTAAGAGGACAGATGGGCCCCACCTAAAAGCCTAAGGGTGCAAGTTAAATACATAATTCCCTCCTGCACAGACAACACGAGAGCATGAAAAAAGCTAAACATTAAATTATCAGCCATTATACTGTCATTGGCTTTTGGCTCTGTCATCCACCTCTGTGTCGGAAGGAGCTGCAGATGCTGGTTTAAACTGAAGATAGACACAAAAAGCTGGAGTAACTCAGTGGGACAGGCAGCACCTCTGGAGAAAACATCACCTGATCCTTCTCTCCAGAGGTGCTGCCTGTCCCGCTGAGTTACTCCAGCTTTTTGTGTCTATCTTCGGTTTAAACCAGCATCTGCAGTTCCTTCCTACACATTTCGTCTTGTTCAAGTTAACCTTTGCTGTTTCTCACAACGCTGCAGCAATTTCTAACTGTAGAACCTTCTTGGTAACGTTTCACAAGCTTACTGACAGCACTGCGTAATCTTCATGCTGGTGTTGCAATGTGTCCTTTCTTTCCACAGTGTACAGATACTTCATTAATATTGATTAACCATCATGTAATTAACATTTCACTGAGAGGAATCAATAACCGAATTCAAGTCAAATTGCCCCCTGTGAATTCGTGGAGCTAATTAAACCTGGTAATCTTTCATTTAAAATCTATTTGTTCTCGATCGGAACTTATTTGAATCCTATGGAGTTTATATACAATTAATTTTCCAGAATCGAGAGAAAATAAATAATGATACTGAACAGGATGTTTATTTCCTACAAGTGTTTTTTTTTTTTAATTTTGCACATTTAAGAATGAGATCTACACCTTTGGTTCGAGTTAGATTTCCATCTCTAACCTAAACTAAATCTGTAGATGACATTTTAGGGACAGCAAGGTGGCGCAACAGTAGAGTTGCAGCCTCACAGCGCCAGAGACCCGAGTTCGAGCCTGTCTCTGGGTGCTGTCTGTACGGAGTTTGTATGTTCCCCCCGTGACCTGCGTGGGTTTTCTCCGGGTGCTCCGGTTTCCTCCCACTCTCCAAAAGACACACATGTTTGCAGGTTAATTGGCTTCAGTTTCATTTAGTTTGCAGTTAATTTTTCATTTTGTATCTTCAAGCTGCTGTGTGAATATATACAGTCTTTGACCATCTTGTATTTCACTCTCTCATTGTTTCCCAGTATTCTGTCTCATTGCTTCTTTAAATGTATACAAGTTCATGGTGTTCTTTATATTTATAGTCTCATTCAGCCTATACATTCAACGTCATCAGCTCAATACATTTATGTGCGAGTCTGAAGAACGGTCCCGACCCAAAATGTCGCCTATCCATGTTCTCCTTAGATGCTGCCTGACCTGCTGAGCTTCTCCAGCACTCTGTGTCTTCTTCTGTTGTGTGAGTGCGTTCTTTATGCAGGCGACCATTGCCAGCCATGTGGCTCCCTTTGTGCAATACAAAACCTCTGTTTGAGAGGCTTATACACAGGCTTCAGCCTATTAATGTAGGACCTTAGACTGCAGTCTTTCCCCACAGAGGGGGCTACAGATAGAGCTATTGTCTCACAGTGCCAGAGACCCAGGTTCGATGCTAGGCTCAGCTGCTGTCTGCGTGGAGGTTAGGTTTATTATTGTCACGTGTCACAGGTACAGTGGAAAACTTTATTTTGCACGCTATCCAGTCATTTCAGATAATACTGTAAATGCACAGTGGCGCAGCGGTAGAGTTGCTGCCTCACAGTGCCAGAGACCCGGGTCTGATCCTGACTATGAGTGTTGTCTGTACGGAGTTTGTACGTTCCCAACCGTGACTGCGTTGGCTTTCTCCGGGTGCCCCGTGATGACCAGTGATCACCTGTACCTTGGTTCCATCCTACGCACTAGGGACAGTTTTAGTTTAGTTTAGAGATACAGTGCGGAAACAGGCACTTCGGCCCATCGAGTCCGCGCCGGATATTAACACTATCCTACACACACCGGGGACAATATTTACATTTACCAAGCCGATTTACCTACAAACTTGTACGTCTTTGGAGTGTGGGAGGAAACCGAAGATCTCAGAGAAAACCCACGCAGGTCACGTACGAACTCCGTACAGACAGCACCCGTGGTCAGGATCGAACCCGGGTCTGCGGTACTGCAAGTGCTGTAAGGCAGCAACTACCACTGCATGAAAAAACGATTAATAGACACAAAATGCTGGGGTAACTCAGCGGGCCAGGCAGCATCAGTGGAAAAAAAAAGTAGGTGACATTTCGGCTTTGGTCCATTCTCCTGAAGGAGGGTCTCGACCCGAATCGTCACCTAATCCTTTTCTCCAGAGATGCTGCTTGGCCCCCGTTGAGTTACTCCAGCTTCTGGTATCTATCTTCGGTGTAAATGATACACGTGGTTCGGTGGCACAGGGATAACGTACAAACTCTGGACAGACTGCATCTGCAGTTCCTTCCTGCACAGAGAAAACTCTTGTTTTTTGCTTCAGGTGGGGTTCATCTTTTTTTTAGTTGAGAGGCTGCCAGGTTGTGTCATGTGTTCTGCTGCTTTTATTTATGACCCCAATGAACAGCCACTAGTGTTTCGTTGGAAACTCTCAGTATTCCTTGAAATGATCAGAAGATCATAAGGGATAGAAGCAGAATTGGGCCATTCGGCCCATCAAGTCTACTCCGCCATTCAATCGTGGTTGGTCTAACTCTCCCTCCTAACCCCATTCTCTGGCACTTTTCCCCTTAACCCCTGACACCCGATCTTTAATCTTTAACGACATTTAATCTTTTCTTTCTTTCTTTTTAAATCTTTTTATTGGGTTTTTTCCCCCCAAAAAACAAAAAATAAAACATAAAAAAACAGAGCAAAAAGAATCATGATATACATAACAATGGTATTGATACATAGGGATCAGGATTACATTAATAACAGGTATAACCTAATATGAGTCCAGTGTCAAAATACACAATGAATATAGACCTCCAATGTAAATATAGTTAAATCTTTAAAAGGAAACTTATAAATGTTTTAAAAAAACACAAAGATATAAAGACAAAAAGAAAAAGAAAAAAGGAAAAAACAAAACCCCCCCTAAACTAAAGGAAAAATAAATAAAAAATTGATAATAATAAAATTAAAATAAAATAAAATAAATAAAAAACAAAGCAAAGCAAAACTGAATCTGAAATGAGAATTTCAACAATTGAAGTCTTTGTCGTCTAGTCCGTTCCACCCTATAGAGGTAAAATATTTTTTATAACAGTTAAAGAGGGAGCAATTTATGTTGTATGAAAGTGTTCAATACATTTTCCCCAAGTCTTATCAAATTTAACCAAGGGTGATATTTAATCTTTAATGATCTTTTAACTCAGGCTCCACCTTGCATGGCCGTGGGGCAGGCGGTGTCATGGGGAAGAAAAGCAAAAAGAAAAAACGCCTTTCGCGCATTTGCAAATCTTCTAATCGGATTTTGGGAAGTCTTGGGACTTCTGTTGTGTAAATTCACCATAATGCGAAACCGCAGCTGGCTGATTTGGCTTGCGGGGAAAGTACACAAAGGCAGATGGACTACTGCAATTAAACCTCTCCTGAACAAAGATCCAGCTTTGCTGGAGTGATTACCATAACTACGGCAATAACAGTAAAACAAAAATACCCCAAACATTCTTCAGAAGGAGTCGTGAGTTTAAAACGACTCCAAGCACACACCGCTGGAGTAACTCAGAGGGTCACGCAGCATCTCGGGAGAACTTGGTGACGTTTCGGGTCGGGACCCTTCACACTGACGCGAAACGTCACCTATCCATTTTCCACCAGAGATGCTGCCTGGCCCACTGAGTTACTCCAGTTTAGTTTAGCTTATTAATGTCACGTGTACCCATTCATTTATTCATTCATCATCGTTGAAAACATTAGCGACGCAGTGGTGCTGGTTTCCGATGGGAACGGTGACGGACGCACCACACATCTCTGTCCTCCAGTTCCTGCGGACTTCCGCCGCTGGAAGTATAGCATTTTGGTGTGTGTGCTTTTTCATCATTCCCTACAATGCCGTGTACGACAACGATCGCAACTTCTACTGAAGTGTGGATGGCCGTTGGCTCGCGAGGAGCTCAACCACCCTTTGACAGGTCTTGTTTTTGGTCCTGCTGGGGGTCCACAGCCCCCTCCTCACCTGGAAAACCAGGTGGGGGACACGGTTTAGTGCATGGAGCAGGTAGCACGGGATTACATGCTACCCGTGGCGGGGGGGGGGACTCCTCCCCCGACCTGACCTGGAGGTCACATGAAAAGCTTTTGTTTGTATGCTCTCCATAGAGTCATACAGTGTGGTAACAGGCCCTTCTGCCCAACTTGCCCACACCGACCAACATGTCCCATCTACACTAGTCCCACCTGCTCCTGTTTCAGATTCAGGTTCAGATTCAGATTCAACTTTATTGTCATTGTGCAGTGTACAGTACAGAGACAACGAAATGCAGTTAGCGACATAAATATGAGCAATAAATAAATCTATTTACGCGCATACAGTCATAGTATTTTTCCTGGTGGGAGGAGTGTCTTGGGGGGGGTGATTGGCAGTCACCGAGGTACAGTGTTGAGTAGTGTAACAGCCGCAGGGAAGAAGCTGTTTCTGGACCTGCTGGTTCGGCAACAGAGAGACCTGTTTGGCCCATATCCTGCTAAACCTGCCCTATCCATCCAGTTAAAGAAACAATGATTACAATAGGGCACAGATAAAGAATAAAGATGAAGGATAAACTACAGAACTATTTTATTGTAAACCAGCATCTGCAGTTCCCTGGGACTGCATAAACCTTGCCACTCCTTCTTAAACACAATGTTGTGTCATCTATGTAACTGACTACAATGTCTCAAAGGATTGCAACCCCCAGCTGACATGAGAGTTATGAGAGCAGTTTTCCGTACAACTGAAGCCGTGATTAAGGAACCAAGACTAAGGGAAATGAGTTTCCGTGTATCGTGGGACGTGTTTTTTCCAGGACATTCTGTATCACGTTGTTGACTCATTAGTGTTACAGAAAGACAATCTTGCTTAAGGAGAGACACACAGCATGTTATTTTCAAAACTGATTTCTCATCCACCCATTTAGTTTCTACCCACTAGTTTAGTTTATATCTTCCTGACTGTTTGGTGGTTTCTCTTGGCAAGTGGATGATAAATAGTTAGTTGAGTGTAGACACAAAAAGCTGGAGTAGCTCAGCAGGTCAGACAGCATCTCCGGCGAAAAGGAATAGGCGACGTTCAGACTGAAGAAGGGTCTCAACCCGAAACGTCATCTGTTCCTTTTTCTCCAGAGACGCCGTCTGTCCCGCTGAGTTACTCCAGCTTTTTACGTCAATCTTCAGTTTAAACCAGCATCTGCAGTTCCTTCCCACATAAATTAGTTGAGTGAATTGCCTTCAGCAATAATGAAAGCGAGCGTGTGAACATCAGGATAGAATTAGTCATAAAGAATGCAGTGGTGAAATGGTGAGTCCGGTAACTGTCTCGGACTTGAGTAAGATATTCAGGGACTTACTTCCCTGACTTACTTCCCTGAGAACAAGGAGGGTGAATAAACTGCAGTTAATTCCTCTGGCTTGCAAAACGAAGACAATAGCAGCGACTTCCAGTTACACAATGCATTGAAAGCATAGAGTTAGAGACACACGAGAGACACAAGGAACTGCAGGTGCTGGAATCTTGGGAAAAACACAAAGTGCCGGAGGAACTTGGTGGGTCAGGCATCGCAGAACGTAGAACATGGAACAGCACAGCACAGGAACAGGCCTTCGGGCCCACGATATCCACGCTAAACATGATGCAAAGGCCAACCCTTACTGTATCTGCCTGCACATAATTCATATCCTTCCATTCCATACATAACCATGTGCTTATCCAAACGTTTCTTAAAAGCCCCCATCGTATCTGCTTCCACCACCACCCCCCGCAGCATGTTCCAGGCACTCACCACCCTCTATGTCAAAAACGGGTCCTCGACATCTCCCTTCAACATTTTTTGTTTGGTTTAGATCAGTTCAGTTTAGTTCAGTTTAGTTTAGTTTAGTTTAGTTTATTGTCCCGTGTACCGAGGTACAGTGAAAGGTTTTTGTTGCGTACAAAGCAGTCAGTGGTAAGACCATGCATGATTACAGACAAGCTACATACAGTGTAGAGATACAGGATAAAGGGAATCCCATTTAGTGCTAGCTGCTGTTGGAGTAGAGGTTTAAAAGAGTGGCGCGATTGCAATGCGTAAATGCAGATCCACTTCTATGACCAGCACACACAGAGTCGCCTGGCTTGAGCGCCATCTTGCATCACAGTTCCCCTCTTACAGTACCTTAAAGCTGTGCCCTCTAGTATTTGCTATTTCACTCCTGGGAAATAGTTTCTGACTGCCGACTTCATCATCTGTGGAGGGAATGGATAGTCGACATTTCGAATCTGCGAATGCTCTCATAAGTTCGTAAGACATAGCAGCAGAATTAGGTCATTCGGCCCATCGAATCTACTCCGCCATTCAATCATGGCTGATCTATCTTTCCTGGTTCCATACGTCCACCACCTTTTGTGTGAAGAGGTTACCACTCAGATTCCTATTAAATCTTTCCCCCTTCATCTTAAACCTAAGTCCTCTGGTCCTCGATTCACCTACACTGGGCAAGAGACTCTGTATTTACCCAATCTATGCGATGAGAGGGAAAGATCGATCAGCCATGATTAAATATGTAGTAGACTTGATGGGCCGAATGGCCTAATTCTTCTCTTATGATTTATGAATTTATAAGACATGGGGGAACTGAGGACATGGGCTCAAAACAGAGTCCAAGATGTTGCCTAATTTGATTACGCATTCAGCAATGAGTTATGAACAAGGAAGATGATTTTGCAATCGACATAATGAACAATAATCGATACATTTCTATGGTCGAGGGACAAGTTTTTGAGTCAGAGGGCGATGCTGATGGTTGAGGCAGGTGCTAGAACAGCATTTAAAAAGACATTTGGACAGGTACATGGATATAAAAGGTTTAGTGGGATATGGGCCAAATGCAGGCAAATGGTACTAGCTTAGATGGGGAATCTTGGTCGTCATGGGCAAGTCGGGCTGAATGGCCTGTTACAGGACTGTACGACTCTATGACTCTCCCTACCACCTCCTCAAGGAAGAAGGGAGAGAACCTCGAGATGTCAAATGGATGCAACTACAAGCCGTTAGGGCCCTGAGACATGAAGTATTAAGAATTAGATTGATGCATTCTGCTGGGAACCTAAGCGAATAGAAATATTGCCCGTTTAACTTGGCTGCATCGCTGCAATCCTCATAGAGAACACATAGCAAGCTGCATCAGATGAGCTAAAACATATTTAAAACAAGATTATTAGAAATTATGCAAATATCTAACTTCCACTGTGCAAATTGGGGTCAAGGAGAGAGCGTTCACGTCGCGGCCCTGTTTCCACCACCACGCACAAGAAGCACACGAAGCGCAAGACAGACACCATTGTATGCAGACGCCGAGATGTGTGTTCAGCTCTGGCTGAACAACTTCTAATCTTGTGTGTGGACTCAATAAGAAGACGACTGTGCAACTTGACATTCGATAAGCTGATCAAATGGTTCTTTACCATAGGAACAAAAGTCGTTCATTCATAGGGGCAGTGTTTTCCAAAAGTTTATTATATTTATTTCAAAGCTTCATACAGTTAAAGATCTTTATCTGCAGTTCCTTGTCTCTATCTGTATCTAAGTGTTTTATTCCATAGCAAGTTGACCTTTAGTCACTATGAGATTGTAGATATGATGCCCGTCATCATTTTATGTTTTATAAAGCTGCAGAGTCATGGAGTGATACAGCGTGGAAACAGGCCCTTCGGCCCAACTTGCCCACACTGGCCAACAATGTCCCAGCTACACTAGTCCCACCTGCCCGCACTTGGTCCATATCCCTCCAAACCTGTCCTCTCAATGTACCTGTCTAACTGTTTCATAAATGTTGGGATAGTCCTGCCTCAACTACCTCTTCTGACAACTTGTTCCATACACCCACCACCCTTGGTGTGAAAAAGTTCTCTGAGATTCCTAATAAATCGTTTCCCCTTCACCTTAAACCTATCACCTCTGGTCCTCGATTCACCTGCTCTGGGCTAGAGACTCTGTGCATCTGCTTGATCTATTCCTCTCATGATTTTATACACCTATATAAGATCACCAGCTTATCCAAGGAAGAGAGTCCAGGCCAGCTCGCCCTATAAGCTCAGACCCTCTATTTCTGCCAACATCCTCGTACATCGTCTCTGTACCCTTTCCAGCTTGACAACATTTGTTTCTATAACATGGTGCCCAGAACTGAACACAATACTCTGAATGTGGTTTCGGCGACTTCTTATACAACTGCAACATGACCCCCCAACTTCTATACTCGATACTCTGTCTGATGAAGGCCAATGTGCCAAAGGCCTTGTTGACCACCCGATCTTCCCGCAACTCCACCTTCAAGGTGTTTGTTTATTATTTCCGCAGATTTTTCACATCCGCATTACCTTCCTTTAACCCCCAAGGCCTGTAAAAAATAGGTAATCTGTAACTCTGAGAGAGAAGATGCAAGGAACTGCAGATGCTGGTTTATAACATAAAGACAGTTGGCACGATAGAACGAACATTGAATTTTCCAGTTTCTCGTAACTCACTTCCTCTCCCATCTCCATCAGTCCTCCCGGATCTCTCTCTATATCTTCAAGTTTTCATGTTCACAAGTTATAAGAGTATAATTAGGCCATTCGGCCCATCGAGTCTACTCCGCCATTCAATCATGGCTGATCTATCCCTCCCTCCAAACCCCATTCTCCTGTCTTCTCCCCATAACCCCTGACACCTGTGCTACTCAAAAATCTATCTATCTCTGCCTTAAAAATATCCACTGACTTCTCCTCTACAGCCCTCCGTGGCAAAGAATTCCACAGATTCACCACCCTCTGGCGAAATAAATTTCTCCTCGTCGCCTTCGTAAAAGAACGTCCTTTAATTCTGAGGCTGTGACCTCTAGTCCTTGACTCTCCCACCAGTGGAAACATTTTCTCTGCATCCATTCTATCCAAGCCTTTCATAATTCTGTATGTTTCAATGAGGTCCCCTCCCCCCTCATTCTTCTAAACTCCAGCGACTACAGGCCCAGTGCCGACAAATGCTCATCAGTCACAAACCCTGTGGCCAAGGGAGCACCCAACACAAGAAGATCTTTCAACCGTGCTATTCATATTAGCATTAATCAGCAAACTTTCCAATGGTCAGTAAGTTTAATGCTGCGTTCTGATGTGTTCTGGAGGATAGCCGGGATGTTTAGATGGACGGAACTCATCCAGTGGAGGGCTCTGTTGGATTAATCTAAAAAAAGGCAACAAAAGCATGGAGCAGGTGTAGGAAGGAAGTGCAGATGCTGGTTTCCACCAAAGATGGACACAAAATGCCGGAGTAACTCAGCGGGACAGGCAGCATCTCTGGAGAGAAGGAATGGATGACTTTCGGGTCGAGACCCTACATCAGACCGAGAGTCAAGGGAGAGGGGAGACGAGAGATCTGGAAGGGTTCAGAGAGAAAATAAGGTTGGAAAACGACAGCTCAAAGCAGAGGCTGATCAAGGAAATGTAGAATGTTTCCGTGATGGCCGAGGGGAAGGTGACAACGAGGCACACAAACCGTGCTATTAATCAGGTGGACAGTGAGATTAGTCGGAGATCTAGGTTGGGTCCGAACTGGGAAGTCTGGAACCGGAGATGGAAGCCCCGTAGAATGAATCCCATTCACCCCTGACCAACTACCGAGCACCAGCCAACTCTTTGGGTTCATGAACTAACGTGCGGTGTTGGTATCCCTCCACTTTCACTGGAATTGCTCGTGTGAATGTAGAGTTTGAACACGACGTATTCCTACTTAAGGCCCATGAGGTTGACTGGAAGCCACAGTTCTCCTTCAGTGGAAATACTGTAGGTCAAGCAATTCCCACGATGTAAACCAGGTGGGCGATCTGCACACTTTGCTGCATGTGAATGAATGAATGAACGAAAGAACGAATGAACGAATGAATGAATGAATGATACTTTATTGTCACAGTGATATCCTTTGTATTCCTACACACCCGAGGTATGCAAACAGTCACCACCTAAAGGGCACTGACAAAGCTACAAAGTATCCCGCGTCAGGTCCTCCTTTGTTCTCCCCCCACCATGGCGCTGAGGCAGGGGATGCTTCGTAGCACGGGTGGGGGTGCGTAGTTTGGGATATCGTGTATTTCATCCTTAGTTTGTAGTTAGTTAGCCTTCACATGTTTCCATCGTACTGATTCATGTTGTCACAATGACTTCAGACTCTGCTTCTCCATTTTAATCGGTCGTGAAAGTGGGACAGGCCCTTAAGTGTGGATCTTTGTACAGGTTCACCACCGATTATCCAGCAACTGGTGGTCCGGACAAAATGATGAGAGACCACTTGAAATGTCAAGTGTACTCCTCTCGGAGGCCATGACCTCTGTAAGTCCGGTGAAATGGATAATGTGGAATGGCTCTGGAATCAAGGGTACTGGAAAACTGGTGGTGGACCTGTAGTTGAAATGTTAGCACAGTGCTATAGCTGCTACCTCACAGCGCCAGAGACCTGGGTTTGATCCAGACCTCGGGTGCTGTCTGTATGGAGTTTGTACGTTCTCCCTGTGACCGCCTGGGTTTTTGTCCGGGTTCTCCAGATTCCTCCAAAAACTAGTGGGTTTGTAGGCTGATTGGCTTCTGTAGATTGTTGCCGGCGTGTAGGATAGAGCTAGTGCGTGGGTGATAGTCGGGACTCGGTGGACCGAATGGCCTGTTTCCACGTTGTATCTCTAAACCCAGATTACGTGTTCACAAGACGCCATTGTGGCCTTCGTGACAAGGAGTGCTGCCGTGCCTTGGGCTTGTCATTGGAGAATGGTTTCGTATTTCCAGTCATACGCTCATTTGGAATATTCTTTACACAGCGATGACATGGAGCAGCCTGAGGTGTCATTGCTTTGGCAACATGCTCAGTGACTTCCAATAACTCGCATGATATCACCGAAAACCAAGAGCCTAAGGCGCTTTGTCAAATTCAACGTCAGTGTAAGTATAGAAATAGAATGGCCACGTGTTAAAGTCACACATCAAGTTATGATGTTGCGGGTGTCAGGGGTTATGGGGAGAAGGCACAAACCCTGTACAGACAGCACCCGTCATCGGGATCGAACTCGGCTCCCTGGCGCTGTATGCGCTGTAAGCCTGCAACTCTACCGCTACGCCACCGAGCCGCCCCAGTTAAATACATTATAATGAATTGTCCAGTTGCTGGTTTAAGTCGAAGATAGACACAAAACCGTTTCGGGTCGAGACCCTTCTTCAGTGTCATCCCGAAACGTCACCCATTCCTTCTCTCCAGAGATGCTGCCTGTCCCGCTGAGTTACTCCAGCATTTTGTGTCTATGATGAATTGTTCCTTCTCTTCAAGTTAGGATGCTCACGGTTTTGCCGTCTTCCGCTAAAAGAATTGACAACTCTATCGTGGCAAGGCTAAATGTTGAATCCTCCGGCTCTGTGGTTCTAAGCCGTTGCCTGATGTTCAAGTTATGGTTGACTTCATGACTTATAACAAGAGGGTGCAACAACCTAACTGTGAAGTTTAAAAGAAGAAATTATTCTGCGGCTTCAGCTCCACTCTGTACCTAATAATAGCAGTGGTTTTATCAAGAAACCAGAGCCTTACACCATGTATGGAACAGTTAGCTTATTTATAGCCGGCCACTGAAGTGGAATATTTTTTGATAACCGATTTCTACAGATCACTAATTCGCTTCCTATTGGCCACCTGGCAGGTGCAGAGGACTAATGAATTATTAGTTTTACATGTGTCAAAGAATCCTGGAAGGGGGAGGATGGATTGCCACCATAATGTGACTAGAAGTTTACCAGTATTTTCATCAGCTTCAAACTAATGGCCAGAGACTCACTCAGATCCAGAGTCTTGGGTGCAGATGTCTTTGGTGAGAGATTCTTGATTGGTACGGGTGTTCGGGGTAATGGGGCGAAGGCAGGAGAATGGGGTTAGGTGGGGGAAATAGATCGGCCATGATTGAATGGCGGAGTAGGCTTGATGGGCCGAATGGCCTAATTCTGCTGCAAGAACTTAAGAACTTACGATTTATATGCTAGGATTTTAAATCTATCCACTCGGAGTGCTTTACTTCAGAAGAGAAAAACTTGCTTATGTTTACGTTTAGGTTTATTTTGTCACATCTACCGAGGTACAGTGAAAACGTTTCTGTTCTGTATGCTATCCAAACAGATCAGATAAGTTCCAATGCTCATAGAAGTCATAGAAGCAGAATTAGGCCACTCGGCCCATCGAGTCTACTCCGCCATTCAATCATGGCTGATCTATCTTTCCCTCCCAACCCCATTCTCCTGTCTTTTCGGTCATCACATGGAGAATGTACAAACTCCGTGCAGGATCGAACATGGGTCTCTGGCGCTGTAAGGCAGCAACTCCACCGTTGCGCCACTGTGTTGCCCCAAAAAATGTGGTCCACAAATTCAGTTTAGTTTAGCCTAGTTTAGTTTAGAGATACAGTTTGGGAACAGGCCCTTCGGCCCACGGCCGACCAAGATTCACCCGTACACTAGTTCTAACCTACACACGGGATAATTTACAGAAGTCAATTAACCTACAAACCTGCACATCGTTGCGCCAGGTGTATCGAGATGGGGCTCCTAATGGACCGTATTAGGAACCTGGAGCAGCAGCTCGATGACCTCCGTCTGGTCAGGGAGAGCGAGGAAGTCATTGAGAGGAGTTACAGGGATGTGGTCACTCCAACACCACAGGAGGCAGGCAAGTGGATCACGGTTGGGAGAGGCAAGGGGCACAGGCAGGGACTAGAGAGTACCCCGGTGGCTGTACACCTTGACAATAAGTACTCCTGTTTGAGCACTGTTGGGGTGGGCAGCCTACCTGGGGGTAGCGACAGCGGCCGAGCCTCCGGTATAGAGACCGGTCCTGTTGCTCAGAAGGGTAAGGAAAAGAAGAGGAGGGCAATATTAATAGGGGACTCTATAGTTAGGGGGTCAGACAGGCGATTCTGTGGACGCAGTCGGGAGACCCGGATGGTAGTTTGCCTCCCTGGTGCCAGGGTCTGTGATGTGTCTCAACGTGTCCAAGACATCCTGAAAGGGCAGGGAGAGGAGCCCGAGGTCGTGATACATATAGGTACCAATGACATAGGTAAAAAAAGAGAACAGGTCCTGAAAGGAGAATTTAGGGAGTTAGGAGGGGAGTTAAAGAGAAGGACAGCGAAGGTAACAATCTCGGGATTACTGCCTGTACCACGCGACAGTGAGAGTAGGAATGGAGCGAGGTGGAGGATAAATGCGTGGCTGAAGGACTGGTGCAGAAGGCAGGGATTCAAATTTCTGGATCATTGGGACCTCTTTTGTGGAAGGTTCGACCTGTACAAAAAGGATGGGTTGCACTTGAACCTGAGGGGACCGATATCCTGGCGGGGAGATCTGCAAAGGCTACTGGGGAGACTTTAAACTAGAATGGTTGGGGGGAGGGACTCAAATAGAGAATGCTATTAGACAGTGTGTGAGGCAGGAGGCAGAGAAGGAAAGCACTCAGACCCAACATGTAGGGGGGAAAGAAGAAAACAATAATAAACAGAGAATAAGAGGTGGTGGGGTTCTTAAATGGGTGAGCAGAGAAACAGAGGGGTGTAAAATGCGGGCGGAAGCAATAGGTAGCAAGGTGAAAGGTAAAAGTGGCAGGCAGACAAATCCAGGGCAAAAATCAAAAAGAGCCACTTTTCAACATAATTGTATAAGGGGTAAGAGCGTTGTAAAAACAAGCCTGAAGGCTTTGTGTCTCAATGCAAGGAGCATTCGTAATAAGGTGGATGAGTTGAACGTGCAGATAGCAATTAATGATTATGATATAGTTGGGATCACGGAGACATGGCTCCAAGGTGACCAAGGCTGGGAGCTGAACATCCAGGGATATTCAATATTCAGGAGGGATAGAGAGAAAGGAAAAGGAGGTGGGGTAGCGTTGCTGGTTAGAGAGGAGATTAACGCAGTGGAAAGGAAGGACATTAGCTTGGAGGATGTGGAATCGGTATGGGTAGAGCTGCGAAACACTAAGGGGCAGAAAACGCTGGTGGGTGTTGTGTACAGGCCACCTAGCAGTAGTAGTGAAGTTGGGGATGGCATCAAACAGGAAATTAGAAATGCGTGCAACAAAGGCAAAACAGTTATAATGGGTGACTTCAATCTACATATAGATTGGGTGAATCAAATTGGCAGGGGTGCTGAGGAAGAGGATTTCTTGGAATGTATGAGGGATAGTTATCTAAACCAACATGTAGAGGAACCAACGAGAGAGCAGGCTATTCTAGACTGGGTATTGAGTAATGAGGAAGGGTTAGTTAGCAGACTTGTTGTGCGTGCCCCCTTGGGCAAGAGTGATCATAATATGGTTGAGTTCTTCATTAGGATGGAGAGTGACATGTTAATTCAGAAACAACGGTTTCTGAATTAAAGAAAGGTAACTTTGAGGGTATGAGACGTGAATTGGCCAAGATTGACTGGCAATTAGTTCTAAAAGGGTTGACGGTGGATATGCAATGGAAGGCATTTAAAGACTGCATGGATGAACTACAAAAATTGTTCATCCCAGTTTGCAAAAGAATAAATCAAGGAAGGTAGTGCATCCGTGGGATAACAAGGGAAATCAGGGATAGTATCAAAAGCAAAAGATGATGCGTACAAATTAGCCAGAAAAAGCAGCATACCAGAGGACTGGGAGAAATTCAGAGACCAGCAGAGGAGGACAAAGGGCTTAATTAGGAAAGGGAAAATAGATTATGAAAGGAAACTGGCAGGGAACATAAAAACTGACTGCAAAAGTTTTTATAGATATGTGAAGAGAAAGAGATTAGTTAAATCAAATGTAGGTCCCTTGCAGTCAGAAACAGGTGAATTGATCATGGGGAACAAGGATATGGCAGACCAATTGAATAACTACTTTGGTTCCGTCTTCACTAAGGAAGACATAAATAATCTGCCGGAAATAGCAGGGGGCCGCGGGTCAAAGGAGATGGGGGAACTGAGTGAAATCCAGGTTAGTCGGGAAGTGGTGTTGGGTAAATTGAATGGATTAAAGGCCGATAAATCACCAGGGCCAGATAGGCTGCATCCCAGAGTACTTAAGGAAGTAGCTCCAGAAATAGTGGATGCATTAGTGATAATTTTTCAAAACTCTTTAGATTCTGGAGTAGTTCCTGCGGATTGGAGGGTAGCAAACGTAACCCCCACTTTTTAAGAAGGGAGGGAAGAGAGAAAACGGGGAATTACAGACCAGTTAGTCTAACATCGGTAGTGGGGAAACTGCTAGAGTCAGTTATTAAAGATGGGATAGCAGCACATTTGGAAAGTGGTGAAATCAATTGGACAAAGTCAGCATGGATTTACGAAAGGTAAATCGTGTCTGACGAATCTTATAGAATTTTTCGAGGATGTAACTAGTAGAGTGGATAGGGGAGAACCAGTGGATGTGTTGTATCTGGACTTTCAGAAGGCTTTCGACAAGGTACCACATAAGAGATTAGGATACAAACTTAAATCACACGGTATTGGGGGTTCAGTATTGATGTGGATAGAGAACTGGCTGGCAAACAGGAAGCAAAGAGTAGGAGTAAACGGGTCTTTTCACAATGGCAGCCAGTGACTAGTGGGGTACCGCAAGGCTCAGTGCTGGGACCCCAGCTATTTGCAATTTATATTAATGATCTGGACGAGGGAATTGAAAGCAACATCTCCAAGTTTGCGGGATGACACTAAGCTGGGGGCAGTGTTAGCTGTGAGGAGGATGCTAGGAGACTGCAAGGTGACTTGGATAGGTTGGGTGAGTGGGCAAATGTTTGGCAGATGCAGTATAATGTGGATAAATGTGAGGTTATCCACTTTGGTAGCAAAAACGGGAAGGCAGACTATTATCTAAATGGTGGCCGATTAGGAAATGGGGAGATGCAGCGAGACCTGGGTGTCATGGTACACAGTCATTGAAAGTAGGCATGCAGGTGCAGCAGGCAGTGAAGAAAGCGAATGGTATGTTGGCCTTCATAGCAAGAGGATTTGAGTATAGGAGCAGGGAGGTTCTACTGCAGTTGTACAGGTCTTGGTGAGGACCACACCTGGAGTATTGCGTACAGTTTTGGTCTCCAAATCTGAGGAAGGACATTATAGCCATAGAGGGAGTGCAGAGAAGGTTCACCAGACTGATTCCTGGGATGTCAGGACTTTCATATGAAGAAAGACTGGATAGACTTGGCTTATACTCGCTAGAATTTAGGAGATTGAGAGGGGATCTTATAGAAACGTACAAAATTCTTATGGGGTTGGACAGGCTAGATGCAGGAAGATTGTTCCCGATGTTGGGGAAGTCCAGGACAAGGGGTCACAGCTTAAGGATAAGGGGGAAATCCTTTAAGACCGAGATGAGGAAAAACTTTTTCACACAGAGAGTGGTGAATCTCTGGAACTCTCTGCCACAGAGGGTAGTTGAGGCCAGTTCATTGGCTATATTTAAGAGGGAATTAGATGTGGCCCCTTGTGGCTAAAGGGGTCAGGGGGTATGGAGAGAAGGCAGGTACGGGATACTGAGTTGGATGATCAGCCATGATCGTATTGAATGGCGGTGCAGACTCGATGGGCCGAATGGCCTACTCCTGCACCTATTTTCTATGTATCTATGTATCTATGAATGTAGGACGAAACAGGAGTACCCGGAGAAAAGCCACAGGGAGAACGTACAAACTCCGTGCAGACAGCACCCCTAGTCAGGATCGAACCCGGGTCTCCGGCGCTGTGAGGCAGCAAGTCTACCGCAGCTGGACACAAAATACTGTAGTAACTCAGCGGGACAGGCGGCATCTCTGGATAGAAGGAATGGGTCGAGGGGAGTCAGGGGGGGAGGGAGACACAGAGACAAAGATAAGTCTACCGCTACGACACCGTGCCGCTCTGCTCCAAAGAAAACAATCCTAGTTTGTCCAACCCTGAGATCAGCAACACAGATTTGATTTATTCCGTGAAGTTATACTAATCCCGTCTCATGTCATCTCGTGCCTTCTTTGGGCAGGTATCCTGTGTGACTATGTCCACTTATACATGGATGATCCAGTGAAATATAGCTGGCCGGACTCTATGTCCAAATTCCATTTGAGATAAATCACTTCCTGCAAGGAATGCATTCTGTCGCATGACTACACAGTCTCTTGAGGCTTGTTTACTTGCCAACATGATAGAAGTGTCAAAAGTCTGGAGAAAAATTTTCAATGTAGGTCCAACCATTTGTAAAAAAAAAGGCCAACCATAAATCAATATCGATTTAAATAACGTGGAAATGAAAAGGAGGAAGAAAGGAAATCAGGACCAGGAATTGAAATGGTAACATGTTCCTGTGATGTTATCAGGTTTGTTCGAACACGTCATAGAATACGCAGAGAGAGATACAAAAACTATGCACAACAATGTAATTTCTTTGTTTACGAAGGAACTGCAGATGCCGGTTTAAACCGAAGATAGACACAAAATGCTGGAGTATCTCAGCGGGTCAGGCAGCATCTCTGGAGAAAAGGAATAGGTGACATTTTGGGTCGAGACCCTTCTTCAGAATCTCTATGACTGTACTAAGTTGCGGAGAAATAATAGCAGATATTAAGAAATTAATAGTAAGAACATTTATGAAACACATTTGGAATAATTTCTTCCGGTTTGTGTAAAGACTAAGAAAGATCGTACAGGCAAAGACCAGTTTCAGTTTAGTTTATTGTCACGTGTACCAAGGCACAGTGAAAAGCTTTTGTTGCGTGCTAACCAGTTAGCAGAAAGACAATACGTGATTACATTTGAGTTGCTACTGTGTTGGATACATGATAAGAAATAACGTTTAGTGTAAGGTAAAGCCACCAAAGTCTGATCAAGGATAGTCCGAGGGTCACCAATGAGGTAGATAGTAGTTCAGCACTGCTCTCTGGTTGTGGTAGGATGATTCAGTTGCCTGATACCAGCTGGGAAGAAACTGTCCCTGAATCTGGAGGTGTGCCTTTTCACACTTCTATACCTTTTGCCTGATGGGAGAGGGGAGAAGAGAAGAGGGAGTGGCCAGGGTGCGACTCATCCTTGATTATGCTCCTGGCCTTGCCGGGGCAGCGTGAGGTATAAATGGAGTCAATAGAAGGGAAGTTGGTTTGTGTGATGGTCCGGGCTGCGTCCACAATTCCCTGCAATGTCTGCCCCTATATTGTGCTTCTTGCAGGAGAAATTTGCGTGCCGCAATATAGCATCAGACTTACAAACATCCAACCAGTTCTACTGGAATAGAACAGGGGAGAGATAAAGTGGTGAACCATACAGCCATGACTGGATATTTTACTTAAATTTGTAAATCAGCCCAAACGTTTTCTAGTCTTTGACCTTGTGAGAGTCACTACGCTGTTAGTAGGTTCACCTATGATGAGCGTTTGTCAGCACTGGGCCTGTACTCGCTGGAGTTTAGAAGAATGAGGGGGGATCTCATTGAAACATACAGCATAGTGAAAGGCTTGGATAGAGTGGATGCGGAGAGGATGTTTCCACTAGTGGGAGAGTCTAGGACGAGAGGTCAAAGCCTCAGAATTAAAGGATGTTCTTTTAGGAAGGAGATGGGAGACATTTCTTTAGTCAGAGGGTGGTAAATCTGTGGAATTCTTTGCCACAGAAGGCTGTGGAGGCCAAGTCAGTGGATAGTTTTAAGGCAGAGATAGATAGATTCTTGATTAATACAGGTGTCGGAGGTTGTGGGGAGAATGGGGTTAGGAGGGAGAGATAGATCAGCCATGAATGAATGGCGGAGTGGACTGGATGGGCCGAATGGCCTAAGTCTACTGCTATCACTTATGACTTTATGACTATAGATGTTTGCTCCCTTCTGAATGTCAAATAGATCCAATAGATTTGTTTTTTTTAACCAGAAAAGGCAGATTTCCTTGAAAGCTGGGTATTTTGTCATGAGATTTTTTGGTAATCGTGGTAAGTTTCAACATCAGTTTAAGAAAAATGCTGGTTTGCAGTTATATCCTGGGTTTGGTCAATAACACTCACCATCAAATTGTCGTAGGATTGATAAACAAAAGCTGCCTGGAATTTGATTGCATAATCTTTTTTTCAGCATTGCATGATTGAAATTGGACATTTCCCATGTGTGGAATGATGTTTGGTAACATGATGTTCAGACTTGTGACTCCAGAGATATATCATGGAAACAGGCCCTTCGGCCCACCCAGCTCATACTGACCATCGATCACCACGTACCATGTTATCCCACTTTATCATTCACTCCCGGGCAAACTAGGGGCAATTTACAGAAGCCAATTAACCTACAAACCTAGTAGACACAAAAAGCTGGAGTAACTCAGCGGGACAGGCAGCATCTCTGGAGAGAACTCCAGCATTTTGTGTCTACCTTCGATTTAAGCCAGCATCGGCAGCTCTTTCCCACACATAACGTACAAGCCTGCACGTCTCTGGGACGTGGGAGGAAACCGGAGCACCCGGAGGAGACCCATGTAGTCACGGGGGGGAATGTGCAGACTCCACACAGAGAGCACACACGAAGTCAGGCTCTCCGGATGTAGGGGATTGTAGAGGAATAGTTGGGGAAAATGAATGCACACACACGCTTCACACGCACATGCATACTTGCGCGCACATGCATGCACATTGGGACAAATTGCCCACATTTGATCGAAACACTGGATCTGAGTCTATCGATATTTATGATGGGAACTTGACAATGGTAAAGCCTTTAAAGGTCACAGATGCAGGACTTTTTTTAAATAGTCAATTGCCTGGAACTCCTCTGAAACGGTAGTTATCTGGAATAACTGGTTTTCATTCAGATTCCTCCTGAACTTGTTCTTCTCAGTAAGTCTGAAAATAATTAGGTGATTATGCGGGTGGCTCCTCTGAATTCTATTCTGAGACTGAGCAAGAGGTGGATTTTCAAGAAAAAGGACACACGTTCTGATTAGTTGGCAGTAGTTTCTTCAAAGTTATGAAGAGACACTGAAATATCCCCAGGCAGGGAATCAACATTTTTTGCTATTTTGAGATATCAGATATATTGGCATATCAGGTGCTTTTCCCTCGTGGTATTTGCACTTTAGCATGAGGAACTGCAGACGCTGGTTTACCGCAAAAAAAGACACCACGTGCTGGAGTAACTCGGCAGGTCAAGCAGCATCCCTGGAGAACATACTGTAGATGATGTTGCAGGTCGGGACCCTTCTTCAGACTGATTGAGACCTCTTCAGACTGAAGAAGGGTCCCGACCCCAAACGTCACCTATACATGTTCTCCAGTGATGCTGCTTGACCTGCTGAGTTACTCCAGCACTTTGTGTCCTTCTTCTGTCGTATTTGATTGTACTCATTTATGATACGATTTGACTGGAGAGCAAGCAAACAAACTTTTCATCGTGTCACTGTTAACATGATAATAATAAACCAGTACAAAGACCAATATTGACACTGGGATGAAAATGGTACGGTGGAGAAATAAAAGACTGGTTGGGTAACTCAAATGCACCGGAACGAAGAAAATTGCAGAAAAGTGGTGGACACTGCCCTGCCCATCACGGGTACTGACCTCCCCACCATTGAAGGGATCTACAGGAGTCGCTGCCTCAAAAAGGCAGCCAGCATCATCAGAGACCCACACCACCCTGGCCACACTCTCATTTCACCCCTGCCATCGGGAAGAGGGTACTGGAGCCTGAAACACGAACTCCCCGGTAAAAAAGGCAGAACAACGGCTTTACTTCCTAAGATCATTCAGGAAAGTCAACTTGCCACAACAGTTGCTAGTGTCCTTCTAACCGTTGCTCCATAGAGAGTGTCCTGACACTTGGCATCCTGGTGTGGTACGGCAACAGTTCTGCGGCTGACCAGAAGGCTCTGCAGAGAGTCATCATCACAGCTAAGAAGATCACCAACACACACCTGCCTGCCCTGGAAGTGACCGATAGCTCTCGTTGGCTGCGGAAGGCATCACGCATCCTAAAGGACTCATCTCATCCCCACACACCACTTGTTTGCACTTCTGCCCTCGGGAAAGCGTTACAGGTCCATCAAAACACACACCACAAGATTAACGAACAGTTTCTACCCCAAAGCCATCACCACTCTGAACTCTGCACTGAACACACCGCGCCCATAGCCAATATTTTGTACTGCTATAACACTACACTGTGAAATATTGCACATTCTAACTTGACAACGTTTTTCTTGCCGTTATTATTTGTTCTTATTATTTATCTGAGACGTTGGAGCTCCGCTTGCGCGGTGCGCCTGACATTTTGTTGTATGTATTTACAATGACAATAAAGTGTATTATTATTATTATTATTATTAAAACTGTAACGTCCAGGTTCAGGAGCAGTTTCTTCCCAACAAACATCAGACTATTAAACATTACAACTTCCAACTCTGCTCCAAATGACATAGACTTAAAGCCCTGTCCCACAGTGCGAGTTCATTCCAAGAGCTCTCCCGAGTTAAAAAAAAAACAACTCGTGGTATGCACGGAGAATGAACATAGTGGGTACGTCGGAGCTCGGGGAGGTCTCTTAGCGGCTCGTAACGCTAACGGCAGGTACTCGGGAGGACTCGCTAACGGCAGGTAAAGCGCGGGAAGACTCATGAAGATTTTTCAACACGTTGAAAAATGTACCCGAGAGCCCAGAGTACCGACGAGCGGCTAATCTCCGTAAATCTCCGAGTTCGAATCAGGGCAAACTCGGGAGAGCTCTTGGAATGAACTCGCACCGTAGGACAGGGCTATCAGGAGGTCATTGTGTTTGTTTATGCACTGTTATTGTTTGCTTGTCTGTTTTTAAAGCTGTTTATTATGGTGGTAACAGGGTACTACAGGTATGTTTACATACTTGTGCTGCTGCAAGTAAGAATTTCGTTGTTCCGTTTCAGGACATATGACAATAAAACGCTCTTGACGAAATACTGGAAACGCAGTAACAGTAATTTCACACAGTAATTGTCAGGGTTCTGGACTAGGACTTACACTGTTTTCCTTGCTGACTGACCATTCCCGGAGTATTCTCTTTTTTTTTCCCCCCCCCACCCCCATGTTTCCCGTACCTGTAGATTTGGGATTTTTATTGTGATTCTGAGACAGATTTTCTGTTGCCCCCCCCCCCCCCCACACCCCCCACCGACACCCACACCCACCCCCCAAAATCTCTGCCCACTTGTCATGTTTACCGGCAGGAGATCCCAGTCCCCAGTGTGGTCCCTGGCATTATCATGCGGGCAGCAGCTGCACTTATAGAACTGTGCGGCATGGTGGCGCGGCGACAGAGCTGCCTGCCTTACAGCGCTTGCAACACCGCAGACCCATGTTCGATCCCGACTACGGGTGCTTGTCTGCACGGAATTTATTCATTCTCCCCGCGACCTGCCCGGGTTTCTCTTGAGATCTTCGGTTTCCTTCCACACTCCAAAG
>JAXLNO010006096.1:92808-141153 GCA_038087875.1 Malacoraja senta | reverse complement strand
ACTACGGGGGTGCTTGTCTGCACGGAATTTATTCATGTCGCCCGCGACCTGCCCGGGTTTTCTCTTGAGATCTTCGGTTTCCTTCCACACTCCAAAGACATACAGGTCTGGAGGTTAATTGGCTTGGGTGTAAAATGTAAAATGAGCCGAGTGTGTGGGGGTGGGTGTGGGGTCGCTGGTTGGCACGGACCCGGTGGGCCGAAGGGCCTGTTTCTCGCTGTAACTAAACTAAACTAAACTAAACAGCTTTGACAGCTTTTGGGTCCCCATTGATGGTGAATCTGTGGATTTTTTGCCACAGAAGGTTGTGGAGGCCAAGTCAATGGATATTTTTAAGGCAGAGATTGATATATTCTTGATTAGTATGGGTGTCAGGGGTATGGGCAGAAGGCAGGAGAATGGGGTTGAGAGGGAAAAATAGATCAGCCATGATTGAATGATGGAGTAGACGTGATGGGCCGAATGGCCTATTCTGCTCCTATCACGTATGAACTTGACAGGAGGAGATCTCACCCCCCTGGCTATTGACTGCCAAAGCGGTAAGGGTTATGAATATTTGTGACATGCTGTCATAATGGACCTGTTAAACCTTAAAAAAACACTCCTTGATGAAAAAAAATTAATTAAAACAGTTTTTAAAAGGGCAGCATTGTGGAGCAGAGGTTGAATTACTGCCTTACAGCGCCAGAGACCCGGGTTCGATCCTGAATACGGGTGCTGTCTGTACGGAGCTTGTACGTTCTCCCCGTGACCTGCGCGGGTTTTCTCCGGGTTCTCCGGTTTCCACCCACATTCCAAAAAATAAAGATTTGTAGAACAATTTGCTTCGGTAAAATAGTAAATTGTCCCTAATGTGTGCAGGAGGATCGCTGGTCGGCGCAGTCTCGGTGGGCCGAAGGGCCTGTTTCCGCGCTGTATCTCTAAACTAAGCTTGTCATGAACTAAATCAGCTTTAAAAAAACACACCCACGCAAGTAAAAATGTTAGCACTAAAACACATAACAAAATAATCTCCAATTACCTTTATCCCCGAAGGCCAACCCCTCCCATTGACCAGTGGCAGGTTTAACCTGCTGCACAAGATGGATGCAATGTGCAGGAGTAACACAGCAGGTCAGGCAGCATCTCTGGAGAAATGGGATAGATGATGTTTCGGGTCAGGGACCTTTCCTCAGACCTGCTGCTGGTTGGCTGGGCAGGTGTATGAGTCTGAGGGAGGACTTTGGAAGCTAATGTTGCTTTGTGTGTGGAGTCTTCCGGTCATGGTGCCGGGCTGTCTGGGAGCTCAGTTTAGTTTTAGTTTAGTTCGGAGATACAGCGCGGAAAGGGGCCCTTCAGCCCACCGAGTCCGCACCGACCAGCGATCCCAGCAACCTAACGCTGTCCTACACACAGACTGGAAACAATTCACAATCACACCAAGCCAATTAGCCTGCAAACCTGTGGAAATCTTTGGAGTGTGGGAGGAAAACGGAGATCGGGAAGAAAACCCACGCAGGCCACGGGGAGAATGTACAAACTCTGTAGTCAGGATCGAAAACCGGATCGAAAACCGGATCTCTGGCGCTGTAAGGCAGCAACTCTATCGCTGCACCACGAGTGTACGCCCACGATGGATCCTCTTGTGGAGATACAACGCGGAAACAGGCCCTTCGGCCCACCGAGTGCATGTGGACCAACGATTACCCGTATACTAGTTCTACCCTACACACTAGGGACAATTTACAGAAGCCAATTAAACTACAAACCTGCACGTCTTTGGAACGTGGGAGGAAACCAGAGCACCCGGAGAAAACTCCCACAGTCACAGAGAAAACCTACAAACTTGGTGCAGACAGCACCCATTGTCAGGATCAATTAAACTTCATGATTGTCCTTGCCAGAGTGGGTGCACCTCATATCCCTGACATCTCAGCTGATGAAGCTCATGGGATCAGGTCTTATTCCGGATTGCACCTTCCGTTCAGTGCTGAGTGAATGTGCACTATTGAATGAGCCGCTATTCTGTGCGTGATGTTAAACAGAGGTCCTATCTGTAAAAGATATTTGGTAAAATTTGAAGAAGAGTTAATGAGTTCTTTCAGAGTGAGGAAATTTGTTTTGCAAACAAAATATTTTTTCTTCTGTCTAAATTATTGATTCAGTTCCACATCTGTTAGCCAATGCCTACCACCTTGGTCACATGCTCTTTCTTTCAGGGTGGAAAGGCCAAATTAAATATTTCTCCATTCACTTTAAACCTGGTTCAGGTTTCTCTGGTCCTCGACGCCCCTACTCTGGGCAAGGGACTGTGCATCTACCCGATCTATTCCTCTCATGATTTTATATATGTCCTGTTACCTTTTGACCTCACTCTCCCCTTCCCCTTTTACGATTTCAGTCTTTTACAAATTTATTCTTTTACTGATCAAAAGTCCCTTCTACACAGGTGGCAGAGGGAGGGTTGTTGTAGCCTCAGTGGTGCTTAGTTTTCGAGATAGAAATAGAACATTTCCTCCACAGACAGATATTGTCTCTCTCTTTCACGCGCGCTCACACAAATTCTCTTACACCTACATTTCCGCTTATGCATGCTTTATCGCCGACCCTTGCCTGCTCTCCAGCTGCCAGGCATTTACAACAACTGCGGCTCTGCACACTGTGTAGGAAGGACCTGCAGATGCTGGTTTAAACCGAAGATAGACACAAAACGCTGGAGTAACTCAGCAGGACAGGCAGCACCTCTGGAGAGAAGGAACGGGTCTGAAGAAGGGTCTCGACCCGAAAGTTACTCGAGCGTTTTGTGTCTACCTTCGATTTAAACCAGCATCTGCAGTTCTTTCCTACACAAGAGCTGGAGTAACTCAGGTGGTCAGGCAGCATCTGTGGAGAAAAAGAATAGGTGACGTTTCCGGCTAAGACCTTTCTTCAGATTGAGTTTCCAGCTAAGACCTTTCTTCAGATTCTCCAGCATTTTGCGTCTGTTTTGTACACTCTCAGAGTACTACTGCTATACACTTGTACTGTATCTGAGATGCTTATCTAAGATGCATCTAAGTACATAAGTGCCGTGATACTAGTACTGATCTGTGTACAAAAATGAATTTCACTATACCTTTAATTTCATTAAATTCTTATACAGTATTAACACATTAAACCAGAGCACTTGTTTAAGAAAGAACTGCAGATGCTGGAAAAATCGAAGTTAGACAAAAGTGCTGGAGAAACTCAGCGGGTGAGGCAGCATCTATGGAGCAAAGGAATAGGTGACATTTCGGGTCGAGACCCTTCTTCACTTCAAATCAGAGCACTTGTTGCCTGGAATCTATGTCAATCATTTACTGGTAAGAACACCCTGGTGGCCTCTGTATTTAAACTATTTCCCTGCAGTACTGTGCTCCACTTAAGGTGTGACGTGGAATTCCTGTTTGGAGCCTCTGGTGGTGCTGGCTGGGAGCATGTTGATGACTGGATGCGGTAGAGAAAAAAATATCATCAACATGAAGATAGTCAATTACAAATAAAGTAAGGGGGACTACACTGTACACTGTATTGTCATCATGTATTGTCTTTCCGCTGACTGGTTAGCACGCAACATAAGCTTTTCACTGTACCTCGGTACACGTGACAATAAACTAAACTGAAACTGAACAAGCACCTTTGGCCCAACTTGCCCACGCCCAGCAAGATGGCCCATCTATATTAGTCCCACCTGCCCCCATTTGGCTCACATCCCTCTAAACCTTTCCTGACCATGTACCTGTACATAGCCACAAAATGCTGGAGTGACTCAGCGGGACAATACAATACAATACAATACAATACAATTTATTTGTCATTTGGACCCCGTTGAGGTCCAAACGAAATGTCGTTTCTGCAGCCATACATTACAAAACGAAGAAGACCGAGACACAACACAATTTACACATCCATCCATCACAGCGCTGTGATGGAAGGCAAAAAAACGTATCTCTCCACTGCACTCCCCCCCCCGATGTCAGAGTCAAAGTCAAAGCCCCCGGCGGGCGATGGTGATTGTCCCGCGGCCATTAAAGTCACGCCGGTTAATGCAAGGTCGCGCACCGGGTCTTGGTGTTAGAGCCCCGGCGCACGCTCGCAAAGGACCGCGGCCATTCCAAGCCGCGCGGGGCGACGATGTAAAGCCCCGCTCCAGGTGCTCTTCAACCCCGCAACTCGGGCGGGAGAAGTTGCCGCTGCGGAAGCCCCGAAAAGCGGTCTCCCACCAGGAACCCGCGGGCTTCCGGTGTTGCCGTCCGCCAGACCCGCGGTTGTAGCCTCCGAATCTCCGGGGGCCGGGTCGCAGCAGCGCTCCACCACAGCTCCACCCGCTCCGGACTCGGCCAGCCCCGTGACGGTGAGTAGTCCGCAGCTCCGCAACTGGAGCCCCAGGTCGTTCCTGCTGGAGGCCGCTCCACGTTGCCCAGCCCCAACGACAAACGGAGACCCGACAAAAAAAAGGTCGGGTCTCCCGTGCAGGGGAAAGATTTTAAAGTTCCCCCCCCCCATCCCCACACACATACCCCGACAAAAAAATAAATAATAAAAACTACATAGAAACGAGACACAAAGTGCTGGAGTAACTCAGCGGGACAGGCAGCATCTCTGGAGAGAAGGAATGGGTGACTTTTCGGGGCGAGACCCTTCTTCAGACTGAGAGTCTCTCGTTTCCCTTTCCCCCTGACTCTCAGTCTGAAGAAGGGTCTCGACCTGAGAAGTCACCCATTCCTCCTCTCCAGATATGCTGCCTGTCCCGCTGAGTTACTCCAGCACTTTGTGTCTATCTTCAGTTTAAAGCTGCATCTGCAGTTGCTTCCTACCAATGTACCTGTGCAAATGTCTTTTCAATGCTGTTATAATACCTGCCCCAACTAACCCCTCTAGCAGCTCGTTCCATATCCCCACCACCCTCTGTGTGGAAAAAGTTGCCTCTCAGGCTTCTAGCTCGGTGCAGGGGCCGCTACTCTTCACGTTGTATATTAATGATTTGGATGAGGGGATTGAAGGCTTTGTGGCCAAGTTTGCAGACGATACAAAAAGAGGTGGAAGGGCAGATAGTGTAGAGAAAGCAGGGACTCTGTAGAAGGACTTGGACAGGTTGGGAGAGTGGGCTGAGAAGCGGCAGTTGGAATATAGTGTAGTAAATTGTGGAGTCATGCATTTTGATAGTAGGAATAAAGGCGTAGATTATTTTCTAAGTGGTGAGAGAATCCAGAAATCGGTGGTGCAAAGGGACTTGGGACTTGCTGGTGTAGGATTCCCAAAAAGTTAAACTGCAAGTCGAATCAGTAGTAAAGAAAGCAAACTCAAGCTAGCATATATTTCAAGAGGGCTTGTATACAGAAACATGGATGCAATGCTGAGGCTCTATAAGGCGCTGATAAGGCCGCATTTGGAATAATGTGAGTAATTTTGGGCACCTTATCTGAGGAAGGATGTGCTGACCCTGGAGAGGGTCCAAAGGAGGTTTACAAGAATGATCACAGGAATGAGTAGGTTACATAGATAGATACATAGAAAATAGGTGCAGGAGTAGGCCATTCGGCCCTTCGAGCCTGCACCGCCATTCACCCTATGATGGGCCTGTCGCTGGAATTTAATAGAATGAGGGGGGATCTCATTGAAACATACAGAATAGTGAAAGGCTTGGATAGAGTGGATGTGGAGAGGATGTTTCCACGAGTGGGAGAGTCTAGGACTAGAGGTCACAGCCTCAGAATTAAAGGACGTTCTATTAGGAAGGAGACGAGGCTAAATTTCTTTAGTCAGAGGGTGGTGAATCTGTGGAATTATTTGCCACTGAAGGCTGTGGAGGACAAGTCAATGGATATTTTTTAAGGCAGAGATAGATAGATTCTTGATTAGTACAGGTGTCAGAGGTTGTGGGGAGAAGGCAGGAGAATGGGGTTTGGAGGGAGAGATAGATCAGCCATGATTGAATGGCAGAGCAGACTTGATGGGCTGAATGGCCTAATTCTACTCCTATCATTTATGACCTTATGACTAATTTGGGACAACATGCAATACATTGTCCTGCTTTGCCAATGTGGTCTATACATATCAAGTGACATTCAAACAGCACTGAAAACTGTGTCCAATGAAAATCAATAACATGGATCTTGCAACTCATTTTAATTTTGAAATAGTGTTGCATGGTTTCACTATGTTTCAATGTAGACAAGGAACAGCATCTCACATCATTCCCTGATAATCTGTGTTCATAAATACTTTGTAATAAAAGGAATGACTAATACTTAACAATTGTGAGATTGGTGTCCAAAGCAATTCATAACAACATATAGAATTAATTATTTTTATGATCAAGATTTAGCACTTCCGGCCTGCAAGCAACTTTATGGGGACCATTAAGTTTGTGGACATAGCAACATGGTGATGTTTTGGGATTAGTAACCCAATGGTCAAACTGATAGCCCAAACTATTCAGGTTCAATTCCAGCTATGGGGTTTAAATTTAATTAAAACAACAATGAGCGAGTTTCAATTGTGCCCGGAAAACCTTCCCTGAAAGCGGTGTGTAGTTTAGATTAGAGATACAGCGTGAAAACAGGCCCTTCGGCCCATTGAGCCCACGCAGACCAGCGATCACCCGTACACGAGTTCCAACCTACACACTGGCGACAATTTACGGAAGCCAATGAACGTTACAAACCTGCACGTCTTTGGAGTGTGGGGAGGGGGGGGGGACCGGGGCACCCGGAAAAAAAACCAGGCGATCACGGGGAAAAGGTACTGACAGCACCCGCAGTCAAGATCGGAACCGAGTCTCTGGCGCTGCAAGGCAGTAACTCTACCGCTGCGCCACTGCTGCTTTTTATTCCAAGCTATTCAGTTCAATGGAATTAGGGATGAGTGACTGATGTTGGACTTGACTTTGATCTCCACATCCCCACGAATGAATAATCAATCCTATTCAAACCGAATATATAGCAGAGGGCCTGAGTCAGATATCCATTGGGCTCGGTTCCAATGTTTCCTCTGCTGTTTGATTCATAGCATTTGGCCTTGGTTGGGTTCTGCCGTGGCCCTACATCTGTATTTATGGTTGAACGATTTCACCCACTCATTTCTGGGCAGGTCCTTCAGACCTCCTGGCCGGGAGGGATCTGACTCAACCGTCCATGGGACATTGGACTCACATTTATTGTCACGCCTTCCTATCTCGTAAACATCTTGCCGACAGTGTGTACATGAAGAACGCGTCCTCAAGACAAACCTTGCTGAAGTTTTCCGAGAATGATTACAGCACCATGTGAACTCAAACACAGGACTGGTCGGGAAGCTGTTTCTACTGGGAGGTTCCACGGGTCATGAACGGGAAATGCCACTAGAATGAGACACAGCTTTTTTGAGCACTTCAGTCTAACCAACCTAACCATTTAATTCCCTAAATCCCTGAAAACTCCAAACTACGCTGACCACAAGCCAAAGACCAGAGTTTCCGCACGCCAAACATTTATCCTCGGAGAGAGCATTAGGTTAGGTGGTCCTCACCTCCTCGAAGGGTACAGGGTGATACCCCTGGGCTTAAGAACAAGCAGGAAGGAACAATTCTGCACATTATGTCCAAAGTTAGGGGTGGCAGAGGGGGAGCAGTGGTAGAGTTGCTGCCTTACAGGGCCAGGGTCCCAGGTTCGATCCTGACCACGGGTGCTTGCCTGTATGTATGGAGTTTGTATGTTCTCACCGTAACCTGCGTGGGTTTTCTCCGGGTGCTCCGTTTTCCTCCCACACTCCAAGGACGTGCAGGTTCGTAGGTTAATTGGCTTGGCAAAAATTGCAAAATTGTCCCTACTGTGTGCAGAATAGTGTTAGCATGTGGGGGTCGCTGGTCGGCGCGGACTCGGTGGGGCGAAGGGCCTGTTTCCGCGCTGTATCTCCAAACTAAACTAAACATGACCCAAAAAATGTCTAAGGAGGCAAACTCTGCAATACAGCAGTTTGGGTGACAGAAATTCACAAATCACTGCCAAAGAAATCTACGATACAGAATAAAAATTCAATCTCCCAAAATGTATATGAATAAAAAATAAACACAAATCATTTTCTTTCAGCTCACATTTCTTTAACTACTCTCGGATGATGTGGCTTCATGTTATAACAATCATCTCACGGGTGTTTTTTTAGGAACACAACCTCCCTTCTGGGCCCATCGACACAGAATGGATAATCGTTTTTTAAAAGTTAAAAAAGAAATCCGTTTGTCTGAAATGTGACAGCTTTCAAAATGATTCCTAGACATCGCAAAGTGTTTTACAACTGAGGAATAGTATTGCGATTTAGTCACATTTGGGAAATGGGTCAATCGGTTTACAAACAGTAAAACATCTGTGTGAGGACAGTGGCCAAGTGGGTTAAGGGATGTTATTTGAGAGGAAAAAAGGGCGGCGGGTTGGTGCAGCAGGTAGAGCTGATGCCTGGCAGTGCCAGGGACCATCCTTTCATCCTGACGCCGGGAGCTGTCTGTGTGGAGTTCTGGGTGACCGCGTGGGTTTCCTCCGGGTGCTCAGGTTTCCTCCCACGTCCCAAAATACGTGCAGGTGCGTAGGTGAATTGGGAAGCCGTTGATTTGTTCATCAACCATAACCCGGCGGCACGGTGGTGCGTTTGATAGAGCTGCTGCCTCACGGCGCCAGAGGCCTCAGGATGCTGCCTTGTGGAGTTTGCACGTTCGCCCTGTGACCGCGTGGGTTTCCTCCGGCTGCTCCGGTTTCCTCCCACATCCCAGAGACGTGCAGGTTTTCAGGTTATTTTTCCTCTGTAAAGTGAGGCTAGTGCGCAAGGAGTAGAGGAGAAAGCGGGACAACACAGAACTAGTCCGAAGAAGGGTCTCGACCCGAAACGTCGCCAATTCCTTCTCTCCATAGCTGCTGCCTCACTCGCTGAGTTTCTCCAGCAATTTTTGTCTACCTTCGATTTTTCCAGCATCTGCAGTTCGTTCTTAAACAGAACTAGCCTGAACGAGTGATCTGATCGATGGTCGACGTGGACTCGGTGAAAAAAAGCCAAGATAACTCTTCTGATTTTCTTTGAATTGATGCCTTGGGATCTTTCAAGTTCTTGTGGAGTAGCAAATGGGACCTTATCTTTAAAGGGTCACTTTTAGGGAAGAGAATGCTAATATTATACCTGTGGTTCCTGGAACTTGCTGCATCGCCCTGCTTGGTCTTCCTGCAAGCGCTACCAACCCTTGCCCAAGGGAATCAGTGCAAATACTGGCACTCGGGTAAACTACTTGTTTTACTTCCTGTTAGGCAGAACCAAGCCTACTCAAAAGGAAAACAGCTCTTTTATTGAAAGGAACATTATGTTTCACACACAGAGAAACGGAATTAATGTGCTGGGATGTCAAAATGGATTGAATAAATTCCAGGCCGTTGGAAAAGGGGAAAAAACAAAAATGCTGGAAAACACTCAGCAAGGTCAGACCGCATCTGTGGGAAGAAAAACAGATTCAATGCTACACGTTGGAGTTTCTTCGTCAGAACTGGAAGGAGGACTAAGAAGACTGATAAATTGCAGGGATGTAACTTGATTTCTCTGTCAGGGGTGTGAAAGATCTGAAGAAGGGTTTCAACCTGAAACGTCACCCATTCCTTCTCTCCAGAGATGCTGCCTGTCCTGCTGAGTTTCTCCAGAATTTTGTGTCTATCTTCAATTTAAACCGGCCATGATAACCGTGCAGCAAACGTACAGCGGTTATCATGGGTGACTTTAATCTACATATAGATTGGGCCAACCAAATTCTTAACAGAGCTGAGGAGGATTTTCTGGAATGAATATGGGATGGGTTTTTAAACCAATATGTAGAGGAGCCGGCTAGAGGGCAGGCCATCCTAGACTGGGTATTGTGTAGCAATGTTACAACATTTTGAGATTTTAAAAATAAAGTCTGTAATTTATCCCATCAGATAAAGCATAAAAAGAAGTTTAATTTGACACCTAATTCACTTTCATATCTTCAGTATTAAAAAAGTTATGGCCATTTTCATACTCGGAAATTAGCATCTTGTTCCCTATTGCTTTTCCATTGACTTAACACAAAAGCTGTGATCGAGGACAGTCAAAAGCCCATAACCTTCTTAAAAATTAAGAGAACTGAAAGAAATTTTCAGTTATTATAGATTGAAGCATTCTGAAACAAATATGAAACAATCTTACTTAGATGACATGAAATTAAAGCATATAATTAGTTAGTTACCTAATTGTAGCTAATTACAAAATTCAATTACTAGATCTAAACATCTATCAATTTCTTAAGAATAGATTAACATTTTTAAATAGCCTAAGTGTCCAAATAACATTCACACAAGAATTCACAATATAACATAATTTTAAAATCTCATTGTCATGGATTTACAGGCCAAATGGAAGGAATTTAATGTTTAATACCTGTAAATTAATGGCCATTTAAATAATCTTGCGAATGGGGTTTTCTGGAACGCGATCATTTGGAACGTTGATTTGCGGTGAATTTAACCCTGTATCAAATTACCGTTTCGCATTAAAAAATGTGAATTAAAGGCTTCTTAAGAAGCACTTTTATACATTAAAATAAACTACTTTAGTTTACCTGTCCCGTGTGTGAAATCCGTCCCCGTTATCGGCGTTGACGGCTTCAGAAGCTGATTTTAAAATGACTCCAGTGCTGACATTGTCGATCGAATAAAAATAAAAAATACACAAAACGCCCGTCGGAACGATTTTTCAGCAAACGCTTGCACTCCAATGAAATATTAACCAGGACAAGGTAGGAGAAACCCGCGTTTTAACCCCGCCCCCCCCCTAAAGGCGCCAAAATCGCGCACACGGCCAGTGGCAGAATTGCAGCGCCGCTGAAGGTAAGTATTGTAACATACCTATATTGTGTAATGAAGAAGGATTAGTTAGTGATCGTGTTGTGCAAGGCCCCTTGGGTGACAGTGACCATAATATGATGGAATTCTGCATTAGGGTGGAGAGTAACACTTGGATCGGAGACTTGGATCCTGAACATGAACAGAGGAGACTTTGAAGGTATGAGACGGGAATTGGCTAGGATGCTCTGGCAAAATTATACTTAAAGGGTTGACAGTGGAGATGCAATGGTGAAGATTTAAAGACCGCATGGATGAACTCCAGAAATTGTTCATCCCTGTCTGGCGAAAAAATAAAACTAGGAAGGCGGCTCAACCGTGGCTGATGAGGGAAGTCAAGGATAGTGTTAAATCCAAGAAAGAGGCATATAAATTGGCCAGATGAAGCAGCAAACCAGAAATTTAGAACTCAACAGAGGAGGACAAAGGGGTCAATTGAGAGGGGGAAAAAGGAGCATCAAAGAAAGCTTACGGGGAATATAAAAACTGACTGTAAATGTTTCTTTAGGTAATGGCATGTTGACCTTCATAACAAGAGGAGTTGAGTATAGGAGCAAAGAGGTCCGTCTACAGTTGTACAGGGCCCTAGTAGGACCACACCTGGAGTATTGTGTGCAGTTTTGGTCTCCAAATTTGAGGAATTCTTGCTATTGAGGGAGTGCAGCGTAAGTTCACAAGGTTAATTCCCGGGATGGCGGGACTGTCATATGTTGAAAGAATGGAGCGACTCGGCTTTTATACACTGGAATTTAGGATGGGAGGGGATCTTATTGAAACATATAAGATTATTAATGGATTGGACACGCTCAAGGCAGGAAACATGTTCCCGATGTTGGGGGAGTCCAGAACCAGGGGCCACAGTTTAAGAAAATGGGGTAGGCCATTTCGAACGGAGATGAGGAAAAACGTTTTCACACAGAGAATTGTGAATCTGTGGAATTCTGCCTCAGAAGGCAGTGGAGGCCAATTCTCTGGATGCTTTCAAGAGAGAGTTAGATAGAGCTCTTAAAGATAGCAAAGTAATATGGGTTGAAGGCAGGAACGGGGTACTGATTGTGGATGATCAGCCATGATCACAGCGAATGGCAGTGCTGGCTCGAAGGGCCGAATGGCCTACTCCTGCACTTATTGTCTATTGTCTATTGAAATGATTAGTGAAGACGAACATAGGTCTCTTACAGTCAGAGACAGGTGGATTTATAATGGGAAACAATGAAATGGCAGAACAGTTAAACGAGTACTTTGGTTCTGTTTTCACCAAGGAAGGCACAACCAATCTCGTGGAAATACTAGGGGACCGAAGATCTAGTGGGAGGGAGGAACTGAAGGGAATCCACATTAGTCAGAAAATGGTGTTAGGTAAATTGTAGGGACGGAAGGCAGATAAATCCCCAGGGCATGATGGTCTGCATCCCAGAGGACTCAAGGAGGTGGCCCTAGAAATCGTGGATGCATTGGTGATCATTTTCCAATGTTCTCTCGAATTACATTGGCTACCCTCCAGTCCACAGGAACTGATCCAGCTCCTGTGGACTGGAGGGTAGCCAATGTAACTCCACTTTTTAAGATTGGAGGGAGAGAGAAAACGGGGAATTATTGACCAGTTAGCCTTACATCAGTAGTGGGGAAGATGCTGGAGTTGATTATTAAAGATGTTATAGCAGCGCATTTGGAAAGCAGTGACGGGATGGGTCAATGTCAGAATGGATTTATGAAGGGGAAATCATGCTTGACTAATCATCTGGAATTTTTTACGGACTTTCAAAATGTGCAAAGTTAGAGCACATGGTATTGGGAGTAGGGTATTGACATGGATAGAGAACAGGCTGGCAGACAGGAAGCAAAGAGTAGGATAGTGTTAGTGTGCGGGGATCGCCGGACTCCGGTGGGCCGAAGGGCCTGTTTCCGCGATGTATCTGTAAAAAATATAATAATTTCAATTTAAAAAAGATTATTATTATTATTTGCCGCTGCCACACAGCAACTGGTTTCATTCCTGACCTCGTGTGATGTCTGTGTGGAGTTTGCACGTTCTGTCTGTGACTGCGTTGGTTTCCTCCCACATCCCGTGGTAGGTTAATTGGCCTCTGTAAATTACCGCCAGTGTGCAGGGGAGTGGATGAGAAAGTGGAATAACAGAATGGGTGATGGATGGGCAGTGAGGACTCGGTGGGCTAATGGGCCTGTTTCCCATCCGGTCGCAGCGGCCTCTGCAGTCCGTCTGACTTTTTTTTCTTTTTTTGTCTCGTTTGAGTGTAGTGTGTAGTGTATAGTGGTTTTTTTCAACTGGGTATGTGTGGGGGGTGGGTGGGGAAACTTTTAAAATCCTTTCCCTGTATGGAGGACCCGACCTTTCTCTGTCGGGTCTCCGTTGTCGTTGGGGCCTAGCACCGGGGAGAGGCCTCCAACCGGAATGACCTGGGGCTCCAGTCGCGGAGCCTGCGGACTTACTCACCGTCGTGGAGCTGGCCGAGTTCGGAGCGTGGAGAGCTGTGGTGACGCGCGGCTGCGACCCGACCCCGGGGATTCGGAGGCTCCAGCCGCAGGTCTGGTGGACGGTGACATCGGGAGCTCGCGGGTCCCTGGTGGGAGACCGCTTTTCGGAGCTCCCACAACGGCAGCTACTCCCGCCCGAGTTGCGGGGTTGAATATGACCTGGAGCGGGGCCTTACATCACCCGGCGTGGCTTTAAATGGCCGCGGGACTTGCTAGCGCCCGCCGGGGTCTCCAACATCAAGACCCGGACGCGGCCTTGCATTGCCCGGCGCGGCCTGAATGGCCACGGGACTTACTTACCATCGCCCGCCGGGGGCTTTGACTTTGACATCGGGAGGAGAATGGGGAGTGCAGGGGAGAGACAAGATTTTGCCTTCCATCACAGTGAGGAGGAGATTCACTGTGATGGATGTTTGTGTAAATTGTGTTGTGTCTTGGTTCTTTTCTTGTTGTATGACTGCAGAAACCAAATTTCGTTTGAACTTCATTTGAGGTCCAAATGATAATAAACGGTATTGTATTGTGTTGTGTGCTGTATCTTTGAACTTAAACTAAACATTGTCCTTGAGAAGCTGTCAGTGAGCTGTGTTATTAAACTACTGATGGGTGATGAATCTGTGGAAATCATTGCCACACACGGCTGTGGAGGCCGTCTATGGATCAAGTCAATGGATATTTTATAAATGGAGATTGACTTATTCTTGATTAGTACGGGCGTCAGGGGTTATGGGGAGAAGGCGAGCGAATGGGGTTGAGAGGGAAAGAAAGATCAGCCATGATTGAATGGCGGAGTAGACTTAATGGGTCGAATGACGTAATTCTGCTCCTAGAACCTTCAGTATGAACTTAGTTAGTTAGTTAGTTTAGATTATTGTCACGTGTACCGAGTCACAGTGAAAAGCTTTTGTTGCGTGCTATCCAGTCAGCGGAAAGGCACAATACATGATTCCAATCAAGCCATTTACATTTATAGGTACATGATAAGGGAATGACGTTTAGTGCAAGGTCTGATCAAGGATAGTCCAAGGGTCATCAATGAGGTAGATAGTAGTTCGGGACTGCTCTCTGGTTGTGGTGGGATGGTTCAGTTGCCTGATAACAGCTGGGAAGAAACTGTCCCTGAATCTGGAGGTTTGCATTTTCACACTTCTCTACCTTTTGCCCGATGGGAGAGGGGAGAAGAGGGTGTGGCCAGGGTGCGACTCATCCTCCATTATGCTGCCGGCCTTGCCGAGGCAGTGTAAGGTGCAATGAAAACCTGGTTTCAAACAAGGCTTCTTCCAAATTCTCAATCTCTACCAAGAAACCAGCTCGCCGGTAACAGTTTGACGGAAACTCCGTCAATTTCTACTGCTCAACGCTCTACAGAGTTATATCACTCGTCAATATGTGGGAAATCCCACTTAATAGCAGCGTTGGAGTCTGCTCACCTTGAGGATTAGAGCCACCTGTGAATGAATAATTGAAGCGATGATCTCCACTTTGTGATTGTCTGCAATAAAGAGAATTAACCTGCCTTGCTGTGGATTTCTGTGTCTGTGTCCCTGGCTGCATTTGCTCAATCTGCCCCAGCCAAGCCTTTGATGCTCGAGGGCACCCGTTATGTCGTGTCAGGATGGCACTCGACGCGCTGGAGCTCCGGTGAGCTGTGACCACCGAGGTCAACACCTCCGGGCTGCGGGATTGCAGAGTGGCCAGCCGCGGGCGGCGGCGCCGACTCTATCATCGACTTCAACATCGGGGGCCTGGGAGCTCCAAACCGCCGGGGCAACAGCACCCGGTGAGAACGGCCAGGAACATCGGGCCTCCGTTGAGGCAATAGCGGAGGCCTCAATAGGCCTGACTTTGGGAGAACTGGGGATGGGGACTGGACATTGTGCCTTCCCCCACCGTGGTAACCATTGTGCGGGGATGATTTTTGTGTGTAGTGTCTATTTTAGTCTGTGTCCAAGATGGCGGTCGGAAGGGAGAGTGGATGCTGGCGCGGTTTAGCTGCCGCTGCTCTCTCTTCACATAGTGTTTCTGATTTTTTTTGTCTTTGGATCGAATTCTGTCTTTAATTTGTGTATTGGTGATGGTTTTATAATTTATTTTACTCCGATTATATGTTTCTTACTTGTTAAATTCTGTAAGGTGTCCTTGAGACTTTGGTATAAGGCGCCCATAAATAAAATTTATTATTATTATTATTATTATTATATGGACCTTCCTTGTGGTTGTCCCAGTGTTCGGGTGGAGGTCTATTTGTCATTGTGTCATAGTGTAGCAATGTTACAAAATTTTGAGATTTAAAAAATCTAGTCTGCAATTTATCCCATCAGATAAAGCTTAAAAAGAAGTTTAATTTAACACCTAATTCACTTTCATATCTTCAGTATTAAAAAGGTTATGGCCATTTTCAGACTCGGAAATTAGCATCTTGTTCCCTATTGCTTTTCCATTGACTTAACACAAAAGCTGTGATCAAGGACAGTCAAAAGCCCATAACTTTCTTAAAAATTAAGAGAATTGAATGAAATTTTCAGTTACTATAGATTGAAGCATTCTGAAACAAATATGAAACAATGTTACTTGGATCACCTGAAATTAAAGCATATAATTAGTTACTTACCCAATTGTAGCTAATTACAACATTCAATTACTAGATCTAAACATCTATCAATTTCTTAAGAAAAGGTTAACAAATTAAAGAAGCCTAAGTGTTCAAATAACATTCACACATGCATTCACAATATAAGCTGATTTTTAAATCTCATTGTCATGAATTTATAGGCCAAATGGAAGGAATTTAGTATTTAATTCCTGTAAATTAATAGCCATTTAAATCACCTTGCGAGTGGGATTTTGTGGAACGCGCTGGTTTGGAACGTTGCATTTGCACTGAGTGAAACCCCAATATCAGCAGGAAAAATACTGCCAGTTGGTATATTTACATAATGACATTTTCGCAAAGTGAAATTTTGATTAAAGGCATCCTAAGAAGCTAGTTTATATGAAAAAATAAACGGCGTTTTTTACCTGTCCTGTGCGTGAAATCCGTCCCCGTTGTCGACGTTGACGGCTTTAGAAGATGCTTTTTAATTTACTCCTGTTATGAAATTATCCACTCCAGTTTAAAATAAATGTAATAAAACCGATGTCGAAGCGATTTTTCTTCAGCTTCTAAACAGCCTTTTCAAAATCGATTTGAATAGTCTGGAGAAATACCGCATTTTCAACCCGCCCCTCTCTCAAAGGTGCCAAAGTCGCGCACATGGGCAGTGACAGAACTGCAGCGTCGCTGAAGGTAAGTATTGTAACATACCTACATAGTGTCGTACATCGTGGAAACTGGCCCATCGGCCCAACTTGCCCACACCGACCAACATGCCTAGTGTAGATGGGACATGTTGGTCGATGTGGGCAAGTTGGGTCGAAGGGCCTGTTTTCTATGCTGCGTGACTCAATGACTCTATGTTCCATCTACACTAGTCCCACCTGCCTGCATTTGGCCCATATCCCACTAACCCTGTCCAATCCATGTACCTGTCTAAATGTTTCTTAAATGTTACGATAGAGGAGACTAAAGAAGGTCCATCTGTCTCCTCAGATTCTGGTGAACTTCTACCCCTGCACCATCGAGAGCATCCTTACCAACTGTATCACAGTATGGTATGGGAACTGCTCTGTCTCCGACCGGAAAGCACTGCAGAGGGTGGTGAAAACCGCCCAACGCATCACCGGTTCCTCACTCCCCTCCATTGAGTCTGTCCAGAGCAAGCGATGTTTGCGAAGGGCGCGCAGCATCGTCAAGGACTGCTCTCACCCCAACCACAGACTGTTTACCCTCCTGCCATCCGGGAGGCGCTACAGGTCTCTCCGTTGCCGGACTAGCAGGTTCAGGAACAGCTTCTTCCCTGCGGCTGTTACACTACTCAACACTGTACCTTGGTGATTGCCAGTCACCCCCCGCCCCCCCTCCCCCCGGACACTCCTTCTCCCAGAAAAATTGCACTACTGCTACTGTTTGTACATATATATATTTTAATGTTCCATTATTCTATGTTTGCTCTTCTGGGTGAGATGCTAACTGCATTTCGTTGTCTCTGTACTGTACACTGCACAATGACAATAAAGATTGAATCTGAATCTGAATCTGAGTACCTGCCTCAACTACCTCCTCGGGCAGCTCATTCCATACACCCATCACCCTCTGTGTAAAAAAAGGTTACTCCTCAGGTTCCTATTAAATAATTTCCCACTCACCTTAAACCTATGTCCCCTGGTTTTGATTCCCTACTCTGGGAATTCAGTGTGTGTTCAGTGTGTGTATATATACACATACTCAAGCATACACACATTATATTAATATATATACATACATGCATGTGAATATATACACACACACACGCACATATACGTACATATAAAAAACAAACAAACAATAATTGTGCAAAAATAACAATCATAATCGATGTACATCGTTCAGAACTTATTTGGAGGTTGTGGAGTTTAACAGAATCCAGCAATCTGCAGTTTTTTAACCTCGTTTCAGGTGCGACAGAGGTTCACCTGCATCTCCTCCAACCTCATCTATTGCATTCGCTGCTCTAGATGCCAGCTGATCTACATCGGTGAGACCAAGCGGAGGCTTGGCGATCGTTTCGCCGAACACCTCCGGTCGGTCCGCAATAACCAACCTGAACTCCCGGTGGCTCAGCACTTCAACTCCCCCTCCCATTCCGTATCTGACCTCTCTGTCCTGGGTCTCCTCCATGGCCACAGCGAGCAACACCGTAAATTGGAGGAAATGCACCTCATATTCCGCTTGGGCAGTCTACATCCTGGGGGTTTGAACATTGAATTCTCCCAATTCTGCTAGCCCTTGCTGTCCCCTCCCCTTCATCAGCCCTCTGGTTGTCTCCTCCCCTCCCCCAGCCCTCGGGCTCCTCCTCCGCCTTTTTCCTTTTTTCCTTTCTTCTCCCCGCCCCCTATCAGTCTGAAGAAGGGTTTCGGCCCGAAACGTTACCTATTCCCTTCGCTCCATAGATGCTGCTGCACCCGCTGAGTTTCTCCAGCATTTTTGTGTACCTGCAGTTTTTTAATGCTCTGTTTCTCTCCAGAAGCAGATTGATTTTCAGCTGCATGAAGCTAAAAAAAAGCACTTTACAATTGAATTTCAAGCCGTGACTTAATTATGTTACAAGCTGTCCACCAACTCCTCATTCAACCAAAGTGCACCTCGTCATGCTTAACTAATTAGAAGTTCATTTGGCAATTACAAACCCTACTTCCAAGCTTATTAACACCTTCCTGTATTTTATCACTTTCTCTTTAGACTTCAGACTGTAGCAATACAGCGCGGAAACAGGCCCTTTGCCCCACCGAGTCCGGGGCAACCAGTGATTACCCCGTACACTAGCACTATCCTACTGCACGAGGGACAATTTACAATTTTACCGAAGCCAATTAACCTACAAACCTGCATGTCTTTGGAGTGTGGGAGGAAACCGGAGCACCCGGAGAAAACCCAGGCAGGTCGTGCACAGGGAGAACGTACAAACTCCGTACAGGCAGCACCCATCGTCAGGATCGAACCCGGGCCTCTGGTGCTGTGAGGCAGCAACTCTACCGCTGCACCACCATGTCGCCCTCTCTGTATTAAATACATTCTCAAAGCACGATCACCCCCCAAAATCTGGAACCTGAACTTTAGAGTCTAAATTATTGATAAAAATTGTGAACAGCAGTCGTCTTGTTTGTGCCAATGGCATGTTTTGCAGCTATTGAATGCACCAGAGAAAAATCAATGAACACTGTAAAGATGACAGGGTGAACCAACGAGCTCACATTGATTGCCTGAAGTTGGAAACAAACTCTCATTCTGGAAGGTTCCATCTGTTGGATAATACATGCATGGAATGTACCGGAATCGGCAGAATTATCTGGATGGTTCCAAGAAATCCTGCAGCTGTAAAGTCACATTGAGTACCAGTTACTAATTCATGGCTGATTGTTCTTAAAGCACTTTTATAAGGATCAAAAATGTTATTTTTGCCACTTGTTGCACTACCGATTAGTTCAACAGACCAATACCCAATAGGCTCACAGGCAACTCCAATCTCAGGGGATATGGGGAGAAGGCAGGAACGGGGTACTGATTGTGGATGATCAGCCATGATCACATTGAATGGCGGTGCTGGCTCGAAGGGCCGAATGGCCTACTCCTGCACCTATTGTCAATTGTCTATTGTCTCAGCATCAACGATTCTCATAGTTGCCGTGTATCAGGGGAACTCCCGAGGGCAGAAAGAACCAAACCTTTGGCACCGTGCAGTGTATAAATATGGTGGCTCTGGCAGTTAACTTTGGAATATCACACGCCGGAATGAAGTGCCTGTTGCCATGTTTAATGATCTGGACCTAGACTAATAAGTGGGTGGGATCTGTTGATTTCCCGTTCGTACTGCAGAGCTGCCTATAATTCCAGGAGGAAACTAGAAATGTAACATTTCCTCTCAAAAATCCTTCAAACATTAGAAATTGCCTCAAAGCCCTGGCATAGTGCCAGCCAGTTTGAAGGCCATTTGCCGACTAGACTCTATCCTGTGGCTGGGTTGATGCAGTTACCATACCCTGACCTGCCATTTATTTTAGTTTAGTTTAGTTTAGAGATACATCGCGGAAACTGGCCCTTCGGCCCACCGTGTCCGCGCCGACCGACGATCCCCGTACGCTAGCACTATCCTGCACACTTGGGACAATTTACAATTTTTTTCCGAAGCCAATGAACCTTCAAACCTGTACGTCTTTGGACAGCGGGAGGAATTCAGAGCACCTGGGGAAATCCCACGCGGTCACGGGGAGAAAGTACAAACTCCGTACAGGCTGCACCTGTAGTCGGGATCGAACACAGACCTCTGGCGCTGTAAGTCAGCAACTCTACCGCTGCGCCACCGTGCCAGCCCTATGATTTAAGTTTTGTGCGTTATGTGCCCGTGATGCTGATGCAAGCGAAATCTTTATTGTAGCAGTATCTCACCACACATGTCCACTTGTCCACAAACTTGACTTGTCTTGACTTGGTTTGCAATGTCTTCACCAATGTCTTCACCTGGTGCTGGCATAGCTGTTGGTGAAATAAATAATGTGCGTTTCTGCAGTCCCACAGAAATGCACAACCTGTGAGAGTCATTCTGCATCAGAAAACTGCGTCAGCCATTGCACTCAGACGGCGAAAATACACTGGAAATGTAATACTTGGTATTCTCCTTCACGATTTTGTTTAGACAACAGAATCATTATCGGCTTGGAGCTTAATTTTTAAACAGGAGTTGGACTGAACTTTGACTCTCAGGTTAAATGGAACACAAACATTTATCCTGGCATTAAAACAACGGTAAATATAGGAGTTAATGTTCAAGCTAAAGACGTCCTCTATCAAAAGTCCAAAAACGCACTTTGAACAAAACAAAAGATGATGATCATGTTGAAGATTCTCAGAGCCCTTTGAAGAAGTATTCTGTTATCTACCCTTGATACCTTGTTTCCAGCGCTGTGTGCTGTAATTTACATACGGCGCGGAAACAGGCCCTTCGGCCCACCGAGTATCAGGCCGACCAGCGATCACCCCGTGCATTAGCACTTTCCGAGATACAATTTTTACCGAAGCCAAATGAACCTACAAACCTGCACGTCTTTGGAGTGCGGGAGGAAACCGGAGCACCCGGGGAAAAGTCACGCGGGTCACGGGGATAACGGACAAACTCCGTACAGGCAGCACCCGTGGTCAGGATCGAACCCGGGCCGCTGGCGCTGTAAGGCAGCCACTCTACCGCTGCGCCACCGTGCCGCAGTAATCATTTGCAAGGAAGTAATCAATTTAGTTTTTTTAAAGTTATAGTGTTAATTGATGTAATCCGAAAATCCGATTGCACAAGAGGCCATACAGCACAATGTAGCAGTGCAGAAACTGCCTCACAGCACCAGAGACCGGTTCAATCCTGAGATCAAGTACCGGGTATGTGGAATTCACACATTTTCCCTAAGACCATTTTCCAGGTGATCTGTTTTTTCCGTCTACATGCCAAAACTGCATGTCACATCTGTTGTCACATCTGTAGTCTGATTTTTCTTTCCATTTTCTTCTATAATTGCACAATATTTAGTTCCATTTGTTATTGAAACAATGGGGATGATTGGGTTAATGTTTGAGGAGCATTTGGCTCTGGGCCTGTACTCGCTGGAGCTTTGAAGGATAAGTGGGGACCACATTGAATTCTACCAGGTAATGAAAGGCCTGAATAGAGTGGACGTGGAAAGGATGTTTCCAGTAATGGGAGAATCTAGGACCAGAGGGCACAACCTCAGTATAAAAGGACGTACCTTCATTTTTCTTTTTAGCCATATGGTGGTGAATATGTGGAATTCATTGCCACAGACAGCTGTGGAGGTCAGGACATTGGGTATTTTTAATGCGTGGATTAATAGATTCTGGATTAGGAAGGGCATCAGAGGTTACCAGGAGAAAGCAGGAGAATGGGGTTCTGAGGGAAAAGTAGATCAGCCATGGTCAACTTCTGCTCCCATGTCATGGTTTTATGGAACTATCTGTGCCAACACAGTGGCACAATGGTAGAGTAGCTACCTCAAGGGCCTGTCCCACTTTCCCGAGTCATTCACGAATTCTCCTGAGTTATTCACAAATTCTCCCGAGTTTTCAAACTCGCGGAATGTTCGTAACGAGTCCGTAGGAGTCCGTGGATATACCGTAGCGGCTCGTTATGCCAGCCATAGGTACTCGGGGCATCAAGTAAGTCGAGATGTTTTTTCCAGCCTGATGAAAAATGTCCAGGAGTAAATAAATAGCCCCGAATACCTACGGCTGGCATTACGAGCCGCTACGATATATCCACGGACTCCTACGGCCTCCCACGGACTCGTTACGAACATTCTGCGAGTTTGAAAACTCGGGAGAATTCGTGAATAACTCAGGAGAATTCGTGAATAGCTCGGGAAAGTGGGACAGGCCCTTTACAGCGCCTTGAGACCCGGGTTCAATCCTACTACTGGTGCTGTCTGTACGGAGTTTGAACAATCTCCCCGTGTCCGGGTGCGCCGGTTTCCTCCCACACTCCAAAGACGTACAGGTTTGTCTGCAAATTGGCTTCGACAAAATTGTTAATTGTCCCTAGCGTGTAGGATAGTGCTAGTGCGCGGGGATCGCTGGTCGGCGCGGACCCGGTGGGCCGAAGGTGTCCGCGCTGTATCTCTAAACTAAACTCAGCTACATGCAACAGTTGTGAGAGCACACAGGTTCACGCTGATTCACGACAAGTAACTTTCGAAACAAACATGAGCACCATAGTGACTTCCTCCCCAGCAAAAAAAGAGAGTTGAACCACTGCCTCTTGACATTCAAAGGCACAACCATTAATGATAACCCCACCATCAATTCAACCAGAAAGTTAATAGGGCTAGTGACATACAGACTGTGGCTACAAGTGTCGGTTAAAGGCTGGGTATTGTGCGGTGAGTGATTCATGCCCTGACACCCCAAAGTGGTTTCCAGCACCTACAAGTCCCAAATTAGGATTGTGATGATATAATGTCTCCTTGCCTGAATGATTGCAGCATCAACCACACTCAACACTCTATCTGTCATTGAGGACAAACAACATACTTGATTGGCAAGAGGCAAGAGGCAAGAGGAACTGTACATACAAAACAAACTACAGATTGTAACACAGTTTGAAACATATAAGATTGTTAAGGGTTTGGACAAGCTAGAGGCAGGAAACATGTTCCTGATGTTGGGGGAGTCCAGAACCAGGGGCCACAGTTTAAGAATAAGGAGTAAGCCATTTAGAACGGAGACGTGGAAACACTTTTTCTCACAGGGAGTGGAGAGTCTGTGGAATTCTCTGCCTCAGAGGGCGGTGGAGGCAGGTTCTCTGGATGCTTTCAAGGGAGAGCTAGATAGGGCTGTTAAAAATAGCGGAGTCAGGGGATATGGGGAGAAGGCAGGAACGGGGTACTGATTGGAGATGGTCAGCCATGATCACATTGAATTGCGGTGCTGGCTCGAAGGGCCGAATGGCCTACTCCTGCACCTATTGTCTATTGTCTATTGTTTACAGATGCTCGAATCTTTGTAGATCACCAAGTGCTGGAGTCTGAAGAAGGTGTCTTGACCCACACCTTCCACAAGAAGGGCCTCGACCCGAAACGTCACCCATTCCATCTCTCCAGAGATGCTGCCCGTCCCGCTGAGTTACTCCAGCATTTTGTGTCTATCTCCACAGATGTTGCCCGACTCGCTGAGATATTCCAGCACTTTGATTAGTTTTAGTTTAGTTTAGACATACAGCGCGGAAACAGGCCCTTCGGCCCATTAGGTCCGCGCCGTCCAGCGATCCCCGCACTTTAACACTATCCCACACGCACTTGAGACCCTTTACATTTATACCAAGCCAATTAACTGACAAACCTGTACGTCTTTGGAGTGTGGGAGGACAGACACCGAAGTCATGGGGAGAAAGTACAAACTCCGCACAGACAAGCACCCGTGGTCGGGATTGAACCCGGGGCCTGGGTCTCTGGCGCTGCAAGGCAGCAACTCTACCGCTGCGCCACCGTGTGTTCTAAACAAGAGGAACTGAGCTGGGACAGGCAGCATCTGTGGAGGGAGATGGAGAAACAATGTTTCGGGTCAAGCTCCTTCTTCAAGGGACCCCATCCTGTACTACTGTAACTCTCTTCTCTTTGGAATCAATTCCAGCAACATCAACCGACTCCAATTGGTCCAGAATGCAGCCGCCCGACTCATTACCCACACCAAATCCTGGCACCACATCACCCCAGTTCTCAAAGAACTTCACTGGCTTCCCATTTCCCACCGGATCATCTACAAAATCCTGGTCCTCACCTACAAAGCCCTCAGCAACTTGGCCCCCCCCCTTATCTCACTGACCTCCTCTCCCCCTACCAACCCTCACGGTCCCTCAGATCCACATCAGCTGGTCTCCTCACCACTCCGAAATCAAACCTCTGCACTTTTGGAGGCAGAGCCTTCTCCAGGTCAGCTCCCAGGCTCTGGAATTCCCTCCCACAACTGATCCGAAATTCTGAGTCCCTCACCATCTTCCAGTCCCGCCTCAAGACCCATCTCTTCACCTCTGCATACCCTTAGTCCCATGTTCCCCTCCCCTTTGCATCTCTGTCTTACTTCTCTATTTTGTTTTGTTTATTCTTGACTCTCAATGTAAAGCGACTTTGAGTCCTGAAAAGCGCTATATAAAATAAATGTATTATTATTAAATGTATTATCCACCACTCTGAAAGCTCATCCTCTCCATCTCCAGTGCCAAATGCTTTTGTATATCAACCACAAAATTACATGCACCGATTCATCAACACTACTCTGAGAACAGCTCCCAAACACACAAATTCGATCTAAATGGACCGGAGCTCCTTTTGTTAGTACAGTGGACCTTGTAAACATCTCCCACATCCTTGCTATTTGTAACACCGACCACAGACATGGTTCAGATTCCCAGCATCTGATGTTTTATTGTTTTTTTGGTTTCTTCAATGCTCCTTCATGCAACTGCTTCGGTGACCGTCGGACAATCCTTGATCGGACTTTGTTGGCTTTACCTTGCACTAAACGTTATTCCCTTATCATGAATCCATACACTGTAAACGGCTCGATTGTAATCATGTACTGTCTTTCCGCTGACTGGTTAGCACGCAACTAAAGCTTTGCACTGCACCTCGGTACATGTGACAATAAACTGAATGGAACTAAGACTAAACTATACATTATTTCAGACCGTTCCAGCCTCTGATCACCTGCAGTGGTTTGTATGATTATGACTGTAGCCACGTGGTTGTCAACTAAACGTCAACAAAACATGATGGGCAAAGAAGTCAAGAGTGTGTTATTGTCATTTGTCCCAGAAAGAACAATTACATTCTTAAGGGTAGACAAGTCTGAAGTCTGAAGAAGGGTTTCGGCCCGAAACGTTGCCTATTTCCTTCGCTCCATAGATGCTGCCTCACCCGCTGAGTTTCTCCAGCATTTTTGTCTACCTTCGATTTTCCAGCATCTGCAGTTCCTTCTTGTACATTCTTAAGGGGCTGTCACACTGCGGCGACCTAATTGGCAAGTTTAGAAGAGTTCAGGAGAGTTTGAAAAAATTGTCATGTTGAAGACCTCCTTCGATTAGCTTCGACCAGCTTCGGGAAAATTGGACATCGAATAGTGGAGAGTGAAGACGACCTCCTTCGATCTCCTTCGACCTCCCTTCGACTATGTTGAAGACTATCTATCACTACCTTCGACTACCTTTGATTACCTTTGACTACCCTCGATTACCTACGAATTGTTGCTATCCAAGTACACTGAGTTCTGCTAGCTAGAAAGTGCAAATGCATTTTTGTTTTTAAAGCTAGCTAGCAAGTGCAAATGCATTTTTGTTTTAAGTTTAAAAATGAGGGAGGCTGAATAAGGAGAAATGAGCAGCCCCTTCACAGTTGTCGGTTATGGCTGGAATATTGCGTTGGGGGAACGGGTTGTGTTGGAATTCTATGTAATTCAGAGCTTATTTAGATGTTGCAGTTTTTAATGGCCTTACATAAACAGCAGGGTTGTTGTGAGAGGAGAAACAGAACAGTACAAAAATGACCTGCAAAAGGTTAAAAGCAACCAGGAGACACAAGGAACAGCAGAGGCTGGAAAATTGCATTGAACATCATGTGCTGGAGTAACTCAGTGGGTCAGACAGCATCCATGCAGGACATGGATAGTCAATGTTTCAGGTCAGGACTGTCTGACCCACTGAGTTACTCCAGCACTTTGTTATTCTACGTTAAAAGCAACCATCTCATAGCAGAAGAGTTGACGGCCCTTTGTGTTTGAACCTGCCATGGATGATGGTAGTTAATGATCTGTGAGGTTTTCTGAGAATGTTCAAGATATTGATAACAACTGAATTAGAACGGTGCTCCTCGATATCTCTAAAACGTTGCTAGGATTTAACATTTTTTATTAAGTAGCATCTTTACGTCTTTGCTTTCCTGGTAGGTTGGGGGTTGGGGGCGATTGTGTAACATTGCCGTAACAAACACTGCCACTACCCACGAACCTATATCTTATCTGAAATCGTATTGTACCTTGTGAGACTATCACAAAGCATTCTTCCCAGTTAAACTACAGTTTAGTTTAGTTTAGTTTAGTTTAATTTAGAAATACAGCACAGAAGCCGGCACTTCGGCCCACCGAGTCGCACTGACCAGCGATCCCCGACCATTTAAGGGCCTGTCCCACTTGCCGATTTTTTTCGGCGACTGCCGGCGTCATTGACAGACGTATCAGGGTGGCGGGAAGATTTTGAACATTCCAAACTCCAGCGGCGACAAAAAAAAATGTTGCGACACTTGAGGAAACACCGCGCGTCAATACGTAATCACGCCACGTCACCGCCGTGTCACGCCGCGACTTTTCCGGTGACCTGATACGTCAGTCAATGATGCCGGCAGTCGCCAAGAAACTCGCCAAGTGGGACAGCCCCTTAACTCTATCCTACACAAGGGTCAATTTTTTAATACATTTTTTTTACCAAAGCCAATTAACCTACAAACCTGTACGTCTTTGGAATGTTGGGAGGAAACCGAAGTTCTCGGGGAAAACCCACGCAGTTCACGGGGAGAACGTACAAACTCCGTACAGACAAGCACCCGTAGCCAGGATCGAACCCGGGTCTCTGGTGCTGTAAGTGCCGTAAGGCAGGAACTCTACCGCTGCGCCACCGTGCCGGGTATAGGATGCATGCATTTCGAATGTCGCAAGTCATCATTGTTCCCACAATTTCACGCAATGTACGACAGGATTATCTTTGGAGTTTACCTGAAAGAATTATGCAACTGGTTTATTGAGTCACTTCAGATGGTGTGAAGCATCATGCGTTCATATGACTCAAGTGTATATTCAGCAGAACAATGTTGTAATAAGCACCGCTTCTTTGAAAATTGATTAAATATCTGCTTCCATTAATCGCCTTTCACAAAGGGCTAACAATTGCTCACATCCAAGAAGGTTGCAACATAACTCTGTAAGCTTTATCTAACCTCTTTCCTGTGCTGGGTCGAATTTTGATAATATCACAGTGTTTCAAATTCTTTGCTATAGATTAGTTTAGTTTAGAGATACAGTGTGGAAACAGGCTCTTCGGCCCATCACGTCCGCGCTGACCAACGATCCCCGCATAGGAACACTAACCTACACACACTAGAGGCAATTTATATTTAAAGCCAATTAACCTACAAACCTGTACGTCTTTGGAGTGTGGGAGGAGACCGAAGACATCGGAGAAAACCCACGCAGGTCAGGGGGACAACGTACAAACTCCGTACAGAGTACGTCACAACAGTAAGGTAGACTTTCAGACTTTCTCCAGAGATGCTGCCTGACCCGCTGAGTTACTCCAGCATTTTGTGCCTCTCTGAGGTCGACTTTGGTCTGAACTAATTTTCCATTGTCGCGCAGAGGCACAATAGGGCGGCACAGTGACGCGGCAGGTAGAGCTGCTGCCTCACGGCGCCAGAGACCCGTGTTCGATCCTGACCTCGGGTGCTGTCTGTGTGGAGTTTGCGCGTACTCCCTTCGGCTGAGTGGGCTTTCGCCGGGTGCTCCGCTTTCCCGCCTACATCCTAAAGACGTGCGAACTTGTGGCCTCTGGTCCTGAACTCTCCCACTAGTGGAAACATCCTCCACACATTCACTCTATCCAGGCCTTTCAGGGAAATCTTTGCAGAGAAAATAAATTACAGTTCTAGGGATAAATAATGGAGAAATAGGATTATCAAATTCTACAACCACAGAGCCGGCACCTAATAATGATTATTGATTAATATGGGGGTAGACAAAAATGCTGGAGGAACTCAGCGGGTGAGGCAGCATATATGGAGAGAAGGAATAGGCGACGTTTCGGGTCAACACTCTTCTTCAGATTGTGACGCGGCCTTCAGTCTGAAGAAGGGTCTCGACCCAAAACGTCGCCTGTTCCTTCTCTCCACAGATGCTGCCTCAGAGCATCTGAGTTCTGCTGAGATGCTGAGTTCCTCCAGCATTTTGGTCTACCTTCAATTTTTCCAGCATCTGCAGTTCTTTCTTAAACGTTGATTGGTACGGGTGTCAGAGGTTATGGGAAGAAGGTAGGAGAATAGGGTTAGGAGGGAGAGATAGATCAGCCATGATTCAAAGACCGAGTAGACTTCATGGTCCGAATGGTCTAATTCTACTCCTATTCCTTACGACCTTATGACTTTAATGACCTGGATAGGCTCCTTTCATGATACTGGAACTATAGGAGTCCTTTTAACAGGCTATCCTGTAAATATCGGATGCTATTAGGTATATTTCAAGTGAACTTGATTTTTAAAGACCTTAGAAGAGGACGCTATATTTACACTGAAGTTACACAGTAATCCACTTCAACATGATTAGGAAAAGTCAACATGGAGGCAAATAAACAACAGTGGAGGTGTGGCAAAGGGTGAAGAGAGGAGAGGAAGGCCACTGATACCGAATGGCCAAGCGTCAAAGTCACAAACAGCTTTTGGCTTGGTTGATTGAGAGATACAGGTCTGGTTCGGGTCTGAATAAGGGTCCTGACTAGACCCACCGAATCCGTGCCGACCAGCGATCACCCCGTCACTAACGCTATCCTACACACAACGGACAATTCACAATTTCTACTGAGGTCAACTAAACTGCAAACCTGAAAGATAGACACAAAAAGCTGGAGTAACTTGGCAGAACAGGCAGCATCTCTGGAGAGAAGGAATGGGTGACTTTTCGGGTCGAGACCCTTCTTCAGACGCAAACCAGACCCTTCTCTCCAGAGATGCTGCCTGTCCCGCTGAGTTACTCCAGCTTTTTGTATCTATCTTCGGCTTAAACCAGCATCTGCAGTTGCTTCTTACACAAGCTACAAACCTGCATGTGTTTGGAGTGTGGGAGAAAACCGGGGCACCCGGAGAAAACCCACGCGGTCACAGGGAGAACGTAGAAAACACTGTGGTCAGGATTGGACACGGATCTCTGGCGCTGTAAGGCAGCAACTATACCGCTGCTCCACTGTGCCACCCTTAAGTGGTTCAGTTTTGAATGGTTGACAAATGGTTGAAACAAAGAACTGCAAATGCTGGTTAATACCCAAAAGGACACAAAGTGCTGGAGTAACTCAGCAGGTCAGGCAGCATCCCTGGAGACATGGATAGTTTTAACGATATCCTTGATATCCAGAAATGCTGCCTGGCCCCGCTGAGTTACTCCAGTCCTAAATGTCCTTTTGTTCACAAATGGTCATGACTTGTCCTTTAATTAATTACTAAAACTGAGCTAAAGACCTCTGCTCAAAGAGTAAAAGCAATCAGAATGGAGGCTACTTAGTTGATTAAAGTTTGTGCAGGAAGGAACTGCAGATGCTGGTTTACACTGAAGATAGACACAAAATGCTGGAGTAACTCAGCGGGTCGGGCAGCAACTCTGGAGAAAAAGAACAGGTGATGTTTCGGGTCGAGACCCTTCTTCAGACTGAGAGCCAGGGGAGAGGGAAACTAGAGGCGTAGTGGTGCAGCGGCAGAGTTGCTGCCTTACAGCACCAGAGACCCGGGTTCGATCCTAACTGCGGGTGCTTGTCTGTACGGAGTTTGTACGTTCTTTCCGTGTCCTGCTGGGTTTTCTCCGGGATCTCCAGATTCCTCCCACACTCCAAAGATGTACAGGTTTGTAGGGTAATTGGCTTGGTATCATTGTAAATTGTCCCCAGTGCGTGTAGGATAGTGAATGCGTGCGGGGATTGCTGGTCGACGAGGACTCGGTGGGGCCGAAGGGCCTGTTTCCACGCTGTTTCTCTATACTAAGCTAACCTAGAGGTATGCAAAGGTACAGACACATCTTCCTGCTGGGTGTGCTACTCTGCCTGTCTTGGTTAGGTCACTGGACGGCGGGCTTATTGCATTGCACACTACAGGTGTCACTACGTGAAAAAGAAAACACTGCAGACGCTGGTTTAAAACCGAAGATAGACGCAAAAATATTGGAGTTAAGGGCCTCTCCCACTGACACGACCTTTCAGCGACTGTCTTCGACCTTCAAGCTCGAGGGCACTCGCCTGGAAAACCTCGAGCTGGATCGACCGTCAGCGATGAAACCGCGAGCTCGCTCGACCGACCCGCACACACACACACACACGCACACACACACACACACACACACGCACACACACACACACACACACACGCACACACACACACACACACACACATACACACACACACACACACACACACACACACACACACACACACACACACACACACACACACACACACACACACACACACACACATCGCAAAGGCGGGGGCCAGGGAAAGCGGGGAAGCGTTGTCTGAAATTCACACCCGCAATGAACAGAAAGGTAAAAGACGGCTGCACAGTGTACGGTAAGTCCCTTTAGTGAGCGCGGAGTGGGGGGGGGAGAGAAGTGGAGAGAGTGGGGGGGGGGGGGGGGGGAAAGAAGGAGTGGGGGCCACTTTTAAGAAGCCAGACAGCTTGTAATAAAGTTTAGCAGGCATTTAACCTACCGGTCAGTTTTCCTTGGTCCTGAAAACTCCAATGAGCCAATTAAAAATATCCGGTCAGCGAAGGAGATTGCCTATGGCTGCCATTGACTGCCTGTAACTACATAGTGACCCCACTCCACTGCACTACGAGTTCAAAAGAACCATGCCGACCAATTTTTCCTCGTGGAAAATGTTTTCAACATGCTGAAAATTTTTCCTTGACCAAACTGAGGCCGGGAGTATGCGGGAACTTCCCTCGAGCATGAAGGAGAGTTCCAGTGACCTTATAGGACCTCCTAGGACCACGTGTCGACCAAGTTGCGAGTTTGAGTTAAGAACAAACTCTTCTAAACTTGCAGATTAGGTCGCCGCAGTGGGGACAGCCCCTTAACTCAGCGGGCTATGCAGCATCTCTGGAGAGAAGGAACGGGTGACGTTTCAGGTCGAGACCCTTCTTCAGACGTCTGAGAAAGGTTCTCGACCCGAAACGTCACAGGGGTCACCATCACCCACTGAGTACAATGGGAAAATCTTCAACTTGCAGCGATTCCAAGAAATCACATTTCAGGAAAGTTCCTAATTTGAACAGGAAACCATTCATCTGGAATAATATATGTTCTCTGTGTTGTAATTTACAACTCAGTAACTGTTCCACTCCAAACTGATTTTCCTGTTCAGCTACTTAGAATCAAAGCTACCATTGAAAATGAGTTTCAGGGAAAAGTAAATCTGTATTAGGGCGGCACGGTGGCACAGCGGTCGATTTGCTACCAGCGCCAGAGACCCGGGTTCCATCCTGATTACGGGCGCTGTCTGTACGGAGTTTGTACGTTCTTCCCGTGACTTGCTTGGGCTTTTTCCAGGAGCTCTGTTTCCTTTCACAGTCCAAAGACGTACAGGTTTGTAGGTTAATTGGCTTGGCATGAATGTAAAGTTGTCCCTAGTGCGTGTAGGATAGTGTTAGTGTACAGGGATCGCTAGTCGGCGTGGACCTGGTGGGACGAAGGGCCTGTTTCCGCGCTGTATCTCTAAACTAAACACTAAATGACATTCTGTCTCTCCGGAAGGAAGTTAAAGGGAAATTGCTTTTCATATTAATGTTAATGGTAATAAAATCAAATGGTGGAGATGGCAGTTTTAACAAATGGTGAAGATGGTAGTTTTAACAAATCCTACCTGAGATAAAATTCTTTAATTTATTCTTTCCCGCTTATTTTTGTGCAATCTTTTGAGATAACGTGAACTGTACTCTTACACCAGGGATTACACCCAAGCATTTTGCTTCAAAGACCCTTGCTAATTTAAGTTTTTAAGTTTCAATTTTAAGTTTTAAAGATAGAGCGTGGAAACAGGCCCTTCGGCCCACTTAGTCCAAACTGACCATCGATCACCTGTTCACACTCATTCTATCTTATTCCACTTTCTCATCCACTCCCTGCACACTGGAGCCAATTTACAGAGGCCAATTACATACCCGCCAGTCTTTGGGATGTGGGAGGAAACCGGAGCACCCGGAGAAAACCCACACTGTCACAGGGAGAATAGACAATAGACAATAGGTGCAGGAGTAGGCCATTCGGCCCTTGGAGCCAGCACCACCATTCAATGTGATCATGGCTGATCATCCCCAATCAGTGCCCCGTTCCTGCCTTTTCCCCATTTCCCCTGAGATTTCCCCTATCTTTAAGAGCCGGTTTCCTCCCACAATTTTATTGTGTATTGTGTGTTCTTTTTAAGTGTATCGGTGTTCTTTTTAAGTGTATCGCTGCTGGCAAATTAATTTCACTGCACCTTCAGGTGTATGTGACGAATAAAATTGACTGTCTTTGAGCTCTCTCTTGAAAGTATCCAGAGAACCGGCCTCCACCGCCTTCTGAGGCAGAGAATTCCACAGACTCGCAACTCTCTGTGTGAAAATGTGTTTCCTTGTCTCAGTTCTAAATGGCTTACCCCTTATTGTTAAACTGTGGCCCCTGGTTCTGGACTCCCCCAACATCGGGAACATGTTTCCTGCCTCTAGCGTGTCCAAACCCTTAAAAATCTTATATGTTTCAATAAGATTCCCTCTCATCCTTCTAAACTCCAGAGTGTACAAGCCCAGCCGCTCCATTCTCTCAGCATATGACAGTCCCGCCATCCCGGGAATTAACCTTGTAAATTTACGCTGCACTCCCTCAATAGCAAGAATGTCCCTCCTCAAATTCAATTGAGGAATGTGCAAACTCCACACAGACAGCACCCTAGGTCTGGATTGAACCACGGTTTCTGACACTGTGAGGCAGCAGCTCTACCAGCTGTTCCATTGTGCTGCCCAAACCCCTAGAAAAAATATCATGACACATACTTTTTTCAGATAAATCTATTTATAAATTAACCATAACACGTAACTTTAACCATAACACACTTTACTTCAGAGCCGTCTGTATAGACTTGTAAAAATCAAACCGAATGCATACTGTAACTTCATACTTTAAAGATATTTATATTATAGCTCTATACATGTCGTATTTTTCTTTTACTGATATAATGCAGAAGACGTTGCTGCCACTTAGAATAAAGAATGGATGAAATGCTATACTCTGAAATGTACGAATATATCTCGAATTAAGTTTTTTATTTTAATAAATTTTTCCATTCTTCTTTAACTATCTTTCTCTTTTTTTTAAAAAAAAATTTTTTGATTTTTTTTTTTCTTCCCTTTTTAAACTTTTTTTTCTCTCTTTTCTTCTCTCTCTTTTCTTTCTTTACTTCATCTATCTTTTTAGTTCTATCTAGTTTAAAAAAAAAAAAAAGGCAATAGGTATTGGAGACAATGTAATAATAATTGACAATATTATCAATTCAAAAATGTAAGACTGTAATGATGTTAATAGGTTGTGTACTTATCTCCAATAAAAAATATTTTCAAAAAGAAAAAAAAAATAAAGAATAAATGTTTCCAGACTGCATTAATATTTAAGAACATACAAACACTCAGGCGGCGCGGTGACGTAGTGGTAGAGCTACGGCCTTACAGCGCCAAGAGACCCGGGATCGATCCTGACTATGGGTGGTGTCTGTACGTTCTCCCCGTGACCTGCATGGGTTTTTTCTCCGAGATCTTCGGTTTCCTCCCACACCCCAACGACGTACAGGTTTGTAAGTTAGTTGGCTTGGTGTAAATGTAGATGTGAAAATGTATGTAGGATAGTGTTAATGTGCGGGGATCGCTGGTCGGTGTGGTGGGCCGAAGGGCCTGTTTCTGCGCTGTATCTCTGAACTAAAACTAAACTGAACTAAACATGAGATCAGGGCAGAAGGAGGTCACTTAGCCATAAGGACTGCTCTGCCAGCTATATAATCAGAGGCTGATTTGATTGCAACCTCAAGTTTGCATGTATTTACTTTTCAGGCCTTTGTTTCGCAAGACCATATCTAACTCGGCCTTATAAATATTCAAAGATTCTTAAAAATGCTCAAAGAGTTTTTGGAAACCTCTTTTATTAATAACCCGGGCCTCTGGTGCTGCGAGGCAGCAGCTCCACCCGCTGCATCACGTGATTTAAAGTCACAGGTTCAGGTACAGGAGCCGACCGACGGGGGCCTCGGGCGAGTCGTTGCTGCTGCTGCTGCTGCACTCCATGGGCTGCACTATGTCGGGGCTGGTGAGGGGCTGGTGAGGCGGGGCTGGATGCAGCGCTCCGACCCGACAGTCCCCTCGACCCGAGTAGTGGCAGTCAAATACAGCCAATATACGAGATGCCCCGGCTAATACGGGACAGTTGGCAACCCTAGTTACAGGTGTAGAGCTACTGCCTTAAAGCACCAGAGGCCCGGGTTCAATCTTGTCTGTATGGAGTTTGTACGTTCTCCCCATGACCTGCGTGGGTTTCTCCGGTTTTCCTCCCACACTCCAAAGGTGTGCAGGTTTGCAGGTGAATTGGCTTCGATAAAGATTGTAAATTGTCCCTAGTGTGTAGGATAGTGCTAGTGTACGGGGATCGCTGGTCGGCACAGACTCGGTGGGCCAAATGGCCTGTTTCTGCGCTGTATCTCTAAACGAAACAAAAACTTGTGGCTTCTTATCAAGCTCCAAGTTTCCTCTCACATCCGAAGATCACACGAGGGGACTCGAGGACAAGGACCCCTGTCTGGTTCTTTAGTCAGAGGGTGGTGAATCTGTGGAATTCATTGCCACGGACGGCTGTGGAGGCCAAGTCAATGGATATTGTTAAGGCAGAGGTTGAAATGTTCTTGATTAGTAGGGGTGTCAGGGGTAATGGGGGGAAGGCAGGAGAACGGTGTTGAGAGGGATAGACAGATCAGCCTCGATTGAATGGCAGAGTAGACTTGATGGGCCGAATGGCCTAATTCTGCTCCTAGAACTCATGAAACATTCTGTAAATGATTACAAAAAGAGCTGATGAAATTTGAGTTCTCTTTCTCCTCTCCGTGAATGGAGAGAAGCTTATTTGCTGCCAAGCTGTTTGCAATCCACAGGTGCACAGCCAATTGTTCGATCGTCATTTCTGGAAATTCACTCTGAGATATGTCGAGCAGACCAGCGAGGAGAGCTGCCAGCTGTGGTTTTGCGAATGTAAAAGTCAACACTTCCTTTCCTTGAATGGAAGGGTCTATGAGCATCAGAACATATCTGAGGTAAAATAACAAAAAAATATTTATTCCAGCTTGCAGCGTTTTTTTTCATCTCACTGTTTACCTTTGCAGGTTTTGCTTTGAAGATAGACCCGGATGGCCAGAGCAACTCAGCGGGTCAGGCAGAATCTCTGGAGAAAAAGGATGGGTGACGTTTCGGGACGGGACCCTTCTTCAGACTGAAAGTGGAGCGGAGGGAACCGGAGGTAAGAAAAGGCCGGAACAAAGCGGGGCCGGCGACAGATGACCAAGGAAGGGTTGGAGCCCACAATGGTCCATTGTTGGCTGGGGAAGACGTGATAATGAAGGGATTCAAGGATGCGTATTGTAAATTGTCCCTAGTGTTTGTCGGTATAGTGATAGTGTACAGAGATCGCTGGTCGGCGCGGACTCAGTGGGCCAAGGGGCCTGTTTCGCCGATGTATATCCAAACTGAAAAAAAGCTAAGATGGCTCCTCTAACACTTGCCCAGTAGTCCATTCAGTGCATGGCCAGGTTAAACCAGGCACTCAACCCCAGACTGAGCATGGTATCCAAGATTCAGATATGATAGCCTGACTATTGGGCTCAACTCGTCTATGCTGACGAAAATGCCCCATCTAAGCTAGTCCATTCGCCCAAGTTTGGCCCATATCCCTCTGAATCTTTCCAACCAGGTACATGTCCAAGCGAGATCACACCTTCCCCAGCCAACAATGGACCTACCAGGCAACGCCCTGCCGGAGGTCATGTGTGGTTGCCCCTGATCCTTCCTGGTCATTTCCCGCCTCCAGCTCTTTTCCTCCCCTTCCCCCCAACCCCTACATTCAGTCTGAAGAAGGGTCCCGACCTGAAACGTCACCCATCCTATTTCTCCGGAGTTGCTGCCTGACCCATTGAGTTACTCCAAACACTTTGTGTACATCAAGTGCCTTTTAAATGTTGATATAGCCCCAACTATCTCCTCTGGCACCTCGTTCCATACACCCACCACCCTCTGAGTGAAAAAAAGTTGCTCTTCAGGTTTGTATTAAATTTGTCCCCCTCACCTTAAATCTACGCCTTCTGGTTCTCGATTCCACTACTCTTGGTAAAAGACTCTGTGCATTCACCCTAACTATTCCCCTCATGATTGTATACACTTCTGTAAGATCACCCCTCGGCCTCCTGCGCTCCCAATGAATAAAGTCCTAGCCTGCCCAACCTCTCTCTATAAGCTGAAGAAGGTCTGAAGAAGGGTTTCTTCTTCAGACCTTCTTTGGTCTGAAGAAGGGTTTCGGCCCGAAACGTTGCCTATGTCCTTCGCTCCATAGATGCTGCTGCACCCGCTGAGTTTCTCCAGCATTTTTGTGTACCCTCTCTCTATAGCTCACGGCTCTGTGCATTCACCCTATCTATTCCCCTCATCTAAAATCAGCTGTTTTTATTTAACAGTTCTACTCATGTACTCCCAGCTAAAGCTGTGGATATCACTCAACGGGTGGTAGTTCCAAAATATTTTTGCTAATTGAAGTCGTTTGTGGCATCTGCAGACATTTCTTCTCGACCCAGTTTTCTCACTTCCAGTGTCATGTTTCAGCCACAGTGCATTGCTGGGCAATGAGCTGAGACTGGCTGTTACTGTTAGAGGTGAAAATTACTGGAATCAGTCAGTACAGAGCATGGAATTCCTGGCTGCCTCCCACCGAGACCCAGCCATGTCTTGAACAACCAGTTGTGGTGCGCTGTGGTTGAAGGCCGCCCTCGGGACTTCTCCAGGTCAGAAGGTGGCTGAGCCAGTGCAAACTGCAAACTCGTAGAGACGAAGAACTGAGGATGCTGGCTTGTGCCGAAGATAGACGCAAATTGCTGGAGTAACCCAGCCGGTCAGGCAGCATCTCCGGAGAAAGAGGACGAGTGGCGTTTGGTTCGGGACCCTTCTTCAAGCTACTCGCTCAGCCAGCGAGCCGCTAAAGGCTCTCGCTGTGCTACGGGGGGCCAGGAATCTCTCAGACTTGAGCCAGGAGAGGCGAGGAGTGGGGGTGGGAGGGGGGGGGTGGGGTGGTAGTGTTTGTCCTCCAGGAGCAACCTCAGCTTGGTCAAGGTCTGACCTGCAGAGCATGGAGATAACCAGACCCCCGTGAGGAATGGGGGCTCTGGCTCATTTTGACAAGTGACATTGAATTCATCACATGACTTGCCAAAGGCCTTATTTCAGAATCTCGACATGGAGATGAAGAAGACGTTGCACGGTGGCGCAGCGGTAGAGTTGCTGGCCTTACAGCGCCGGAGACCCGGGTTCGATCCTGACCACGGGTGCTTGTCTGTACTGTTCTCCCCGTGACCGTGTGGGTTTCTCCAGCAAGCTCCGGCTACAGGCGTACAGGTTTGTAGGTTAATTTGACCGGTAAAAATTATAATTGTCCCTAGTGTGTAGGATCGTGCTAGTTTACTGGTCGGTGCGGACTCGTTCAGCCGGAGGGCCTGTTTCCGTGCTATATCTCTAAACTAAACTAAACCATACTAATCTAAAAAGAACATTATTAGTTCCTAATCAATAAATATAGATGTACTTTCTGTACACCTGTGAAATTCAAGTACCTCGACTAAGATATTAAAGATTGCAAAGGGATAAACATGTATTGATTGCAATTGCTTACCAGTTATGTATGAATGTAGTTCCAGCAGAATTCTGTCGAACCGCTGAGTAATATTATTTCTGAATAGATGGTTGCCTAGAATTCATTTGCATACCGCCCACATATGCTTCCAGTGAAATGTGAGGTATTTCTTGGGCTAGTTCCTTTTCTAGCCATACAGGTGGATCATTGAAGGCTCAATAATCAAATATTTCAGGAAGGAAGTAGAAATCGTTAGCCAACAATTTATAATGGTTGAAAAAAGAAGAAAAAAGACTTTAGACTGTGCAAGAACTAACTGACCATGAAAGCTGATAAAGGAAGTACGTGAAGCTATTGTGTAGGAAGGAACTGCGGATGCTGGTTTACACCGAAGACAGACACAAAATGCTGGAGTAACTCAACGGGACAGGCAGCAGCTCTGGATAGAAGAATGGGTGATGTTTCGGGTCGAGACCCTTCTCAGACTGAGAGTCAGGGGAGAGGGAAAGGATGCAGATGAGCGGCATGCATTGCAGTTCACGGTCGCCAGTATTAGGGGGTTTTCAGTGTTTTCTGGGTGAAATTTTAGCAGGATCCCTCTAACACCTTTGTACCTTTGTACCTTTTCATTAAGGTTCCCTCTCCCCTGACTCTCAGTCTGAAGAAAGGTCCCGACCCGAGACGTCACCCATTCCTTCTCTCCAGAGATGCTGCCTGTCCCGCTGAGTTACTCCAGCATTTTGTGTCTATCTACATGAAGCTATTGTTTAACTGAATATCTGGAACAATTTGGTGGTTTCAATGGAATTTTTTTAATGCAGACAGGTAACAAAATGTCAACACCCATAATTATTCCGTCTCTATCTGCTTCTGCAGAAGCTGCTATACTTGCTCTTTATTTCCAGCATTTTTTTGTCAAGATTGTAAACCTTCAGGGTTTTTGTGATGTTGAAACAAAGAACTGCAGATGCTGAAAAGACAGAAAGTGCTGGAGCAACTCAGCGGTGGCGCAGCAGTAGAGTTACGGAGCCTGTACATTCTCCCCGTGACCTGCGTGGGTTCGTCCCCAGCAGCTCCCTTTACATATGGCACATTCTATATATTTCTATGTAAATGCCCAGGCCATCCGGTTTCAATGACAGCCGTTTTACTGAAACGGACCAGTGAGGATTGGCCACGATACCAACAAGAAATGGCCATTCTTCAGAATAATGCGCTTGGATCTATTACGACCAACACTGGCAGCAAATTACTTAAAGCCGCATCTAAAAGACAGGTCTTCTGACAATTTAGCACGCCCGACATATAGTATGCACTGTCAGCCTGGATCATGTGCTCAAGATGATGACGATTTCTTGAACTCCTGCCTCAGGTTAACTACAAGAGGTTATTTATATATATATAAATAAGCTCTGTACTACAGAGACTTGGGGGCATCGTTTTGTCTTTTTGCACTATTATTGCACTATTACTATTATTGAGTGTGTACATTGTTAGGCGCTTCCCCCCCTGGTGAATGCTATGTACTTACCTTTCTCTGTTTCTTTCCGGAGTGGCAGGCCTTGTGGCTGTGAGTCTGGAATCAAAGGGTTAAAAGGCTCCTGTACCCGATTGGCCAAGCTGCATCAGGTGACGGGTGACTCATCTGAAGCTTAAATACCAGAGATTCCCAGGATTCTCTCTCTTCTTCGTCGACCCTGACTTGTGAGCTGACTGCTGGAGTGAGCTGCGGAAGGCCTGGCCACATGGCATAGAACTTTGTGTACTTTCACCATTACTTAGTAACAAATATTGAATTGGGACGGATAAGGGCTGACCTTCGTGTTTTCGTGTATTTTGTTTCAGGGTTATATCTCTTTAGGCAGGTTTTAGAGTCTCCGGTTCGACGGTCCATCACGTGGCTGGCTGGAGCACTGTTAAATTGTTTGTCAGTCCATCCATATCCCTGACTGGGTTGTTTGAATCAGGTTTGGGTTTTGTGTTCCATTGAATAATTTAAACTATTTTTGAACTTGAACCTGGTTTTTGAATTATGTTACGCGGTTCTGAAGTACCTGCATTCGGGAGTCGTAACAACATAGATATATATATATACACATATGGTTTATTCTAACATAGCACAACAGTTTTCACACTTAACTGGCTCGGGATGCATCGCAGTTTGGTTTGGGAACAGCTCCATCCAAGACCGCAAAAAATTGCAGAGAATTGTGGACACAGCCCAGACCATCACACAAACCAACCTCCCTTCTATTGACTTCATTTACACCTCATGCTGCCCCGGCAAGGCCAACAGTATATTCAAGGACAAGTCGCACCCCGCCCACTCCCTCTTATCCCCTCTCCCATCGGGCAAAAGGTATAGAAGTGTGAAAACGCACACCTCCAGATTCAGGGACACTTTCTTCCCAGCTTTTACCAGGCAACTGAACCATCCTACCGACAACTAGAGAGCGGTCCTGAGCTACTATCTACCTAATTGGAGACCGTTGGACTGTCTTTGAATGGACTATACTGACTTCATCTTGCACTGAACGTTATTCCCTTTATCATGTATCTGTACACTGTGGACGGCTCGATTGTAATCATGTATTGTCTTTCCGCTGACTGGATAGCACGCAACAAAAGCTTTTCCACTGTACCTCAGTAAGTGCAACAATAAACTAAACTTGACTAGCATATACAAAAAGCTTGAGTAACTCAGAGGGTCAGACAGCATCTCTGGAGAAAAGGAATAGGTGACATTTCCGGTCGAGACCCTTCTTCAGACCTAGGAACTGTTGTTGATGGGAGAAACTTGTAGACTTGTAGAAGTGGCTTAACCCCATTTTGGGCACATTACAATTTTGAAGCCATTATGTTCTGAGGAAATATTAATTCAATTCAATTCAATTCCATTTATTGTCATCTTGCAAGCAACAGTTGTGCAGTGCAAAACGAAAAGACGTTTCCCAGGGAATACCAGAGCATCGCACATGACGTTTAAAACATTTCACACATAATAATAACAACACTAAAAACAATCCAGTCCCTGATGGAACAGTATAAGTTAAAATAGATACAAACAACGTTAAAATACAGTAAGACCAATCATAAACATGTCCGGGGTGGCTGATTTGAGTGGCCAGTGCCAGTTATTGAAGTGGCCAGTGCCAGTTATTATAGTGTCCGTGCCAAGCCGCAGAATCAGGTGACTGTGAGTACATTTACGTAATAAATTCATCAAGTTCCCTGATGATATAATCTTGTGATCATTAACCATCAGTTATTCCATCGGAACATCAGATACGCTACTTCCTCCTAATGACAGAAAGGAAATAAACCATGAGATATCCTGTAACATCTTGTTTTCCAGTAACAGGAAGTAGGGATGTGTGAATAGAATTCCGGATTACAAGGTTTACGGACTATTCTATAAATCCAAACTTTACAACTCATAATCACACCATGGCAATTATTAGTTTAGTTTAGAGATACAGCTCGGAAACAGACCCTTCAGCCCACCGAGTCCGCGCCGACCAGCGATCCCCGCACACTAACGCCATCCTACACACACTGGGAGCAAGTTTTACATTTATACCAAGACAATTAACCTACAAACCTGTACATCTTTGGAGTGTGGAAGGAAACCAAAGATCTCAGAGAAAATCCACGGGGAGAACGTACAAATTCCGTACAGACAGCACCCGTAGTCAGGATTGAACCCGGGTCTCTGGCGCTGTAAGGCAGCAACTCTACCGCTGCGCCATCTTGCCGCCCGATTATTATCAGGGTGTGAAATAGTTCCTGAGTTATTGAGCACTGAAAGTTTTAAAGGGAAAAAAAATTATGATTGGAGAAAATAGTAAATCCCACAGAGGTGAAAATGAAGAAAGAACTGCAGATGGCTGGTTAATACACAAAAGGACACATCATGCCAGAGTAACTCACCAGGTCAGGCAGCGTCTCTGGAGAACATGGATAGGTGATGTTTCATGTGAGTTCTTGGCTGAAGAAGGGTCTAGACCCGAAATTTCACCTATCCATGTTATCCAGAGATGTTGCATGACCCGCTGAGTTACTCCAGCATTTTGCCTCCATTTGTGAAAATTTTCCTCATTCGAGGTTTTACTGAAAGGTACTGTTAAAGAAGCTGAATTTATAACAATGAGAAGATGATCAATTAGATGATTACAATCTGTTTCGTAATCCAATTAGTCTGGTAACTCCCCTGACATCATCCTGAAGAAGGGGCTCGACCAGAAACATCACCTATTTCTTCTCTCCAGAGATGCTGCCTGTCCCGCTGCGTTACTCCAGCATTTTGTGGCTACTGGAGAAAAGGATAGTTTGGGATAGCTGAAAATAGGCACAAAAAGCTTGAATAACTCGGCCGATAGGAATAGGTGATGTTTCGGGTCGAGACCCCTTTTCAGGAGAAGGGTCTTGACTTGAAAACATCACCAATTCCTTTTCTCCAGAGATGCTGTCTGACCCGCTGAGTTACTCCAGCTTTTTGTGTCTATGTTCAGTTTAAACCAGCATCAATAATTCCTTCCTACACAGTATGGGATAGCTCTTCCAAAGAGCTAGCACATGCACAAAGGACTGAATGGCCTTCTGAGTATTGTTGCATTCCATGGTAACTTTGCTAGTGAATAATTACATTGATATAATGGAAGACCATGTGATTCATCACAGAAAGCTGTTTCACAACCATATTCTGGGAAATTCAAGGCCTTATATGGATTACTACGTTCTCAACCATTGTCAGATTTTTTCATACAAATACACAAATTACAACAAGCGCAAAGCAATAAAAAGTCATTTTTAGAAGCACGATAAATCCTTGCCAAAGCAACAGTTGCCCGCAAAATTTTATGTAGCTATTTGACTAAACCTAGGATTTTAAGAATAAGGGGTAAGCCATTTAGAACGGAGATGAGGAAACACTTTTTCGCACAGAGAGTTGTGAGTCTGTGGAATTCTCTGCCTCAGAGGGCGGTGGAGGCCGGCTCTCTGGATACTTTCAAGAGAGAGCTAGATAGGGCTCTTAAAGATAGGTCAGGGGATATGGGGAGAAGGCAGGAACCGCTGATTGGGGATGATCAGTCATGATCACATTGAATGGCGGTGCTGGCTTGAAGGGCCGAATGGCCTACTCCTGCACCTATTGTCTATTGTCTAGGCTTAGTCATAGTCATAGAGTCATCAAGTCATAGGGTGATACAGCGTGGAAACAGGCCCTTCAGCCCAACTTGTCCACGCCAGCCAACATGTCCCAGCTACACTAGTCCCACCTGCCCGCGTTTGGTCCATATCCCTCCAAACCTGTCCTGTACCTGTCTAACTATTTCCTAAAAGTTGGGATAGTCCCAGCCTCAACTACCTCCTCTGGCAGCTCGTTCCATACACCCACCATAGTTTGTGTGAAAAGGTTATCACTCAGATTCCTATTAAATCTTTTCCCCTTCACCTTAAAGCTATGTCCTCTGGTCCTCGATTCACCTACTCTGAGTAAGAGACTGTGCATTAACCCAATCTATTCCTCTCATGATTTTATACACCATAAGATCAAAGATCACAGAGCTCATATTAAAAATCGTAGTTAAATGAACCACTGTAATATTGTCATTTCATGTTTATTGTCATAATTTAGTTTGGTGACTTGACAGCAAAAATGGACACTACTATTACAGACTAGGATATGAAGGAACATTAAACAAATGTCTATGTAGAGCCTTTCACAACTTAAATACTTATCACTGTCAAAGGAAGATATTACTTTTATAGGGTGGCATGGTGGCACAGCGGTAGAGTTGCTGTCTTCCCCCTTCCCATCGACTCCTTTAAGTCAAGACTAAAAACGTATCTATACTCCCAAGCCTTTCTTGACGTCCTCTGAGCGAGGGCTATATGTATATATGTATGTAGTTTGTTTATACTATTCTTATAACAAAATGTAAAGCACTTTGGCCAACGGGAGTTGTTTTTTAAATGTGCTATATAAATAAATGTGACTTGACTTGACTTGACTTACAGCGCCAGAGACTCGGGTTCAATCCACACTACGGGTGCTGTCTGTATGGAGTTTGTACGTTCTCCCCATGACCTGAGTGGGTTTTCTCTGGGAGCTCTAGTTTCCTCCCATGCTCCAAAGACGTACAGGTTGGTAGGTTCATTTGGCTTTGGCAAAAATTGTAAATTGTCCTTAGTGTGTGTAGGGTAGTGCGAATGTGCGGGGTGATCGCTGGTCGGTGCGGACTCGGTGGGCCGAAGGGCCTGTTTCCGTGCTGTATCTCGAAACTAAACTTAATTAAGCTAAAAGTGCTTATACACACTCGGGAAGTACTGTTTAACTTCAGGCTCACGTATACTGTCTCTTATGCCAAAATTAGTCGTCCAGAGCTCCAAACTGCACTAACACTCAGCTGCTTTGCCGAATAACCTTCAAGGTCCTTGAGCTTTTACTGAGGGGTGTGTTTTGAAATTTCATGACTAACAGGAAATGCGTGTATCTTGAGCTCTCCCCACCCACTGGTTCAATGTTTTAGTGATAGTACGTGTTTTGCAAGAAAATGTATCGTTCCCAAGGAGATGTCACAATCCTTGCGTGTCTCTTTTGAACGTGTCTTCGTACTATTTGTTTTAAGTTCTGTGATTCAATTAAACAATTCTGGCCAAACCCGAAATTAGTGGAGGCACAGGCATGCAGTAATGGTTTATTTTTGTCCCACTAAAGCACAATTATAGAGAGCACTGAAAGTTCTTTACTAACCCTGCTTTCAAATGTGTCCCATAACATCTACCACCACTGCAGTATGTTAAGAAATTCACTGCCGGTCACTTTAAGCTGTGGTTTCGAAGAACTCAAAACATAACAATTCAATGTAGCGATAAGCATGTTAATAGGAATTGTAGAAGTCTGCAGCACTTTGACACTGCTCACACTATAGGGTTTCATAGTGTTTCACTGCGGTTTCCTGGCATTTACCATGAATAAACAGCTCTGCTTACAGTACATTCGCTTTGCCGCTATGGTAACAAAACATTGAGGGGCGTGCAGAGTACAAAACTACGTCCAAAGGATCCCTCCCTTCCACTGAACGGTGAATGAAAACAGGGAACTGTGCTGGAAGAAGCTGCAGATGCTGGTTTAACCGGAGATGGACACAAAATGCTGGAGTAACTCAGCGGGACAGGCAGCATCTCTGGAGAGAAGGAATGGGGGAAGTTTCTGGTCGAGACCCTTTTTCAGACTGAAGAAGGCAGCTCCCCTCAACAACAGTACCTAGGTCTGAAGAAGGGTCTCATCCCGAAACGTCACCCATCCCTTCTCTCCAGAGATGCTGCCTGTCCCGCTGAGTAACTCCAGCATTTTGTGTTTATCTTCGAAAACAGGGAACTGACTCTTGTGTGCATCCAAATACTTTATGTGGCAAGAGAAGAGCTTTAGCATTTCAATTCAGACAAAGATAACCTGCACATAATTCAATTTTCAGCTGTCAATGGGTAACACATCTGGCGATGGCAGCACAGTGGTACAGCAGTAGAATTGCTGCCTCACTACGCCAGAGACCCGGGTTCGATCCTGACTACGGGTGCTGTCTGTACGGAGTTTGTACGTTCTCCCCGTGACCTGAGTGGGTTTTCTCCGGGATCTCCGGTTCCCTCCTGAACTCCAAACACGTACAGGTTTGTAGGGTAACTGGCTTTGTATAATTGTAAATTGTCCCCAGTGTGTTTAGGATATTGTTAGCGTGCAGGGATTGCTGGTCGGCGCGCACTCGGTGGGCCAAAGGGCCTGTTTCCGCACTGTATCTCTAAACTAAACTAAACATCTGTATTCAAACCTATGGTTCGTGCTTTCAATCTAACATGTTTTTTAATTTTTCAAGGGTTCAAGTGGAAACATGGTAGGAATCAATATACCAAACAATGGGTTGTGAGTTGCCCAAGTGAAATGTGAGATGCTGTTCCTCCAATTTGCATTTAGCCCCATTCTGGCAATGGAGGAGGCCATTGACACAGTTTGACACAGTTGAGTTTAGCTTATTGTCACGTGTACCGAGGTACAGTGAAAAGCTTTTGTAGCATGCTAACCGGCCAGCGGAATGACAATACATGATTACAATCGAGCCATTTACTGGGTACAGATAGCTGATAAAGAGAATAACCTGAATAACAATAGACAATAGGTGCAGGAGTAGGCCATTCGGCCCTTCGAGCCAGCACCGCCATTCAATGTGATCATGGCTGACCATCCCCAATCAGTACACCCGTTCCTGCCTTTCTCCCCATATCCCCTGACTCCGCTATCTTTAAGAGCCCTATCCAGCTCTCTCTTGAAAGCATCCAGAGAACCTGCCTCCACCGCCCTCTGAGGCAGAGAATTCCACAGACTCACAACTCTCTGTGAGAAAAAGTGTTTCCACATCTCTGTTCTAAATGGCTTACTCCTTATTTTTAAACTGTGGCCCCTGGTTCTGGACTCCCCCAACATCGGGAACATGTTTCCTGCCTCCAGCGTGTCCAAACCCTTAACAATCTTATATGTTTCAATTCCTCGGTACATGTGATCTCCTTATCGAGTCCACATCACAAGATTAGAAGTTGTCCAGCCAGAGCTGAACACACTTCTCGGCATCTGCAGACAATGGCGTCTGGCTTGCGCTTCTTGTGCGTGGTGGTGGCAAGATTGGTGGAAACAGGGCCGCGACATGAACGCTCTTTCCTTGACCACGGTACATGTGATAATAAAGAACCATTGAACAACGGCCACATTTTCATTTCTGTACCTTACTCCCCCACCAATAAATGCAAACCTTCTCTGCCCAGCTCGCTGGCAAGTTTTGATTCAAGTTTGCTATCTCCCGTGGCTTCTAGGAACCTGAACATGAATTTATCAATTTTCTCCAAACCCAACATCTCCACAGAAGCTATTAATAGTTCAATAGTTACTTCATTGTCACATATATGTAGATACAGTGAAATACTTTGTTTGCATACATTCAAGTCATGATTTACATACAGTAAAGACAGCAATGACTGTAGCGTAAATAATTATAATTTCTTCCAAGGCAGTTCATGGAGTTGCCACGTTTCCCATGCCACCTCCTACCTTTCAGGTATAGAGTTATTAAAAAATATTGTGCTTAGTGGCTCAGCGGTAGAGTTGCTGCTTTACAACACCAGAGACCCGGGTACAATCCTAACTACGGATGCTGTCTGTATGTAGTTTGTACGTTTAGTTTAGTTTTTCCTGTGACCGCCCAGGTTTTCTCCGGGTGTCCGATTTCTACCCAAATTGTAAATTGCCCCTAATGTGTAGGATAGTTAGGGTACAGGGATCGCTGGATAGCGCAGACTCGACAGGCTGGAGGGCCTGTTTCCGTGCCGTCTCTCTGAACTAAACTAAACTAATCTTTGACTTCAAGGCCCATTGTCCAGGCAGCAGCACTGGATCAGTGATGCAGGGATCTGGCGGTGGTGTTGGTACCTTTCCACCGCCGCTTCATGCCACAGCAGGTCACGTCCTATCTGCACACGTCCAACTTCTGTGGGACGTCCAGCAGTGTTATGCAGCGCTTATCAGTTCATAGGTTATAGGAGCAGAATTAGGCCATTTGGCCCATTGAGTCGACTCCACCATTCCATCATGGCTGATCTATCTTCCCCTCTCAACCCCATTCTCCTGCCTTCTCCCCATAACCTTTGGCACCCTTACTAATCAAGAACCAGTCAATCTCCGCTTCAAAAATACCCAATGACTTGGCCTCCACCGCCGTCTGTGGCAATGAACTCTAATGGTTTCTCCGATTTGCTCCCATATCCCAAACATGTACGGGTTTGTAGGTTAATTGGCTGCTGTAAATTGCCCCTAGTGTGCAGGGAATGATTGAGAAAGTGGGATAACGTAGAACTAGTGTGAACAGGTGATTGATGATCGGCGTAGACCCGATGGGCCGAAGGGCCTGTATCGATGATGTATCTCTAAACTAGACTAAAAGCTTCAGTCGGTGAATACATCTCTGATGATCTGTCCGATGCCCAGCACTTGGATGCAATCACAAAGAAACCTCATCAACATGTCTAATTCCCAGATGTTTGAGGGGCTCGTGTGGATCGGGTGCTGCGCCATAAGACCGACTTTGGAAATGTGCCAAATCTGGTGA
>JAXLNO010006096.1:69956-92608 GCA_038087875.1 Malacoraja senta | reverse complement strand
TTTTGCACTATCATGGTGAACTTTACTTAAAATAACTGATAGTTCATTGGACGGTTATTGTTGTTGCATCCAATGCACCGGTAAAGGTGCAGTAGCTAAGCCTTTGATAGGCACAAAATGCTGGAGTAACTCAGCGGGACAGGCAGCATCTCTGGAGAGAAGGAACGGGTGACGTTTCGGGTCGAGACCTTCTCAGACATAAGCCTTTCATTGTTCTAGCTCATATATCTGATCCTTGTGACAATTAAAGACCCTTGATCTCGTAAGCATATTCCTAGTTCACCTGTGTACTATTATTAAATAAAAACAAACAAGACACAAAGAGCTGGAGTAACTCTGCGGGTTAGGCAGGGTCCCGGGAGAACATGGATAGGTGACGTTTCGGGTCAGGACCCTCTTTGTAGGAAGGGGGAAGAGAGCTGGAAGAGAGGAGGGGTCTGGCAAAGCACGGCAGGTCACAGGTGACCACAGGCGAGGGAGGTAGTCGATAGGCAGATGGTTGGAAAAACAATAGACAATAGACAATAGGTGCAGGAGTAGGCCATTTGGCCATTCGAGCCAGCATTCAATGTGATCATGGCTGATCATCCCCAATCAGTACCCCGTTCCTGCCTTCTCCCCATATCCCCTGACTCCGCTATTTTTAAGATCTAGCTCTCTCTTGAAAGCATCCAGAGAACCTGCCTCCACCGCCCTCTGAGGCAGAGAATTCCACAGACTTACCACCCTCTGTGAGAAAGGGTTTCCTCGTCTCCGTTCTAAATGGCTTACTCCTTATTCTTAAACTGTGGCCCCTGGTTCTGGACTCCCCCAACATCGGGAACATGTTTCCTGCCTCTAGCGTGTCCAAGCCCTTAACAATCTTATATGTTTCAATGAGATGCCCTCTCATCCTTCTAAACTCCAGAGTGTACAAGCCCAGCTGCTCCATTCTCTCAGCATATGACAGTCCCGCCATCTTGGGAATTAACCTTGTAAACCTACGCTGCACTCCCCCAATAGCAAGAATGTCCTTCCTCAAATTAGGGCACCAAAACTGCACACAATACTCCAGGTGTGGGTCTCACTAGGGCTCTGTACAACTGCAGAAGGACCTCTTTGCTCCTATATTTGATTCCTCTTGTTATAAAGGCCAACATGCCATTTGCTTTCTTCACTGCCTGCTGTACCTGCATGCTTACTTTCATAGACTGATGTACAAAGACCCCCAGATCCCGTTGTACTTCCCCTTTTCCCACTTGACGCCATTTAGATAGTAATCTGCCTTCCTGTTTTTGCTACCAAAGTTGATAACCTCACATTTATCCGCATTAAACTTCATCTGCCATGCATCTGCCCACTCCCCCAACCTGTCCAAGTCACCCTGCATTCTCATAGCAAAACAAGTGAGACAAAAGGATTGAAGAGTTGCGAATTGTGAAGCCAGAGAAAGGAATGTAGAATGAGAGGGAGGGGAGAAATAAGTGTGAGTCTAGGTGGCGCAGAAAGGAGAGAGGGGTTGAAATCAATGTTCATACCGTTGCGTTGTAAGCTACCCAAGCGGAATATGGGGTGCTGTACCTCCAGTTTGCGTGAGGCCTCACTCTGGCAATGGAGGAGGCCCAGGACAGAAAGGTCAGTATGGGAATGGGAGCGGGTGTTAATGGGGAATATTGTAATATTATTGAATAATGAACTGTAGCAATGAATGTATGAATTGATTGAACACACACATGCATGCACACTCAAACAGTGTATCAGGATCATCGGTAGACAAAAATGCTGGAGAATCCCAGTGGGTGAGCAGTATCTATGAAGCGAAGGAATAGGTGACATTTCGGGTCGAGACCCTTCTTCAGGTCTGAAGAAGGATCTTGACCCGAAACGTCACCTATTCCTTGCGCTTCATAGATGCTGCCTCACCTGCTGAGTTTCTCCAGCATTTTTGTCTACCTTCAATTTTTCCAGCATCTGCAGTTCTTTCTTAAACGTATCAGGATCATTGCACACTTTAAACTTTAGAGATACAGCGCAGAAGCAAGCCCTTCGGCCCACCGATTCCATGCCGACCACCGGTCACTCCGTACACTAGCACTATCCTTCACACAAAGGACAAATCACAATTAACCTGTACGTCTTTGGAGCGTGGGAGAGAACCGGAGCAGCTGGAGAAAACCCACATGATCGCAGGGAGAACGTACAGACTCCGTACCAACAGCACCCGTAGTCAGGATCGAACCCATTCTCTGGCACTGTAAGGAAGCAACTCTACTGCTGCACCACCATGCAACGTACTGATCACAATCTCTGCATTAATTTATAGATGTTAATTGCCGACACTAAAACCACTGCGATAGAGAACGACTAATGATATGGATATAACCCGAGGTCTGTGTGGTGTCAAGGGGAGAAGGCAGGAGAATGAGGGAAACATAGGTCAGCCATGTTTGAATGGTAGGTACAGACATGATGGGTCGAATGGCCTAACTCTGCCACTAGAATTAATGAACATATTCATCGAATAATCTCACAGGGCCAATAAGGGTTTTCTTGTATCTTCTTCTAAGGACCATTCACCTTGAAGTGAATCGGAATCCTATATAGAAAAGAACGCTAACTGAGTGAAGCTATTAAGTTACTTACCTCACTGTGCTGTGCTGAAACTGAGCAGCCCACAGCATTATTTATTATTTTATTTTATCCTCAATATTAATCTCAAAAAGTTGTTCAGTGGAAAACATTGAGTGTGCGTGTGTGTGAAAAGATACCTCGCTGGGCTCCCCAGACCTTCTCAATGGCCATTTGCTGCCGAATTCACGACATCACAAGAAACTGAAGGCAGCGGTTAGTGCAATTCAACATGATGGGAAGCAATAATTTTGTAATAGTATTCGCTGTCAGTTAAAGTCCGTTTGGAATAGAGCCAGGTCAAAGAAAGACCTTGGGTGTGGACACTATACATCCGCCAGCACTACGATTGTGTTCAATACATTGATCACTAGTGAAATATAGAAAGCAAACAAGACTAATAATTTGTCCTTGAATTTATACAGGAATAGCATCGTGTCTTTCTCCGTTACAGGGTTGTATACATGGTCATGCTTTGCACTTGAACAAAATCTTATATCTTCATTCGGTTGGAATTAAATGAGTATGTTACTTCTAATGACGTTTTTATTTATTTTGACTTGGCTATAATCTTCTCTAGGAAAATTAATACTTTCAGATAGACTAGAGGTTTTTTGTCATATCTTATTAAATGTGATGATATATTGTTACAGCACAATGGAATAGGTTAGGTCATGTACACAATCAAACCGCACAAGCACAACTATTTAAATTTTATCAGCGTTCCCAGTCATTCACATTTGTGCAGAGTGATTACTGGCACAAAAGCACACATTTCCATCAGGCCATGACTGACTGGCTCTGCGCCCCTTACAAGAAGAGGATTACATTGCCAAGGGCTTGAGCAAGTAGGGTATTGATTTGAGTATAGTTATCAACATGGTTCCAATGCTGGGCTCTTTCAGCTGTTCAGGGGTAACTACTAACTGCTTAAGCTCCCTATCACATGCCAAGCTTACTGAATCCATTTACCACAACAACGTAACCTTATAATCTTCCACTTGGCAGGGCTATTATCCACTTCCCAGAAGGTTCTACTTAACTCTCTGGACGTTGCTAGTTTTCGAAACTGCTCTGATTGGAAAATGCGCTTATCATAGAGGATTTTAATGGAATCACACGCACTGCTTAGAAGGTCTTAGGACTTTGCGGTAATGTGTTTCTGCCATTCATTCCATTGGAGTCTATTAAATATCATCCAGGCAATCGAGAATGGTCAGTTCACTTCCTGAGAATCGACAAGTTAAATGGAGTTTAAAACTTACAACTTTGACGTGAAGTGTTGAATTATTCACTTGACATCTCTCTGCCTGTTCCAGCTACCTAATAAATGGCTCTGGTTCATAGAGAGCACGGCAAACTGTTTACGCAGAAGCCCTGACCACGAGTTAAACATTACAGGAAATAAATGTGTGAAAACAGGCAGGTGACTGATTGCAGTCTGATTCGGAGAATTTTGACCTGCAAGGTGACAATACTTGAAACTGTTCATGCAATTGGCAGCATTAAATTGTGTTAACAAGTTTCTTGCAGAATTCAGAATTCTTGCAGCAGGATCTAAATTTTGTTAATCAAGGTTCGTGCAATAGGATGTTTTACATATTACAATAACAAACTGAAGATTGCAGCACTAAGATCCCACACTGCACTTTCACAGCAGCTGGGACTGTGTGCTTGCCATTTATATTGCAATGAAAAGTAAGCAAGCCATGTTAACTTATTGTCTGTAACCTGACAATAGACACTCCCATCATGTATGGAGTTGGTATGATTGGAGTCATAGAGTGATACATTGTGGAAGCAGGCCCTTCAGCCCAACCTGCCCACACCGGCCAACAAGTCCCAGCTACACTAGCCCCACCAGCCCACATTTGGTCCATATCCCTCCAAACCTAAATCTAATGAACATTTCCCCAAAGACATTAAAAGGCAGCAACTTTCCACGCGGAGAAGAGCAAATGGCAGCCCTTAATGTAGGGGTAAGGGGTTGAGTTTGATACATCATCGTGGACACTAATAGAAAGCAGCCTGTCCATTTTATGTGGCAGGTATTCCAAATGCCAGCCAATGTTGGGTCAGGTGCCGACACTAGCAACTTGAACCGTTGGTGAATACTTGGTCGAGCAGCATCATAAATAGAGCGCAATTTCAGAAATGAAGCATGCAGATTTGTTGTCATTAAAAATAGTGCATTTTATTATAAATTATTGAAATTTATTATAAATAAAAAAAGAGTGCAAATATTTCCTGTTTCTTCAAGCTTAAGATCTCCAGCCGAGAAGGCCAGAGGGTTGTGTGACAGTTCATGTGGCAAGTTTAGGATTATACAGGAGCATCGTAGTCCTGTAGGAAACTGTCTTACAGGCATTGGCAGTTTCTTGGACTTTACCGGATACCTCGACGTGTCCATTTACAGTTTTCCTACAAAGGTGTTGTAGAGTCGAGACGCTGGACGATAGAGGTCGAGAGAGTATCAGCGGAATCTTATCACCTCCTGAGTAAATGAAATAGACCCTCTTCACATTCCCCGAGTCTGTGGACTTTGAAGGCATATAGTGGTGAATCAGTTTTAACACGCAATCAAACTTCGGGACCGCCTGCGTGCTTTTAGGGTCCGTTGTAGGAAAAAGGAGCAGTTCTCACACTGTATCCTCAGGTTTTTGGTGCCCGATTCCGTCTTAACGCTCAGGGTAAAGAAATGCTTGTTGTCCGAGCTGTCTCTGATGAGGAACGTCCGACCGACTCCGAGTTCAACAGGATGTTTGCCTCGCCTCCATCATTGTACTCCAGTAGAACCCGCTCTCTTTAAGTTTCCGAACGGTGTTCACGATGAGGTTGTACTCGCTTTTGGAAGAGAAGGTTTTCAGTCGATAGGGATAATCTTTGGGTCGGGCACATCCACAGGGACGGCTCATCCGTCAAATTTACTGTGTGTTACCATCGCAGACAAGTCCTGGAATTGGGAGTTCCGGGAAAATTCAAAACAACTCGTGAAGAAGCATAAAGTGGCTTGTTGATGTGTTTCCAGAGCCTGTGAGGGGGGAAAAAACACATCTGATAAATAATCGATCAACAGAATTATGTTCCAGCCTTGCAATAGAAATTCGCCCCCAAACACCATTTACAAAGGTGAATCTTTTGGGTGATTTTAACAATAACAGGACCCGGCTGAGTGTTTCAATTGATCATTTCAAAGCAGCCAATGCGGCTACAAATGTATCCACTACCCTCTGGTTCAATTTGAGCTCTCTCTCTTTCGTCCCCATTCTTTTATTTGCTCCCAGTTTTTTTCTTCTTCTCAGAAGCACATGTTCACAATCCCCGCATCTCAAGCCTCCACTTCTAACAACGCCTTGCTTTTTAATTCAACCTCGCAGTTTCCCCCCAACTAGTCGAACTCACTGTGTTCCAACTTTTTCCACAATGGTCCCCCTCCCCCCCTTCCAAATATATATATATATACACACACACAAACACACACATATCAAGTAAGTTTAGACATCCGTTCGTCTTACCGTTGGCTACAGTTTGTGTCTTTATGGCCGGTCCACGCTCCAAACGGTGAGATTAGCTGGACTTAGAGTTTGGACGTTAGCAAGCAGTGCAAAGCAAAAAACGTGAAGCCTGGTTCTGTACAGCCTCCGGGGCCACGGAATGTGAACTGCAGGCGTACAGGAGGCTTCCTGTCTGCTTGGCTCCTTTCAAATCAATGGCCTTTTTAAATGTATCTGGAGAAGTCGATAAAGTTTCGTGTACGTGGGTCGATCGCTTGCTTGCCAGACCTCTGTGTGAGTGTGTGTGTTTGTGACGGCGCTGATCGCGATCTCTCTCTCATACGTACACGCAGCTCTGCTCCAGTGAGCTCGCCTTATATTTGCACACTATTTGCTCCGCCCTCTCCCGTTCCTGGAAATGCATTAGTTCTGGTAACGTCGTGATTCAAAAAAAAAATCGGGCGAGTTGCAGAAATGGGAAGTGTCTAAAAGTACGTGCCTTTACGGATATCGATTACAGGCTGTTCTGGAGAGTTTGATTCAGTGTTTTCATTCTCAGAGGGTGCAGGGAAATTATTGCTTTTCCTTCCCACCCACCCCCCCTCCCCCCTTCCCACTCGCCGTCGATTAGCCCTTGCTGAGAAGGGATGATTCAGTAAATCGTCGGCGCCCTGATCATGAGCTTCTTGTCCCCACTCACTCCGTGTTTGTTCCATTCACACTGTGCGTTGCTTCTAACCACGCCGCCCGTTCTGCTACTGGGAATCCTAGCGTACAATGATCCCCCCCTTTCCCTCTGCCCACCCACTCCCTCCCAGCATTAAGACCCGCATCTTTTACCCCCTCGGCCCCGCCATTGAAATGCTGCCAAACTCTGCCAAAAGTGAAGCCAGAGAGAAGATATAGACACACCACGCTGGAGTAACTCAGCGGGTCAGGCAGCATCTCTGGGAGAGGATGAATAGGCGAGACCTTTCTTCAGACTGAGAGTCGGGGGGGGGGGGGGAATTGGCTGGGGGGGGGGGTTAAAAAATTATAGGTACAAAGAACCCGAATGAAAAGGTACAAAGAAGTTAGAGGGATCCCGGTTTAAAAAAAATCACCCAGTAAACACTGAAAATGTCCCCTAAGACTGCGACCCTGAGCTGCAACGCGTGGCGTTCTCTCTGCACCGGTTCACATTCTGTTTTAGTTGGGGGTTGGAGCATGTATGCAACCAAAGATCCTATGCAACTATCTGACAAAGCGGCGATCCCTGCATTGTGCTGGAGATTGGGTAGCGCCATCACTTGGACTGACACCAAACTGCACGCATTCAAAGCCCGTGCAGTTAATGCCGCTCGCCCTTTTGCACAAATTCCCGTATACAGTGGTGTGCGTGCGTGTGGGACGTCGGCTTCACTTATCCCCCCCTATGGACACTTTTACTGAAAGGCTTCCATCTATTTAAACTCGTTACCAGAAAGAAAAGGGGAGACAAAAATTGCGCTGCAGTCAAGAACACGAGCCAATAAATAGTTTTTGTTTTAAGGAGTCCTTGAAAATTTGAGACGAGACCAAAAACTTCAGCTGGCTTCTTCCCGCATTCACTTCATTGAGGTTTGTTGTGAAAAACCCTCGTTTGTCTTCCAAGAAGGAGCCGTTAGAAAGACGGTCTCCATCTCTAACTGGGAACAAAAGGAGTTTCCACTCTCACGTTTCCAAATATGTGCCGGGCTTCTGGGAACAGCAATTGAGCAAACACCGAGTGAAGTGAACATATGATTCATCCCACTTCTCGGGACAGTGAATGGGCCAAATGGAAGTAAGTGGTGGTGGTGAAAATAGCAGAATAGTTTCCACTTGTCAAAATATGGCCATCTTTTCAAGTCACGGTTTCGGTTTATTTTGTGAAAGGAATTGATTTTCATTTTTTAATTACTTAGATGAATATATTTTCCTTTATTCCTTTTTTTTTAAAACCTAAAACAAACATGTACCAAGTCGTTTAAGAAAGAACTGCAGATGCTGGAAAAATCGAAGGTTGACAAAAATGCTGGAGGAACTCAGCTGGCGAGGCAGCATCTATGGAGCGAAGGAATAGGTAACGTTTCGGGTCGAGACCCTTCTTCAGACCGTAGGCTGTGGCTTGTTGATCTAGCAAATTATATCATTTCACAATTTATACAAAACACAATCCCGTTGTTTAATGATGTTCACCTGTACAGTTCTAAGTTATGATTAATATATGTTCTTAAATAATATTTTCTTGCATACGACTATGAGAATGGTGCATGATTTAAAATAAAACAACTTGAACACGAATTTGACTTTTTTTATTCTTCCATGCAATTGTGGAGACCATATTATTGTACAGGTGTGAGGCATGGACTCTACCTCGAGCATTGTCCAAGTCTCTCGATGGTACCGACACCCGAATGCTCAGAAAAGTTCAAAATGTCAGTTGGAGGGACCACGTCACCAACGCCCTGCTCTATGGGGAGATTCCACCTCTGACCGAGAAGATCAGGTGGAGAAGGATGAGGCTCGCTGGTCACTGCCACCGCCACCCAGAAATGCCAGCGAACAAGGTTGTGCTGTGGAAACCACCCATGGAAGACGTGACCCGGGACGGCCGATCAAGACAATGTTGATGGAAGACGCATGTTTAGAGACAAAAGAGGAGCTTGCCAGCTGCATGGAGGACAGAGATGTGTGGTGCGTCCGTCACCGTGCCCATCGGAAACCAGCAGCACTGCACCGCTAATGTTTTCAACGATGATGAATGAATGAATCAATTTCAACTGTTAGGGAAAAGAGAGTTTTTAATTGCCATATGTGCTGACAACCGAATGATGAAATTCATACTTGCAGCAGCATAACAGGCCTGTAAATAAAATACATATAGATAATATGTAATAAACAAAATACATGTTTTAAAAATTAATTACCCCAATACCAGTGCAAAAATTATGACGTCCTTAGTGCAACCAACGACAACAGTTCATTTTTGAGGTTACTGTTGTGGGAGGTTCAAGGGTCCGATGATTGTTGGGAAGAAGATATTCTTGAACCTAAGATAGAGGCAAAGCACTGGAGCAACTCAGTGGGTCAGGCAGTATCTCTGGGGAAAAAGGATGGGTGACATTTTGGGTGAGGACCCATTTTCGCCAGAGATGGTGCCTGACCTGATGAGTTAAAGCCCTGTCCCACTGTACGAGTTCATTCAAGAGTTCTCCCGAGTATGCCCTGATTCGAACTTGGAGATTTACGGCAATGGCCGTCTGTACTCGGGGCTCTCGTGGACATTTTTCAACATGTTGAAAAATCTTCACGAGTCTTCCCGAGCTTACCGCGTTTCCCGAGTACTTGCCGTTAGCGTTACGAGCCGCTAAGAGACGTCCCCGAGCTCCGACGTGCCCGCTACGTTCATTCTACGTGCTTACCACGAGTTTTTTTTTTTTTTTTAAACTCGGGAGAGCTCTTGAATGATACTCGTACAGTGGGACAGGGCTCTTACTCCAGCACTCTGTGTCTACCTTTGGTATAAACCAACATCTGCAGTTCTTTGTTTCCTGATTGTTTAACCTGGTGGTGACGGATTTCGGACTCCTATACCTTGTTCCTGACGGTAGGAGTGAAATGAGAGAGTGGTCAGGGTGGTGTGTGTCTTTTACACTTATAGAAGTACCCATGGGATGATAAATAAAGATGAAAGTGAACACACACACACCACTGTATACGCCATTATACATGCATAATAAACTCCAGATTGAAATACCCAAAATCTAGAGTTGTTGTAAAATGGATATACTCATCCAGCTGGGTTTCTACAAAAGATAGACACAAAAAGTTGGAGTAACTCAGTTGGTCAGCCAGCATCTTGGAAGAAAAGAAATAGGTGATTTTTCAGGCCAAGACCCTTCTTTCAGAGAGAAAAAGGATCTCGACCCGAAACGTCAACTATTCCTTTTCTCTAGAGATGCTGTCTGTCTCGCTGAGTTACTCCAGCTTTTTGTGTCTATTTTCGGTTTAAACCAGCATCTGCAGTTCCTTCCCAAACATGTGCTTCTACAAAAATAGCAACAAGATGTAAATTCAATTAATTAGTTCATTTTTGAGATTAATATGCCGTTTAATTGTAAACATGATCAAATTGGTTTAAAACCAAATGTTATTTACTGTAACTAAAAAGTTTCAGAATGGCAGCTCAGTAACTTGCGACTTGTGTCAATGGTGATGTTCCACATTCTTAACCATGTAAAAAGAATGTGCAAGATTGTGTAATTTCAGTCCAAACGTGTTAAATGTTTATTATCCTCACCGTTGACGTGTCAAATGCTGAAACTCAACACTGTTAAATCATAAAACAATTTGTAAAATTAGACTATTACCTCAAGTAAAAATGCATGCTATTTTGACTCAATTTAGTCCTCAATGCTGCCTCAGCAAGGCCAGCAGCATAATCAAGGACGAGTCACACCTATGGCCACTCCCCTCTCTCACCAGGCAAAAGGTATAGAAGTGTGAAAACGCACACCACCAGATTCAGGGACAGTTTCTTCCCAGCTGTTATAGGGCAAGTGAATCATCCTTCCACAACCAGAGAGCAGTGCTGAACTACTATCTACCTCATTAGTGACCCTCGGGCAATCTTTGATCGAACTTTGCTGGCTTTACCTTGCATTAAACGTTATTCCCTCATCCTGTATCTATACACTGTAAATGGCTTGATTATAATCATGTATTGTCTTTCTGCTGACTGGTTAGCACGCAACAAAAGCTTTTCACTGTACCTCAGTATACGTGACAATAAACTAAGCTGAACTGAATTATTTTCTCAAATATTTCAAACTAAGCTAGTATTTAGAACTTCCAAGCATTTAAGTCAAAATATGATGAAAAGTACTAAATTACATCCATAAATCTTCTCTGTCTGCATCTGCATCCCCTCAATCATATTATGGCCATCACAGAAGAAGCTTCCTTTTATTAGTTTAGTTTATTGTCACATAATGCTGGAGAAACTCAGCGGGTGCAGCAGCATCTATGGAGCGAAGGAAATAGGCAACGTTTCGGGCCGAAACCCTTCTTCAGACTATAAACTGATGTCTGCATTCACCAAATAAAGAAATGGTGAGGTGGAATGCTCTATCTTTGCTGTAGTCCTTACCAGGCTAACACTGAAACATGCAGTTGCCTGTTTTTTTCCTTGTTCCTGCTGGGAAATTATAGGAATAATCATCGTCAGGAAGATATGCATGCAACTCCAAATTGGCCAACTTTTATCAAAATTTACCAAAGTTCTATGCTATGGGGAACCAGGGGACTTTTTTAAAAATAAAAACAATTTCAAAGAAGCAGGCTGTAATATGAAGAAAATGAGAGCGAATACAAGAGATTGACCAAAGGTATAAAATTGACATCATCCGTTTCCACAAAGGTTTTGTAGTCTGACTTGTCCAAGTGCCGATATACCTTCCCCATCACAGCACTTCAGTGAAGTTTGATGCCATGGGTCAAAGTGGGTTAGGGTGCATGGCCTTTATTAGAAAGAAACCGAGTGCGGAGGGGACATTCAAAAGCCAAGGAGTTGTGCCAATTAATTGGCATGGGAGTGTTTCTTTGGTATTAAAGGGATAATTTATGTGACCATCTGAGCAGTTTGCATAACAATTACAGACAGACCTGAGATATAAAGAACACCAGATGCTGGTTTTGACATCAATAACCATCGAACCATCTGAAAAAAAAAGAAGGGTCCCGACCCGAAAGGTAACTTATCCATATTGCTGCCTGACCCAATGAGTTGCTCTGACACTTTGTGCCCTTTTTTGTAAATCAGCATCCGCAGTTCCTTGTTTCTACACAAAGTTCTGAAGTAGCTCAGCGGGTCAGGCAGCATCTCTGGAAAACATGGATAGGCGACGTTTCAGACTGACTGTGGTGGGGAGGTGGGAGAAAGTTGGAAGAGAGGAGGAGGAGGGGGGGGGGGGGTGGACAAAGCCTGGTGAGTGATAGGCGAATACAGCTGAGGAGGGTTTATGATAGTCAGATGGTTGGGCAAACGCGAGAGTTGAAGAGACAAGAAGTGTGAGATACGGATAGAAGAGATATGAATTGTGAAGCCAGAAGAAGGAATATAGGTGGAAGGGGAGAAATAGGTGTGGATCCAGGTGGGGCATTGGGAGGAGAAAGGGAGGGGAATGGGAAGGGGTGAAAGGGGGGTGGGGAGGGCGGAAGATCTGATACACATGAGACAGGAGCAAACACCAGGGGGGATTTGTGTCCAAAACCAGAGACGAAGCAAATTGTTTGGAAGTTTAATAATTGCTGAAGTGCTATGTAAGAAGGTTGAGAAGACTGTACTTTATGTACTAACACTTCTTATTATATTAATCACAAATAATTCATTTTTAATTTATTTCGTTATATCACTTGAAAAGAAGAATCCTCTGCTCATTGCAAAACTAGAGGAAACTGTAGAGAAAGATAAAGTGGGAGCTCTGCCCATTTTATTTGTACTTTAATGCAGGTGCTATCTTAGAAGATAAATTTGGATAATAAATAGTGTGCAATTTAGCCACTTTTGGTGCTTCGCGTTATTTCAGGAAGAAAGCTGTGTTGAAAGGAATTGGTTGTTACCTTGCAATCATTTGTTTAATTACAGATAGACATAAGGAAGTTATTATCCTTGACCATAAATCAAAGTGTATACTGTAAGTTATTTTATCTTAAGTAGGGAGTGACTTCTCAGATAGAATTAGTGGTTTGTAATGAAAAGCTGATTATAGAACAGAATTTGTCACTATGCAAGCAATAAGCAGGATTACACAATGCATATACTGTGGAAAAGACTTAGTTGCATCTGAAACATTTGATTCAATGCAATGTATCGTGCTGACCGTGCTGACCAGCGATCACCCCGTCGAATAGCACTATCCTACCCACTGTGGACCTGGGTTCAATCCTGACTATGGGTGCTGTCTGTGTGGAGTTTGCACATTCTCCCTGTGACCACATGGGTTTCCTCCAGGTGCTCCGGTTTCCTCCCACATCACCAAGGCACGCGGGTTTGTAAGTCAATCGCCTTCTGTAAATTGTTCCCAGTGTGTAGGATGCAATGGTGCAATAGCATAGAACAGGTGCATGGGCGGTGAGGTGGACGCGGTGAGCTGAAGGGCCTGTCTCCACGCTGCATCTCTAAACTAATGTCTGAAGGAGAGTGGCCACACCTTTAACGTGGAGAAAGTGAGAGGAGTCAAAAGAGAAGTCGTTGAGGGTGAGGACAAGTTCCGCCAGGCAGAGGAGAGTGTAGCAGAGGGAAATTGAGAATAGGTCTCTGTTGGGAGGAAGAAAGAGTCACGACCCAAAACGTCACCTATCCACGTTCTCCAGGGATGTTGCCTGACCCACGGACCCACTTAGTGCCCTTTTGTGTACTAAACAAACTGATTAACCCCAGCTTATATTTATTATAAGATTTACTTTTTCTCCTCCTGTCATTTTCACTCACTATTTTATTGCATTTATTTAACATTTGTCTCCACAAAGAAGAACGTATGAACATAACTGTTAAGGTTACTTGTCATTAGTTTACACGCTTGTCAGCTTGACTTGGGCCATTTATCTTAATTAATACGTCAGATTAATCTTTTTTTTAAGCCATATGCCTTTGAACATGGCATTTAAATTGAGACGTCTGAATCACTGCAATCGTCACTCAGCAATGAGGCAATCAGGGAACAGGTTTGTGCTTCTTTTCCACCTCCAGGGTGTCAATTTCCTTGTATCCAACCCAGCAGATCTGGATGAAATGTTCCAGATGTCGTCTGACCAGCCTGTACGCTTCATCATAATTTCTTCTCATTTGTTTTTAAGTCTTTTGGCCCCGTATTTCAACTTTGCTCATTTTTATTCTCTACTGTTCATAAATCGAATCTCATTCTAATTCGTCCTAGGCTATTTTACTTCCAATTACATTTTTTTGTTTAACTTCATAGATTACTTTGCTCTAGTCTGCATCAGATGTCGTCGGTCAAAATGATGACACAATACACAATGATGACACAATGTACACAATACAGCCCTCGTTGTCACCTTCCCCTCTACTAACAATGATACATTCTACATTTTCCTTGCACTTTGTCCCCTTTGATCCCTCGCTTTCACACCTTACCCTTCCATAGAAACATAGAAAACATAGAAACACAGAAAAATAGGTGCAAGAGTAGGCCAGTCAGCCCTTCGAACCAGCACCGCCATTCAATATGATCATGGCTGATCATCCAAAATCAGTACCCCGTTCCTGTTTTTTCCCCATATCCCTTGATTCCTTTAGCCCTAAGAACTACTATATATCCAACTCTCTCTTGAAAACATCCAATGAATTGGCCTCCACTGCCTTCTGTGGCAGAGAATTCCTTAGATTCACAACTCTCGGTGAACAAATGTTTCCTCATCTAGGTCCTAAATGGCCTAACCCTTATTCTTCAACTGTGACCCCTGGTTCTGGACTCCCCCAACATCCGGAACATTTTTCCCTCATCTAGCCTGTCCAATCCTTTAAGAATTTTATATGTTTCTATCAGATCCCCTCTCATCCTTCTAAATTCCAGTGAATACAAGCCCAGTTGACTCATTCTTTCATCATATGTCAGTCCCGCCATCCCTGGAATTAACCTGGTAAACCTACGCTGCACTCTGCAATAATGTCCTTCCTCAATCTCCTTTCATATCTCTATGTCTCCCTCAGTGAAGAAGCGTATTTTAAAAGCTGTCATAGTACCTACCTCAACTACCTCCTTTAGCAGATAGACACAAAATGCTCGAGTAATTCAGTGGGTCAGGCAGCATCTCTAGAGATAAGGAATAGGTGACATTTCAGGTCGAGACCCTTCAATCAGACAATGTTCTGGTAAAAAGTCTCGACCTGAAATATCACCTATCCTTTATCTCCGGAGATGCTCTCTGTCCCGCTGAGTTACTCCAGCTCTTTGTGTCTATCTTTGATTCAGCAAGCCCTGGTTTACGGGCATGGTGAATATCAAAGGTTAGGTTATTTCAGAGTGCTTGTCTGGAAAGGAAATCACCTGATATTGCTCCATTGAAATTACTAGAGGGAAATTGGATACGTTCCATATGAAGGTGTACATTCCAATTTCCCTGAACTTCTGACATACACTATGACTAGGCAATGTGTTTTCTCAAGCTGCAAATCCAGGAAAATTCTGTGAAGTAAACTTATCAGCTGTTTGTTTTTTGCCATCTCACAATATTTAGACAGAGTGAATCATAAGTACCGTATATCAACACCCTTCTTGCAATGTTACCTTTGGCAAGTTACATCTCACCCAGTGGAATCAGTAATGCCCATATCTTACTTTCTAAAAGCAAGGACTGGCTTTTCTTATTTACTAAACTTCATCTGCCATTTATCAGCCCAGTTGCTTTTTTTTTGGTTTAGGGGCGAGATTACTGTTGAATAATCTATCAATGTGGGCGGCAAGGTAGAGTTACAGCCTCACAGTGCCAGAGACCCAGGTTCGATCCTGACTACGGGTGCTGTCTGAACGGAGTTTGTACGTTCTCCCTGTGACCGCGTGGGTTTTCTCCAGGTGCTCCGGTTTCCTCCCACACTCCGAAGACGTACAGGTTTGTAGGTTAATTGGCTGTTGTAAATTGTCCCTAGAGTGTAAGATAGGACTAATGTACGGGGTGAATGTTGGTCGGCGCGGACTCGGTGGGCCAAAGGCCCTGTTTCCTCGCTCTATCTCTGAACTCAACAAAAACTCATCTTCTGCACACGCATAGAGGTAGTGTACAGACTGATCGCTGATCAGCACAGATGCAGTGGGCCGAAAGGCCTGTTTCCATGCTGTATCTCTAAAAAAATGTAAAATCTAAAGATGAACACCATGGCAGTAAGAACAGGTCAGCGGATGGGTATCCCGGTAAATGCCTCATCTTATAATTTCTCAAAGACTTTCCACCAGGAGGGAACGGCTGAGCCATCTTTCCCTCTCAACCCCATTCTCCTGCCTTCTCCCCATAACCACTAATCAAGAAATGGAACACCAGCACATGCAGGATTCCCTCAATCTTGCATACAATTCTGACTTAGAAATATATGGCAATTCCTTCTCCGTTACTGGGACTAAATGGTAGAACTTTCCACCCTACTACTTTGTGCGAGTACCATCACCAACAGGACTGCAGTGGTTCGAGGAGATGGCTCTCCATCAATTTATCAAGAGTTATTGGACATGACAGGTACTGGACAAGTGTTTTGGGATTTGGGCAGGTGGGAGTAGTGTAGATGGGGCATCTTGGTTGGCATGGGCCAGCTGGGCTAAAGGGTCTGTTCCGAGCTGTATGATTTAGTTTAGAAGTACAGCGCAGAAACAAGCCCTTCAGCCCACCGAGTCGGCGCCGACCAGCGATCCCCGCACACTTCCACTATCGTACACACGCTAGGGACAATTTATCGTGGCCAGTTAACCTGCTAACCTGTACGTCTGTGGAGTGTAGGAGGTGCACCCGGAGGAAACCCACGCGGTCACTGGGAGAACGTGCAAACTCTATACAGACAGCACCTATATTCAGGATCAAACCTGGGTCTCTGGCGCTGTAAGGCTACAACTCTGCCACTGCGCCGCCCTATTCTACGATTCTACTAAGCTAGTCCATAATCGCTACACTTGCCAATGATGCCTTTACATTGTAAAAGCATGCACAAACTGCTGAGTAAAGACTTGGAAAGGAAGCCAGAATATGACCAAATGTAATTTCTGTCATGCTTAAAGAATGCATAAACCGTTATTAATAGTGCAGTAAAAGACGCGGACATGGTAATAATTATCTCACGATATTAAAATTAATTGACCTTTTCATTTCTTGAGAGTTTCAAGGGAAGGAATAATCTTGGAACGTCCTGGGACTTCTGCTGTTGTGGAATCCAAGTGCATAGCAGGCAAACACCACTGGACTGGCATCACCACAATGCAAGTTGAGCGCTGCATAATATAAGCTTTTCATGATGCTGGGGAAATGTCAGGGCAAGCCAGGAATATGAAAACCACACTGCCCGAGTGAGCAATGCGTAAACCTGGAAAAAGTAACAGCATGCAATGATGTCAATTATTTATTTTTGCTGAGGGAATAGAGTTTCTTTCCAGCTGCGTTATCCGTGTTGGAGCTGTGACATAAATACCAAGCTGCCAGTTGCAAAGATGAATTAGTTTAGTTTGCTTTAGAGATACAACGCGAGAACTGGCCCTTTTGCCCAGCGAGCCCGCACCGACCAGCGATCCCCCGCACATTAACACTATCCAACACACACAAGGGACAACTTACACTGATACCAAGCCAATTAACCTACAAACCCGCACATCTTTGGAGTGTGGGAGGAAACCGGAGCTCTCGGGGAAAACCCACGCAGGTCACGGGGAGAACGTACAAACTCCGTACAGACAGCACCCGTAGTCAGGATCGAACCTGGGTCTCTGACGCTATGAGGCAGCAACTCTACCGCTGCGCCACCGTGCCGCCCTGATATTAAAGAACCCTAAACTTTTTTCTCAATCGTCGCTCCGTTTCCTCCCTTAATGCTCTGCTACGCATCAGTGTTTACACTGAAGATAGACGCAAAATGCTGGAGTAACTCAGCGGGTCAGGCAGCATCTCTGGAGAAAAGGAATAGGTGACGTTTCGGGTCAAAGCCCTTCTTCAGACTTCTTTACACTTCTTGTGTGAGTCGCGGCAGTGAATGAAGGAAACCTATTTTCATTGAGAGGCATCGCAGCAGATTCTGTCTTACCGCATAGAGTTATGTTTTAACAGTGATCATCGCCAGAGAGTTTGGTTGATGCCTCTTTTTTTCTGGCTTTCTATACTGTAACCTTTAATTCAAAATTCACGAAGACCATGCCAGAAATTTAGTGCTGTCTTGGTTTGGACACCATGCTACGTTACATGGACGTTACATGGATAGAACGTGCAATTACTTAAAATAATGACCAGTCATTATGCAATGCATAACAAGACATAACAAGATATCCCACGGTGCTTCACAGCAGTAATAAAAAGGAACTGCAGATGCTGGTTTACACCAAAGATAGACGCAAAGTGCTGGAGTAACTCAGCAGGTCATCTCTGGAGAACATGGAGTGGTGACATTTTCGGGTCGGGACCTTTCCTCAGTGTTGTCAAACACAGCTGTGATGATTTTTCACTGTGCCACAAACAGAAAGTTTAAAGAACATGACCAATGTTGAGATGATGTTATAGAACCCTGAATTTATTTCTCTATCATTGCTTCGTTTCCTCTCTTAATGCTTGCTGATGTGTAATATATGTACAGAGAGATCTAGGGTGGGGATTTAAGAACTTAGAACCCTGTCAGTTGGCAGATGGATTAAATGTAGGGATGACCGAGAGGGTAGAATTGAAGGTGTGTAGTGATCTAGGAGGATTGACTGGTTTGAACAATCTACAAAGACAGAGAAGCAATATATATTGGAAAACTGGAGTGCAAATGTTAAAATTGGAGCATGTTACAGGAATAATGTTGTCAAGCTTGAAGGGGTTCAGAGAAGATTTATCAGGATGTTGCCAGAACTCAAAGGACTGAGCTATAAGGAGAGGTTGAGCAGGCTATGACTCTATTCCTTGGAGTGCAGGAGGATGATAGGGGATCTTATAGAGGTGGACAAAATCATGAGACAAATAGAGCGGTAAACTCACAGTCTCTTGCCCGAGTAGGGGAATCGAGAACCAGCTGACATAGGTTGAAGGTGAGGGGGGAAAGGTTAAATAGGAATCATTTAGGGGTAACTCTTTTACGCAAAGGGTGATGGATGGATGGAACAAGCTGCCAGAGGAGGTAGTTGAGGCAGGTACTATTGCAACATTTAGGAACCATTTAGACAGGTACATGAATAGGACAGGTTTGGAGGGATATGGGCCAAACGCTGGCAGGTGGGGCTCGTGGAGATGGGACATGTTGGTCGGTGTGGGCAAGTTGGGGCGTTGGGCCTGTTTCCACGCTGTATCACTATGACATTAATTCTGCAAGACAATGAAAAGACAAAAAAAAGCAAGATGTGTAGTTTCTAAAATGCAGAGTACAGTTTGCAACATACAGTTTGTAAACGTGTAGGGAGGTGGGGGTCAAAGTATACTTGGCAATAAACAGGGTTTAGGAATAATGTGCAGTTTTCAAACATATATGGAGGAGGGTGGGAGCAATATGTAGTTTGCAATATGTAGTTTGCAAACTAACAGTGTTTTAGGACGAATGTGCAGATTGCAAACTAATGGAGTGGTGGGGGTAAAATGTGCATTTTACAAACGTGGGGAGCAAAGTATAGTTTGCAATATGTAGGGGTTAGGAATAACGTGCGGTTTACAAACATTTGAGGAGGAGGGGGTAAACTAGTTTGCAATATGTAGGGTTTATGAATCATGTACAGTTTTCAAACACGGGGAGGAGGGGGTGGACTGTTGTTTGCAGTAGGCGGAGTTTAGGAATAATGAACAGTTTGCAAACACACAGGGAGGAGGGGGCAAAGTATAGTTTGCAATATTCAGGGTTTAGGAAAAATGCAGTTTGCAAACTAATGGTGGGATGGGGGGGGGGGGGGACTGTAGTTTGCAGTAAGCATTGTTTATGAATAATGCACAGTTTGCACACACAACATGGGGAGGAGGGGGTGAACTGCATGCAGTGTGTAGTTTGCAGTGTGTATGAACAATGTACAGTTTGCACACACACACACACACACATACACATGGGGAGGAGGGGGTGAACTGCAGGGTGTAGTTTGCAGCAGTATCTTTGGTCTGCAGGTTTCGGGGATGTCCCGGCCCGGCCCGGCCCAGGGTTCCTGGCGCTGCGGGTGCGGCGATGGCGGCGGCCGCGGTCCACAGGCTGCTCGTCTCCCGGCTGCAGCCTCTCGCCGCCGGCCTGAGCAGGAGCAGGGCGGCGCTCGGTAAACGGGAGCGGAGGTGAGTGTGAGAGCGGCAGGAGCCGGTTACACTGGCGGAGGAGAGGGCGGGAGGTGGGATAGTTAAAGGCTGCAAGGCCGCTCGCACCGCCGGGCCGGTTGTGGCCTCCTCACCCCCCTCAACCCACCTCGTCCTCACCTCACCTCACCCCAACCCCCCCTCTCTTCACCTCCATCCTCACCCCCTCTCCTTCATCCTTCCTTCCTCTACTCTCCTCACCCCCTCTCCTCAACCCCCTCTCCTCCCCCCTCTCATCACCCCAACCCCCCCTCTCTTCACCTCCATCCTCACCCCCTCTCCTTCATCCTTCCTTCCTCTACTCTCCTCACCCCCCTCTCCTCAACCCCCTCTCCTCAACCCCCTCTCCTCAACCCCCTCTCATCACCCCAACCCCCCTCTCTTCACCTCCATCCTCACCCCCTCTCCTTCATCCTTCCTTCCTCTACTCTCCTCCCCCCTCTCCTCATCCACCTCTCCTCACCCCCGTCTCCTCACCCCCTCTCCTCAACCCCCTCTCCTCCCCCCTCTCATCACCCCAACCCCCCCTCTCTTCACCTCCATCCTCACCCCCTCTCCTTCATCCTTCCTTCCTCTACTCTCCTCACCCCCCTCTCCTCACCCCCTCTCCTCAACCCCCTCTCCTCCCCCCTCTCATCACCCCAACCCCCCCTCTCTTCACCTCCATCCTCACCCCCTCTCCTTCATCCTTCCTTCCTCTACTCTCCTCCCCCCTCTCCTCATCCACCTCTCCTCACCCCCCTCTCCTCACCCCCCTCTCCTCACCCCCCTCTCCTCATCCACCTCTCCTCATCCCCCTCTCCTCATCCCCCTCTCCTCACCCCCCTCTCCTCACCCCTCTCCTCATCCCCCTCTCCTCACCCCCTCTACTCATCCCCCTCTCCTCATCCCTCTCTCCTCACCCCCTCTACTCATCCCCCTCTCCTCACCCCCCTCTCCTCATCCCCTTCCTCACACCCCTCTCCTCGCCCCCTCTCCTCGCCCCCCTCTCCTCGCCCCCCTCTCCTCGCCCCCCTCTCCTCGCCCCCCTCTCCTCATCCCCTTCCTCACACCCCTTTCCTCACCTCCCTCATCCCCTCCCCTCTCCCACTCATCCTTACTTTACTCTCCCCCCCCCTCGGCCCCCCTCTCCTCAACCCTTCACCCCCCCCCCGCCTCCCATCTCCCCCTCATCCTTCCTCCCCCTTCTCCTTACCCCTTCATCTCCTCTCTTCATCCCTCACCCCCCTCCTCCTCACCCTTCCTTCCACCCCCCTCCCTCACCCACTCACCCCCTCTCCCCTTCACTCCCCTCTTTCTCTATCCTCCCCACCACCTCTCAATTTCCTCCTCACCCCTCTCCTGCACTCCGGGCCTCACCCCTCCCCCGATGGGCCGGTTGCCCTTCATCCCCCAGGTCCAATGCCCTTCTCCCCTCGTTTGTTCCCCACTTTCTCCTGCTTCAGTTGCCCCCTCCCACCCTCACCCCTCTTCGGTAAAAACAGCTGTAAATTGTCCCTAGCGTGTACGACAGTGCTGGTGCAGGGAGTGATCGTTGGTTGGCACGGACTTGGTGGGCCAAATGGCCTGTTTCCACGCTGTATCTAAGTCTAAAGTAAAAGGTGTTACATAAAGTACCTGGGAGGAGGTAGAGACAAAATGCTGGAGAAACTCAGCGGGTGAGGCAGCATCTATGGAGTGAAGGAATTGGCGACGTTTTGGGTCGGGAACCTTCAGACCCGAAATGTCTCCAATTCCTTCTCTCCATAGAAGCTGCTTCAACCGCTGAGTTTCACCAGCGTTTCATGTCGACCTTCGATTTTACCAGCATCTGCAGTTCTTTCGTAAACACCTGGGAGGAGGGACAGGCGGGGAGGTCTGGATGGGAAGGGAATGTGATCAGGTGCAGATGAGCCATAATGTTATGTTTGCATTTGCAATGTTGCATTGTTATAAATCATTGCAAGACTTAACAGGATCTGAAATGAATTGAGCTTACTGGTACTCCCTTTGATTTCCAAAGATGTACGTGAATTAAGTGTAATTAGAAGTCTCCTCTCTGCACCAAACCAGTTGTGGACCACATTGCTTTCAAAGGATCTGCAATTCATCATGTGTGGCAAAAAGCTTCAGTTTTAAAAACCATGAACAATGTCAAAAATGAGAAATCAATTATTTTTGTTCTCTCATTACCTTGGATGGACCTATTGATTTAGTCTTTAGACTTAAGAGAAACAGCCCCTTCGGCCCACTGAGTCCGTGCCGTCCAGCGATCCCCATACACTAACGCTGTCTTACGCACTAGGGACAATGTACAATTTTACAGAAGCCAATTTACCCACTTACCTCTATGTCTTTACCCGGCGATAAAACCCATGCGATCACAGGGAGAGCGTACAAACCCAGTACAGGCAGCACACAGAGTCAGGATCGAACATGGTTCTATGGGTCTGTAAGGTAGCAACTCTACCGCTGCGCCATAGTGCCATTTAATTGAAAATTTGCTCTGCATGTCATGACCAGTTTCTTCACTTGAACTTAATCAACATGTGCTAACTGGTCTTTGTC
>JAXLNO010006096.1:0-69756 GCA_038087875.1 Malacoraja senta | reverse complement strand
CAAGGGAAATCAGGGACAGTATCAAAACAAAAGATGATGCGTACAAATTAGCCAGAAAAAGCAGTATACCAGAGGACTGGGAGAAATTCAGAGACCAGCAGAGGAGGACAAAGGGCTTAATTAGGAAAGGGAAAATAGATTATGAAAGAAAACTGGCAGGGAACATAAAAACTGACTGCAAAAGTTTTTATAGATATGTGAAGAGAAAGAGATTAGTTAAAACAAATGTAGGTCCCTTGCAGTCAGAAACAGGTGAATTGATCATGGGGAACAAGGATATGGCGGACCAATTGAATAACTACTTTGGTTCCGTCTTCACTAAGGAAGACATAAATAATCTGCCGGAAATAGCAGGGGACCGCGGGTCAAAGGAGATGGAGGAACTGAGTGAAATCCAGGTTAGTCGGGAAGTGGTGTTGGGTAAATTGAATGGATTAAAGGCCGATAAATCACCAGGGCCAGATAGGCTGCATCCCAGAGTACTTAAGGAAGTAGCTCCAGAAATAGTGGATGCATTAGTGATAATTTTTCAAAGCTCTTTAGATTCTGGAGTAGTTCCTGAGGATTGGAGGGTAGCAAACGTAACCCCACTTTTTAAGAAGGGAGGGAGAGAGAAAACGGGGAATTACAGACCAGTTAGTCTAACATTGGTAGTGGGGAAACTGCTAGAGTCAGTTATTAAAGATGGGATAGCAGCACATTTGGAAAGTGGTGAAATCATTGGACAAAGTCAGCATGGATTTACGAAAGGTAAATCATGTCTGACGAATCTTATAGAATTTTTCGAGGATGTAACTAGTAGAGTGGATAGGGGAGAACCAGTGGATGTGTTGTATCTGGACTTTCAGAAGGCTTTCGACAAGGTCCCACATAAGAGATTAATATACAAACTTAAAGCACACGGTATTGGGGGTTCAGTATTGATGTGGATAGAGAACTGGCTGGCAAACAGGAAGCAAAGAGTAGGAGTAAACGGGTCCTTTTCACAATGGCAGGCAGTGACTAGTGGGGTACCGCAAGGCTCAGTGCTGGGACCCCAGCTATTTACAATTTATATTAATGAACTGGATGAGGGAATTGAAGGCAACATCTCCAAGTTTGCGGATGACACTAAGCTGGGGGGGCAGTGTTAGCTGTGAGGAGGATGCTAGGAGACTGCAAGGTGACTTGGATAGGCTGGGTGAGTGGGCAAATGTTTGGCAGATGCAGTATAATGTGGATAAATGTGAGGTTATCCACTTTGGTGGCAAAAACAGGAAAGCAGCCTATTATCTAAATGGTGGCCGATTAGGAAAAGGGGAGATGCAGCGAGACCTGGGTGTCATGGTACACCAGTCATTGAAAGTAGGCATGCAGGTGCAGCAGGCAGTGAAGGAAGCGAATGGTATGTTAGCTTTCATAGCAAAAGGATTTGAGTGTAGGAGCAGGGAGGTTCTACTGCAGTTGTACAGGGTCTTGGTGAGACCACACCTGGAGTATTGCGTACAGTTTTGGTCTCCAAATCTGAGGAAGGACATTATAGCCATAGAGGGAGTGCAGAGAAGGTTCACCAGACTGATTCCTGGGATGTCAGGACTTTCATATGAAGAAAGACTGGATAGACTCGGCTTATACTCGCTAGAATTTAGGAGATTGAGAGGGGATCTTATAGAAACTTACAAAATTCTTATGGGGTTGGACAGGCTAGATGCAGGAAGATTGTTCCCGATGTTGGGGAAGTCCAGGACAAGGGGTCACAGCTTAAGGATAAGGGGGAAATCCTTTAAGACCGAGATGAGAAAAAACTTTTTCACACAGAGAGTGGTGAATCTCTGGAACTCTCTGCCACAGAGGGTAGTTGAGGCCAGTTCATTGGCTATATTTAAGAGGGAGTTAGATGTGGCCCTTGTGGCTAAAGGGATCAGGGGGTATGGAGAGAAGGCAGGTACGGGATACTGAGTTGGATGATCAGCCATGATCATATTGAATGGCGGTGCAGGCTCGAAGGGCCGAATGGCCTACTCCTGCACCTATTTTCTATGTATCTATGTATCACCTACAGCAGGCACCCGAGAGCCCTGGAACAATACCATCAAAGATCCTTACGAAAGATTCTGAGGATCAGCTGGGAGGACAAACGCACCAACATCAGCATTTTGGAAGAAGCCAACATGACCAGCATCACCCCCACAATAATGCAGCACCAACTTCAATGGACTGGCCTTGTCATCCGCATGTCCAACACACATCTCCCTAAACAAATCCTGTACTCTCAATTGAAGGAAGGTCGGCGAGCCCCCGGCGGGCCAAAGAAATGCTTCAAGGACAACATCAAGAACAGTCTGAGGAAATTCCACATCACATCGAGCAACTGGGAGCACATTGCACTGGACAGGCGCTCCTGGAGGAAATCCGTGCAGGAAGGAGCTGCACGTCACGAAATGGAACTACGCCGTGTCGCAGACAAAGCGACAGCACCGTAAGGAGAGAGAGAAAGGGGCTCGACGGCTATCAACCACCGCCAGTCTCAACTGCCCACGTTGCACCAAGGTGTGTGGATCGCGGATCGGCCTCTAAAGACATCTGCAGACCCACAAGTAGACGACCCTATGGAGAGGGGAGGACAGTCATATTCGTTTTGAGTGACCGCCGATGATGAGTTTGCTCAGTGTTCCTATTCTTAGGTTCAAGAATGAGGAAACAAAGAAATGCAGATGCCGGTTTATACCAAAAAATGGGCACAAAGTTCCCGATTAACTCAGTCGGTTAGGCAGCATCTCTGGATAAAAAGGATGACCCAGGTCCACCTGGGCCGCCGTCGAGTATGGCTGCCCTGCCAGCAGCTGTTAGTCTTTTCACCCTTTAAAAAAAAAAATTGTTAGTTAAAAGTGTTTGTTTTGGAGGTCTTTTTATGTGGGGGGGGGGAAAGGGGGAAACTATTTTCTCAGTACCTACCTGGTCGGAGATGCGGCTTTTCTCCAAGCCGTATCTTCGCCCCTTCCTCGCTGCCTACGGGCAGACTGGAGCGGCGTTTTCCTGCTGGGACCGGCCAGGACTTCAGCTTCGGCGGCGGTGAAGCACCATCGCGGAGCGGGCGATGCCTTACCCGGGTCGCCGTGCAGTAAGCTCCAGAGTGCTGTGACCGCCGGCTCCAACATCGCGGAGCTGCGGTCTGCGGTCTGTGGTCTGTGGAGCTTCCAGCCGCGGGCGGCGTTGAACCTTAAACACCGCGGAGCCTGGGATCTCACGACGAGGTCGCCAGAGTCGGAGCATCGACCAGCGCGGCTCGTGGACTTCGGGAGCTGCGGTCTCCTGGGAGGAAGCGGCCACTCCAGACACTCCGGGCCTCTGAGAGTGTTCACCCGACGCCAGAGCATCATCCGGCGAGAGGGCCTGAAGCATCGGCGACTGCAGAAGCCTCAATAAGCCCTGACTATGGGTGAACTGGGGATGGGACTGGACTTTTGCTGGGAGCAATTGTGGGGGGATGTTTTTATGTTTACTGTTAAATTCTTGGATGTTGTGTCTTATATTTGTGTGCTGCAATGGCAAGTCAAATTTCACTACACCAGTTGGTGTATGTGATAATAAATGTCCTTTGTTCTTTGTCCTTTGAGTCCCAACCCGAAACATCACCCATCCTTTTTCTCCAATGCTGCCTGACCCGCTGAGTTACTCCAGCACTTTGTGTCTATCAACCATCCACACCTACTGTAGCCAATGTGTGAATATAGCGCACACCAAACCACAGATTCTTTATTGAAATGGCAGCTGACATTCTCAGGCCTACTAGCAAGGGCCTTTGCCAGGAATACTCACAATCCCTGAATGAACTTAAAAAGACCATCGCGCTGCAAATCACTGATTAATTACAATATGGTCTGATGAAATCCGTTCAAGAAAATAGTTTTTAGCATAAAATGAGTAACAGGAACAAACAGTTTACACTATTCACACCAGTACAGTCCCCCAACACATTTTGCTGTTCCTTGTAATGGCAGCTATCGGAGCTCTTGTCACCACGCAGCCACAGCTACAGTTTGCGGCAATCAATGGTCAATCAGTCCAGGAAACAACCAATTCTCAAGAAAACCAAACAATTCATGTTATCCCTTTTGCCGTTCAAAAGCTCTGATATTAGTGTACTTGGATTATCTTCCCCAGCTTAGTTCCTTGCATCACTTCCAAATCCAGGCCAAAATTGGAGGAACGTCACCCCCTATTTTGCTTGGGCAGCTTACAACCCAGCGGTATGAATATTTATTTTTCTACATTCAAGTATCCTTTGCATCCCCTCTTTCTCTCTCTGTCCGTCCCCCACCCTGGTCATAGTACTAGTTGTACTGTCGTCCTGTTGGGTTCCACTGTCTGTATAACTTATGATCACCTATCCCACAGCCAACAATGGACCATTGTGGGCTCCACATTTTCTCGATTATCGTTGCATATCTTCCATTCATTTGTTCTAAGTACCGTCTATATCTCTCGTTTCCCTCTCCCCTGACTCTCAGTCTGTAGAAGGTCCCGGCCCGTAACGTCGCCTATTTCTTTTGTCCAGAGATGCTGCCTGACCCGCTGAGTGACTCCAGCTTTTTATGTCTGTCTCCAGTCCAAAGCGTTCTCCCTATCAATGGCAAAATCTCGTCCTGTTGTACACACAATTATACAATTGTCTTGCTGTCACCCTGGCTGTCACATGACAAGTAATATAGCAAAGAAGCTTAAATTAACTTGTTGATGCATGAGCCATTACCACACCAGAGGTTTCTAAACAATGTTCAGTTGCACAAATCACAAAGTGTTGATAAACGCAGTAGAATATATATATATATCTATTCTAAATATATATCTCAGCATTAAGAAGGGTCCCAACCCCAAACGTTACCTGTCCATGTTCTCCAGAGATGCTGCCTGACCCGGTGAGTTACTTTGCGTCCTTCTCTGTTCTAACCAGCTTACAAAGTTCTTGATATCTTCTGCATCTTTAATTAAAGGGCGCTCTTTTAAAAAGAAGGTGAGGAGGATCATCTTCAGTCAGAGGGTAGTTAATCTGTGGAACTCAGTGCCACAGAGTGTAGTGGAGGCCAAGTCAGTGGATATTTTTAAGGCAGAGATAGACAAGTTCTTGATTAGAATGGGTGTCAAGGGTTATGGGGAGAAGGCAGGAAAATGGGATTAGGTGGCAGAGATCAGCCATGATTGAATTGCGGAGTAGACTCGATGGGCCGAATGGCCAAATTCTACTTGTGAACTTACTACGCATTGAAGGAAAATAAGAGCCATACAGCTCTGCTTGTTCTCTGGAGATTACATTGTAGTTTGATGTAGATACAGCAAAGGGGCCAAGAGTCCCCTGTGTTGCTGCTACCACTAGACAAAGGATTTAGATAGTTTTTTAATATCTCATGTTCATAAATTTCTGAATATGCTAAGTAGCTGATTGCATTGAAATAATGGGTTTTTTTATAAGCAGGAACACATCATGACGGCAAAGAAGAGAATAGTTTTGGCTTCCTTATACCTTGGAACAGGACCGTTGGAACAGGAGTTGGTGGGTATCATACTACAGAAGTTAATTATTACTTTGTAAATATACACAAAATGCTGGAGTAACTCAGCTGGACAGGCAGCGTCTCTGGAGAGAAGGAATGGGTGACGTTTCGGGTCGGGACCCTTCTTCAGACCTGAAACGTGGCCCATTCCTTGTCTCAAGTGAAGCTGCCTGCCCCGCTGAGTTACGCCAGCATTTTGTTTTTACCTTTGGTTTTAAACCATCATCTGCAGTTCCTTCTTACACAATTATTACTTTGTATTTGTCAGTTTCCAGGAAATTAAGGAATTATATGAAAAAGTATTCAATAAAGTACTGGAATGTAATCATCAAAGGCTGCCAAAGATTGAAAATGGATCCACACATCGTGTTGCATCTCAACTGCATAGTTAATATACTTCGCTTAGTTTATAAGGATGTTGGTCTTGCTGTCAGTCAGCGTTCACGGAGACACAAGGAACTGTAAATGCTGGTTTACTGAAAAAAAGTCACAAAGGTGCATCAAGCAGCATCTCTGGAGAACATGGATATATGACATCATGGTTTAGTTTGAAGATACAGTGTAGAAACAGCTCCTTTGGCCCACCGAGTCTACGCCAAGCATCGATCACCCTTACACTAGTTGTATGTTATCCCACTTTCGCATCTTACACATTAGGTACAATCTACTGAAGCCAATCAACCTAAAAACCTGCACGTCTTTGGAATGTGGGAGAAAACCGGAGCATCTGGAGAAAACCCACACGGTCGTAAGTGCAGACAGTACCCATAGTCAGGATCAAACTTGGGTCCCTGGTGCAGTGAGGCAGCAGGTCTACTGCTGAAGAAGTGTCCTGACCTGGAACATCATCTATCCATGTTCTTCGCAGATGTTGCTTGACCTGCTGAGTTACTCCAGCATTGTGTGTATAAATGAGCACAAAGTGCTAGAATGACCCAGCGGGTCATGCTGCATCGCTGGAGAAAAAGGACGTGTGACATTCTGTGTTGTGATCATTCCTTTTTTAACTCAGTTCATCTGTAATTTCAATTGTGCAGATAATGTTGAGCCACTTTGAACCGTTCCGTAAAGCTACTCCACAATTCCTTTGAGCTCGGTGGTCAAGGGTGTCGACCAAGGGACAGTGTGATATTGGGGGAGGAGAGTTGTTATTTGGTTTTCCAGAATTGAGAATTGAAGCCTTCAAGTTTTAACAGTAATGGTGGAATTGAAATTTTGTGTCAAGTTATTGAAAGTTATTCGATGTTTTTAGGTTGATTGTATTGAGGAAACACTGCAAAGATCGCAGGACGAAACCACAATATCAGATCTTAGAGTTGCCGTTCTACTCGACTGCACAAGAGGGTCTAGAGGTCTGTAAACGCAAACTATTGTAACCATGAAATAATTTACCTATTCCTATCATGTTGAAAATAATTCATTTGAAGCATTATAGCAGTAAGTTAATTAATGAAACTTAATTTAGTTTAGTTCAGAGATACAGCGCAGAAACGGGCCCTTAGGCCCACTGAGTCCACGCCAATCAGTGATCCCTGCACACTAATACTATCCTACACACACTGGGGACAATTTACAATTATACTAAGCCAATTAACCTACAAACCTGTACGTCTTTGGAGTGTGGGAGGAACCCGGAGATTCCGGGGAAACCCCACGCAGGTCACAGGGAGAATGTATAAACTCCATACAGACCACCCGTAGTCAGGTTCGAACCTGGGTCTCTGGCGCCATAAGGCAGCAACTCTACCGCTGCACCACCCTATTGTAGGAAACTGTCCATTTTATTTTTATTTTGGTGATCAGTGTGAAGACAAGTTGTAGATTGTTATGTGTTCATAAATTCATGTGTGAAAGGAGCAGAATTAGGCCATTCGGCCCATCGAGTCTAGTCCACCCTTGGTGGTTGATTCTTGGACTCAGTGGTCCTCAATGTTCCCTACTCTGGGCAAGAGGCTCTGTGCGTCTACCCGAGCTATTCCTCTCATGATTTTATACAACTCTGTAAGATGGACCCTCATCCTCCTGCGCTCCAAGGAATAGAATCCCAGCCTAATCAACCTCTCCGTATAGCCCAGACCCTGGAGTCCTGGCAACATCCTCGTAAATACTAATAAACCTAGGAATCTTAATTTGGACTTTTGCCACAAAAGGACAATAGAAACCATTTACATCCTTTCTCCTCACTGCTTTTGGGATGGGACGCAGACATGCATTAGATACCCGTTTTCATTCGCATGTGGGGAAATAAAAACGAGGTTAAACAAATATCAGGCTTATCTTATGTCATGTATGAAATTTAACTACAAGACACGATTGACCGGAAATAAATAAAATTACAAGTGGTTTAGACGGTCAGAATCTTTTTCCCAGGGTGGGAATGTAAAAGACTAGAGGACATAGTTTTAAGGTGAGAGCGGCAAAATTAAAATGATCATTATAAAGTTATAACGTTTCAATGCAATTCCAGATTTCAAGTGCGATTGCACATTTACAATTCAAAACATACAATATTTGAGTTTAGTTTATTATCCCGTGTACCGAGGTACAGTGACAAGCTTTTGTTGCGTGCTAACCAGTCAGCAGAAAGACAACACGTGATTACAATCACGCCACCCGTAAGGATACATTTGTATTTCTATGCCAGTGAGATTTTGATCAATTTGCATGTATTGTCTTGCTGCTGACTGGTTAGCACGCAACAAACACTTTTCACTGTACCTCGGTACAGTGGACAATAAACTAAACTGAAGAAGTCTGAAGAAGGGTTTCGTCCCGAAACGTTGCCTATTTCCTTCGCTCCATAGATGCTGCTGAACCCGCTGAGTTTCTCCAGCATTTTTGTGTACCTTCAATAAACTAAACTTTACTTGCTTTGTGAGAAACTTTAAAAAAATTGTGATTGGTTGTCATTCTATTTGTGATTATTGTGATATTCCCTAGGCAAAAAGAACTCTCGAACTATGCTCATCCCATTGCTGAAGAAGTTTCCAAATCAAGTGCGTATCTCTCTATATCACACCCCAGATCTCCGGGGTCTTCTCAAACTCCTTGTTCCAGAGCGGTTCAATGAGACAATTGGCCTACAACACATCAAAATCTACCTCTTCGACAATAATGTTATTATTAGTGGGTGAGTATCAAATAATTGAGATTTTAAATAGATTATTTTTTAGTTTAATTCAGTTCAGAGATACTGTGTGGAAACAGGCCCTTTGGCCCACCAAGTCCACACCGACCAGCAATCCCCGCACATTAACACCATCCTACATGCACTAGGGACCATTTACATTTATACCACGCCAATTAACCGACAAACCTGTATGTCTTTGGAGTGTGAGAGGAAACCGGAGCTCCCGGAGAAAACACACGTGGTCACAGGTAGAATGTGCCATCTCCGTGCAGACGGCACCAGTAGTCTGGATCAAACCCGGGTCCCTGGCGCTGTAAGGCAGCAACTCTATCGCTGCGTCACTGTGCCACCCAACTATGTTGTGTTTGTGAATGTAATTAGTGCTGTACAATGGAACTATACATTGAAGATACCTGAATTTGAGGAGTTGATATGATATTGCATATACTAAAACCTGCCTTTTGTTTTAAACATTCTAGAGCAAATCTAAGTGAATCCTACTTTACAAATCGCCAGGATCGTTACGTTTTACTCCGTGACTGCCGTGAGGTAGCAGATTTCTTTGAGGAGCTGGTCAATGCCGTCAGCGATATCTCACTACAGTTGGAGCAGAACGACACAGCAGAGGTGAAACTAGGGATGGTCCATCCATTCACAGGTAGGGTCAATTAACTTTTCCTGCAATTAAACCTATCTTGGAGCCTGTACCCCCCCCCCCCCCCCCCCCATATGGAATTATTCGTGTTGGTTTATTTTTAGCCTGTTTATCAGAGTACAGTGAAAAGCTTAGTTTTCTTGCTATCCAGCCAAATCATACTATAAACACAAAATGCTGGAGTAACTCAGCGGGACAGGCAGCATCACTGGAGAGAAGGAATGGATGACGTTTCGGGTCGAGACCCTTCTTCAGACTGAGACTTCAGACTTCAACCCGAAACGTCACCCATTCCTTCTCTCCAGAGATGCTGTCTGTCCCGCTGAGTTACTCCAGCATTTTGTGTCCATCTTTGGTGTAAACCAGCACCTGCAGTTCCTTCCTACACAAAATCATATCGTACGTGAGTGCAATTAGGCTGTGCAAAGCGAAAAATGACGACTGTATCACACGCAAAAGGCTACAGACAAATTCCATGGATAACATCTTGTTTGATCTATAAACAAAATAAGTTCGTTCAAGTTCACATTTATTGTCACGTGCACCAATTAAGGCACAGTGATAATTTAGTTACCATGCAGCCATACAAGTAAAAAGAACACAATACACAATAGAATTTAATAAAAGAGTAACTTTACAAATAACTTTATCAGTAAATTAATTCTGAAAGTCCAAACAGATTTAGAATGAAATGTTGACCCTTTTTTAGTCGTGTGCATGTACCGAGTGGCAGTAGTGAAACATACTCTTTTCTTGTTTCACACTGACACCCTGTGGTGAAGGCATGTAAATTGAAGGCGACTTAATGCCATTTCTGTACTGATTTTCATGTAACACTTGGCAATATTAAATGTTCAAAAGCAATATCTGAGTGGCACTTAAAGTTGAAACATTTTGCAGGGCCCAAGTGGAATACAGTAGACACAAAGGCTGTAAATCCAGTTTGGCAATTCAAATGATGTGCCGCTTCACTAATTTTAGTGCGATAAATACCTGTGGAATAGGTGACGTTTCGGGTTGTCACCCTTCTTCAGACTCTTCTGAAGAAGCAACTTGACCCTTCTCACAGAGATGCTGTCTGACCCGCTGAGTTACTCCAGCTTTTTGTGTCTATCTTCAGTTTAAACCAGCATCTGCAGTTCCTTCCAACACAATTTTTGAGGAAAACGGGTTGGGATTGGAATGTTATATTGTGCCAACACCCTTGAGGCAACATTTCAAGTTTCTTCATATTTCAATATGAATTTATTAGTGTGACAGCGAATCAAATTGTTCTTTAATTTCCTTGCTGATTTTTGGACAAAATCTAGTTTGTAGATATTTTATTAAAACATTTTTGTGGATGAATTTCTATTGAAATCCTTTTCAGATGTATGTCCCCAGGAGATACTGCCTGACCCGCTAAGTTACTGTAGAACTTTATGTTCTTTGCAAGATTCCAGCATCTGCAGTTCCTTATGTCTCTTAAATGTATGGAAGTGGATTTGCCACTTAAGCGATTTGTGAAAATTATAATCCCTTGGTCATACATTTAATAACTAATTACTGCAGACCATTAATTGCTAGTAATAATGTGACCTTTTTCTGGCAGACTAGAGTCCCCCTAGTCCTCACCTTTCACCCCATCAGTCGTTACATACAGCTCGTAAACCGCCACCTCCAACAGGATCCCACCACTAGTCACATCTTCCCATCTCCACCACTTTCCACAGAGACCATTCCCTCCGCAACTCCCTGGTTAACTCATCCCTTCCCACTCAAACCACCCCCTCCCCAGATACCTTCCCCTGCAACCGCAGGTGATGCAACACCTGTCCCTATACCTCCTCCCGTGACTCTGTCCAGGGACCCCGACGCACCTTTCAGGTGAGGCATGGATCACCTCCACTTCCTCCAACCTCATCTGCTGTATCTGTTGTTGACCCACGTGGGTTTTCTCCGGGTGCTCCAGTTTCCTCCCACTCTCCAAAGCCGTACAGGTTTGCAGGCTGATTGGCTTGGTAAAGTTGCAAATTGTCCCTAGTGTGTGTAGGATGGTGCTACTGTGCGGGGATCGTTGGTCAGTGCAGGCTCGGTGGGCCGAAGGGCCTGTTTCTGCGCTGTATCTCTAAACTAAACTAGGGTCCAGAGGAGCAGCCAAACTGATCTGATGATATCGATCCATCTCTCTGGGAGTTCTCCATCTCCCACCAAGGCATGCAAAATATTTCTACAACTTTCTACCATTTTCATATTTCTCATTAAGTATGTAGAAAAACATTTATCTTGGCTTCATGTCCTTTTTTTCCCACAAATTTGAGTTCTTATCATTTAATTTTGTATTTCTTCCTAACATTTAGTCGAAATCTTTCCCGCTATAGTACATTTATAACATCCTAAAATTTTCCACAGGGCTGCACAGTGGAGCAGCGGTAGAGTTGCTGCCTCAAAGCGTCAGACCAGGGTTGGATCCTGACTACTGGTGCTGTCTGTACAGATTAGGCACGTTCTCCCTGTGACCGGAGTGGGTTTTCTCTGGGTGCTCTGCTTCCCTCCCACATTCCAAAGATGTATAGGTTTGCAGGTTAATTGGCTTCTGTAAATTGTCCCTAGAGTGTAAGATAGGACTAGTGTACGGGGTGAATGTTGGTCGGCGTGGACTCGGTGGGCCAAAGGCCCTGTTTCATCGCTCTATCTCTGAACTCAAACAAACACTAATCTGCACACACATTAATCTTGAATCCATTTATTTGAATCCATCCTGAACACATTTGGTTTTTTTTGTAGAAAATAATGATATTAACTATAAATTAAGGATAAGATCCCAGAATTTGTTTTGACTTTTCACCAGAAGATTGGCAAATATACTGACATTCCTTCAAGGTCTTTGGATTGAAATCTTTTAACTTTCCAGTAAAAAGCCCAGTAGTAGATTATTAACCACACCGATTACTGGAGTTCAAGGAAGACAGATCGGCACCACATCAAGGGTAACTTGGAAAGAATAATAAATCCTAAGATTGTCAGCAATTCCAAGCATGAATTTTTAAAGAGGAATACACTTTACAGTAAGAAACACTGCTTATAACAAATAGCAGGCAGCATTGGAGAACAGACGCATACAACTTAGTGTGCAGATGCTGGCTTACACCGAAGATAGACACAAAATGCTGTATTAATTCAATGGAACAGGTGACATCTCTGGATAGAAGGAACGGGTGACGTTTCCGGTCGAGACTCTTCTTCAACTTAGTACAGGATACCACCTTTGATGCTTAGCACTTTTTTTTGAAACCATTTTATCATGGAATGATTGGAATGTAATTCATAAGAGTGAAGAGTATTTTATTGTCATATGTCCCGAAATGGAATACTAGACATTTTAACATAATACTTCATAAGTTCTAGGAGCAGAATTAGGCCATTCGGCCCATCAAGTCTACTCCGCCATTCAATCATGGCTGATCTATCTTTCCCACTCATACCAATTCTCCTGCCTTCTCCCCAAAACCCCGGACACTCTTACTAATATTATTATTAAACAATTAAATTATTCAAGCATTGTCAACAAAAAGATTCAAAGGCAATGGATGTGGACATGCATTTATAGTTCTTCATAACATTTTTTCCCCTTGAAATTTTTTTAATTTGTACCATGTCTGTATAATAGTAGAATTATGAGTTATTGTTGAATATAATCTCATATCCTGTAGGAATGCAGCTCCACAAACCGTGGGATATCTTTCATTTATTTGTTATCATCATTGCTTTTTCAATATCTTTCATTTGTTCTATGTACCTTCCATCTCTCTTGTTTTTTTCTCTCCTGACTCTCAGTGTGAAGAAGGTTCTCGACCCAAAAAGTCACCTATTCCTTTGTCTAGGACTAGAGGCCATAGCTTCAGAATTAAAGGACATTCCTTTAGGAAGGAGATGAGAAGTAATTTCTTTAGTCAAAGGGTGGTGAATCAATGGAATTCTTTGCCACAGAACTGTCAATTGATATTTTTAAGGCAGAGATAGATAGATTCCTGATTAGTGCAAGTGTCAGTGGTTATGGGGCGAAGGCAGGAGAATGGGGTTAGGAGGGAGAGATAGATCAGCCATGACTGAATGGCAGAGTCAACGAAGGGCCGAAGGGCCTAATTCTGCACCTATTACTTATGGCCTTATGGCCGTTTCTCCAGAGATGATGGCTGACCCGCTGAGTTACCCCAGCCTTTTGTGTCTGTCTTTAGCTTCAATGGGAAATAGGGTTTGGGATCAAGGAAAATAGTGATGTGGATGGATTTCTAGGAACACAAACACCTCCATAACGTCAGGGTCGCCTGTATTCCCAAATTTATTTTCTCAAGTCCCAGTCTTCCAGGGACCAATATAGTTTAAAAAAAAATCCCTTCCTGTTTTCATAGCTGTGGCAGTTTTCACTGTTTCCTGTTATATTTCACATAGCTTCACTTGAAATTCTGTTTTTCATTTGCCAATGTCCTTCACTGAATTCCTGACCCATTATCTGTCTGCAACATAAGCCTTTCCCTTTGACTGAATACTATATTTACCCTCATGTGCTGGCCTCAATCATTCTGTTTGTCCTCTTCATTTTTTTCTGCCTTATGGGGTATATTATTTCTTAATAAATGTATTAATCAGACAATTTTATTTCCTGTCACATCTTGTCAGTGCAGTTTCCTGAACCACCATGGCCAACTCGTTCTTCATTATAAGCCTTGTTAAAATGTAACAGCCTGGTTTTGTATTGAACTTGCTTCTTTACATAGAGCTCTGTTGAGTTAAGGTCATTCTTTACAGGCTCCTGAACAACCGGGTTCTTAATTAACCCCTTGTGCTTGAGAGTTAATTAAAGTATGTGGTCTAACCTATAAAAAACCCATAGAAGTTCATTGCTGTGAGAGGGTTGCGGTTAGGTTTGTGAAGTGTGTTTCAGGAGCCTGATAGTTGACGGGAAGGTAGAAGCTCCCCCACCCGTATCTTTCAGTCTGATGGAGGGTTCCGACCCGAAACGTCACCTTTCCATGTATCCAGCGCGGTGAAAGCGGCGAGAACTAAGGGGGACCACAAATGGGATACTTTGTAACTCTGTCGGTGCCCTTTATGTGGCGGCTCTTTGCATACCTTGTGCATGCAAAACAAAGAATATCACTGTGACATGTGGCAATAAAGTATCATTCATATCCAGAGATGCTGCCTGAACCGCTGAATTACTCCAGCATTTTGTGTCTATCTTTGGTTTAAACCAGCATCTGAAGTTCCTTCCCTACACAAGCTGATCTTGATCCTGGAGGTAACAGTTCTCCCGATAAAAGCCCAGTCAGGGTAGTATAGATCTTTGATAATATTTTATGTTGCTTTGCACTTTCTGTAGATTGCTTCGATGGCAGGACAGTTCATACCAGTAGATAGACACAAAATGCTGGAGAGAAGGAATGCGTGATGTTTCGGGTCGAGACCCTTCTTCAGACCCGTGATGGACCGGGCACTTTCTGCAACCTCCTTTGTTCTTGGGCATTCGAGTTACCAAGCCAGGCGGCGATGCAACTAGTCAGCATACTCTCCACTGTGCATCTGTAGAAGTTAGACTGAGTATTCAGCAATGTGACAAACCTTCTCAAACCTTCCACCTCTTCATTCCACCTTTTTTTCCAAAAGTTAGATATACTGGAATATTATGAATATTATACTGGGATATTTCACTATGAAGAACAGAGAGTGTTGGATTCACTCGGTGGGTCAGGCAGCATCTCTGATGGATAGATAGGCTTAGGCAACGCTTCAGGTCGGGACCCTTCAGACTGATTGTGAGGTCTGCGACTTTTTGTGCCTTATTTTTTAACTTCTCACAAATGCTTATTTTGAGGGCAATATATCAGCAGGGATAGACGATTAGTGAACCAGTAATCAGTCTGGTCAACATCTGATGGACAAAGCTATGATTAGTTCGCACTGAAAGGGCCAGTGTTGAGGCTTTATCAACTTGCAATAAGAGACAAGAATGGATTGTATCCAAAGTTTCTTGAGAGCATGAAGGGAGATGGGAAAGCAGGTTGTGAGGAAGACAGAGTCTGCAGGGAGATATAGAAAGGTGAAGTCGGGGGTTATGGGCTGAAGGCAGGAGAATGGGGTTAGGAGGGAGAGATAGACCAGCCATGATTGAATGGCAGAGTAGACTTGATGGGCCGAATGGCCTAATTCTCCTATCACTTATGACCTTATGAAGTGAGTGAGGAAAATATTGGTGGGTGAAGTGTAATGTGTAGGTGCAGGCAACTGGAAATGGTTTGGATGGGGCATCTTGGTCGGCACGGACGAGTTGGGCAGAAGGGCATGTTTCCGTGACTCTACCGTTGAAATTGTTTTTCAGGCAGTCGAAGAGATTTCTGTGCGGCAGCGAACAAGAGGATCATGGCTGTGGTGCACGAGGCAAGACGCAAGCAGCAACTCGCAACCCAACTAATGGGCTTGGCCGAGAGTCCTTCTGGAGAAGAGTCGGCACTTGATAGAACCGTGAGGCAGGCGGACACGTGGATTTACCCACTGATACAAATGAAGCCTTTCCAAATAGAAATCGATGAGCAAGTGACTGAGGCTTTGATGACCGAAGCTGACGAGGCTTCCAGGATATACTTGACTTCAGGTTACTTCAACCTCACTCAAGCCTACATGGATCTGATTTTGGGAACCAGCGCAGACTACCAGATATTGTTAGCCTCACCGGAGGTGAATGGTTTCCTCGGTGCTAAGGGTGTGGCAGGGGCCATTCCCTCAGCCTATGTTTACATTGCCAGGCAGTTTTACAGCAGGGTGTGTCAGGGTGGACTGCAAGATAGAATAATGCTACACGAATACTTCAGGAAAGGATGGACTTTCCATGCAAAAGGTACGTGGTGGCTTTTTGTGTAAAATTGGGTCATGGTTTAAAAGTTGGATGTGAAAATAAGTATTTTCAAAGTATCAACATTTTCTTAACTGAAGGGGTATTTCTGATCTGATTGTACGAAGGCAATCCTTATTTTGTTAAAGAGGAACAGATGCACGGAGTCTCTTGCCCAGAGTTGGTGAACCGAGGACCAGAGGACATAGGTTTAAGATGAAGGGGAAAAGATTTAATAGGAATCTGAGCGGTGACCTTTTCACACATAGGGTGGTGGGTGTATGGAACGAGCTGCCCAGAGGAAGTCGCTGAGGCAGGGACTATTCCAACATTTAAGAAACTGTTAGACAGGTACATGGATAGGACGGGTTTGGAGGGATATGGGCCAAATGCGGGCAGGTGGGACTAGTGTAGCTGGGACATGTTGACTGGTGTGGGCAAGTTGGGCCGAAGGGCCTGTTCCCACACTGGGGGGAGATGAAAAACACTCGTGACCAACTGAGTTACTCCAGCACTTTATGTTTTGCTCGGGGAGGAGAGGGGTTGATTAATCAGAAATCCATCCGTCTTTGTTCATTACACGATGAAGCACATTTCATACAACAGTGTGAAACACAAAGTGCTGGAGGAACGTAGTCAACTCAACTCAGTGGAGGTAGTGCTGGTGGACATCTGAAATACCCTTTGTCCATCTCCCCACCTCCACCTCCACTACCTGACCCGCTGAGATACTCCCGTGCTGTTTTGCTCACTATTCCGGTTTCAGCAACGTCTTGCGGCTCAGGACAACACTGCCGTGTGACATTATAGGTTATTTTAGATTAATTTTATCTTAATACTGTACCAGCGACTACATTAAGACATGGTGGCACAGCGGTAGAGTTGCTGCCTTACAGCGCTTATAGCGCCAGAGACCCGGGTTTGATCCCCACAACGGGTGCTGTCTGTACGGAGTTTGTCCGTTCTCCCCGTGACCGCGTGGGTTTTCTCTGAGATCTTTGGTATACCCCCACACTCCAAAGATGTACAGGTTTGTAGGTTAATTGGCTTGGTAGAAATGTAAAATTGTCCCTCGTGTGTGTGTGTGTGTGTATTAATGTGCGGAGATCGCTGGGCCTGTTTCCTCGCTGTATCTCTAAACTAAACAATCTTACTCTGCTGTGAGTCTGTGTAACATGGCTAAAAGACTCTGTGCAAAGCAGTTTATCATTTGAAACAGTGTGATTCAACATTAGTTCCAGATTTTTTTTCGGTGAAGCATAAAATTGGCAAAACCCTGGAATGTCTCTCAGATTTAAATCAAACGCGTTTCTGTTTTTGGAAGCTGGTCAGAAGGATCAGCAGGGAGCTGGTGCCCAGGGCTCTGTCTACAAATGTCCAGAATTGATGGGAGAAACCTTCCCTCTGACGATTATTGCTTTTGACCACAGAGAGCGTGAGAGCATTAAGCCGATGCACACTGATCTTCCATCATGATTATTGTCTGAAGATAGACACAAAAAGCTGGTGTAACTCAGCAGGTAATCTCTGGAGAAAAAGGAATAGGTGACATCTCGAGTCGAGACCCTTCTTCAGACTGATAGTCGGAGGGAATTTTGTCTGTTTTCCTCTTTACACTCTACTGCTCCCACAACTTATTGAGAAGCATCCCAGTTTATCCATGTTTGGATCAGAAATTCACTGGCAAAGAATCTTCAATCCCAAAATCTTTCCAATTTCTGTTGGTGCAGAGTGATAGCTAATAAACCCTCTTACCTGTGAGTCAGTAGTTATGTCCCAATTCAGAAGGTTGAGATTTAGATTAGTTTAGAGATACAGCGCGGAAACAGGCCCTTCGGCCCACCGAGTCCGCACCGACCAGCGATCCCCCCACACTAACGCTGTCCTACACACAGTTGGGGCAATTTACAATTTTACCAAGCCAATTAGCCTACGAACCTGCACGTCTTTGGAGTGTGGGAGGAAACCTGGAGACCCCTTCTCTAGTAGATCTAAATATCTCATTCTATCTAGTTTAGTTTATCGTCATGTGTACCGAAGTACAAATTAGTCAGCGGCAAGACTATACAAGATTACAATCGAGCCATCCACAGTGTACAGATAGATACAGGATAAAAGGAATAACGTTTAGTGCTACTGTTGGAGTAGAGGTGTAAAAGAGTGGAGCGATTGTAATGCGTGATTGCAGATCCACTTCTGGGACCAGCGCGCAGTGTCGCCTAGCTTGGACGCCATCTTGGACTAGCAGCTATTCTATTAGAAGGAGTGTTCTCCATGATATGCTGGCTAACAATTATTACCTAATAACATGCATAATCTGATTATTTTGAAGAGAATGAGCTAAGTATGGACAGTCAGAATGACTTTGTCCATGTAGGTTATGACTTACAAACTTGATTGAGTGTTTTGAGGAGGTGACGATGGTGGTTGATGAGGGTAGGGCGGGAGACCTTGTCTACATGGCATTTATTAAGACATTTCGTAAATTCTGATGGTTGGTTTCTTGACAACAACAAAATTGGTGGAGTTGCAGACAGTGAGGAAGGCTGTCAAAGTATACAGTGGAATATAGATTTGGTGGAGAAATGGCAGGGAGTTTAATCTGAGCAAGTCTGAGATGTTGCACTTTGGGTGGTCGAGTGGATGGGGGAAAACATACACTTAATTTCAAGATCTTTAAAAGCATTAAGATTGAAAGTGGCAGCATAAGTAGATAAACTGGTAAAGAAGGCACATGGTATGGTTGACCAGCAGTTGGGGCATTGAGTATCAGAATGAGGAAGTCATGATGTAGCTTTATAGGAATTTCGTTAGGCTACCAATACAGTATTGTGTGCTGTTCTGGTGTCCGAAAGATGTGGAGGCTTTGGCGAGGTTGAGAAGAATGCGGCCTGGATTAGAGGCTTCTCGCAAGAAAGAGAGATTGGACAAATGTGGATTGTTTTCTCTGGGATGACTGAGTCTGAGGGGAGACCTGATAGAAGTATATAACATTTTGAGAGGCATAGATGGTGTAAACAGTCAGAACCTTATCCCCAGGGTGGGAATGTCAGACTAGAGGGCAGAGCTTCAAGATGAATGGAGCAATGTTTAAAGGAGATGTGCGGGGCAGGTTTTTTTTTACACAGAGGGTGGTGGGTGCCAGGAACTCACTGCCAAGGTGGTGGAGGCAGATACGATGGTCACATTTAAGAGGCTTTTAGATCAGCACATGGATATACAGGGTAGGATGGATGTGGATCATGTGCAGACAGAAGAGATGAGCTTAACGGCACTGCATGCAGCCCAGGCATTCTGGGTTGAATGCTCTTCTACATTCTATGTTTTAGCTGTTTGTGCATTTTCTGCGTACAAATTGGTTGCTATGTTTCTTCAGAAACCATTGGTTGTGAATCCCTGACATTCCGCTTCAAAAGTAATCCCTTTATTTATACACTGTGTGACCACATTTAATTTGGAACGGCAAGAATCTTATGGTGTACTTTAAAAACAGCTTTACGTGAATCTAAGTAATTTAATACATTCAATGAATTGCACGAAGTTTCTTTTTTTCTCAGTAAACAGTTCTCTTCCTGGCATTAGGGAACGATATTCCAGTAAAAGTGTGTATGACCCAATGTGACCTTGTTTAAATTGCCTGCTGACTTGCATCATGTGCAGGGCAAGGTTCGGCGACCGAGCTTTGGTGTCAATTGATCAGATATCACCAGAACCAGGATGATGGTGCAGTGGTAGAGTTGCTGCCTTACAACGCCAGAGACCCGGGTTCGATCCCAACTACGGGTGCTGTCTGTGCGGAGTTTGTACGTTCTCCCTGTGTCCGCGCGGGTTTCCTCCGGGTGCTCCAGTTTCCTCCCACATCCCAAAGACGTGCAGGTTTGTAGGTTAAGTGGCTTGGATAAAATTGGATAATTGTCGCCAGGATAGTGCTGGTGTACAGGGATTGCTGGTCGGCATGGACCCGGTGGGCCGAATGGCCTGTGTCCACGCTGAATCTCTAAACTGTAAAGTCCAAAACCGCACTCCTGGGAGAAATAGGTAACTGGAATACAAGTATGTACAGCCAATGGCATGTTTGGTTGGCAAAGCAGACAGCTCAACTCTTCATTGTTTCCATGGTCTTCTGACAGAGAATGCTTTGTTGAGAGATCTTCAGAACCAGTGCCTGCCAGATGGTTGGCAGGGCCTAAAGAGAATTTGAGTGGGAAGGCACTGCAGATGTTGCTTTAAACAAGGGTCCTGACCCGAAACGTCATTGATCCGTGTTTTCCAGAGAGACTGCCTGACCCGCTGAGTTATTATAGACAATAGACAATAGGTGCAGGAGTGGGTCATTTGGCCCTTCGAGCCAGCACCACCATTCAATGTGATCATGGCTGATCATCCCCAATGAGTACCCCGTTCCTGCCTTCTCCCCATATCCCCTGACTCCGCTATTTTTAAGAGCCCTATCTAGCTCTCTCTTGAAAGCATCCATAGAACCTGCCTCCACCGCCCTCTTATGGTGTACTTTAAAAACAGCTTACCAAAGACACCATTGTGTCTTTGGTAAGCGGCCGTGGCTGTCGGTGGAGATACAAGACACTGCAAATGCTGGAATGCAAGCAAAAGCCAAACTGCTGGAGGAACTCTGACCCAGCAGCATAAGGGGGTGTGGGGGAAGAAGGGTCAATGTTTCAGCTCAAACCCCTTTGGCGGCGAGAAAAAATAGGGACCACATTGAACACTTTGTAACCTTGTCGCCGCCCTATACGTGGCGACTCTTTGCATACATTGTTATTATACGCAGAACAAAGAATTTCACTGTGTCATGTCACATGTGATAAAGAGTCAATCATTCTGGACATAGGCAAATAAAATGGATGACGATGCTATTTGACCCAACTGGTGGTGTTTTGTGGAGATTTGAATCCAATAATTGAGTTGTGGTTTTGTAACTAAAGCAAAGCAGCAATAATGACTACAAGAAAACGCCATCTCTGCTGTACTGTTTGTGCTGTTGCTTAGTACCAACCGCTTGTAATAAAAACAGAAAAAGCTCCAAACAGAAAGTCAGGCTGCCTCTAGGAAAGGTGAAAACTCTTCAGGGTTGTATCAGAATGAAAACCCTTCATGATTTCCACCACTTTTCAAGAGTTTCACCTCCCTCACCCCCATAACCTTCAGCATTTCCTCCGTGGCTAAAGACAGACACAAAACGCTGGAGTAACTCAGTGGATCAGGCAGCATCTCTGGAGAGAAGGAATGGCTGGCGTTTCGGATCTCGAACCGTCACCCATTCCTTCTCTCCAGAGGTGCTGCCTGACCCACTGAGTTACTCCAGCATTTTGTGTCTATCTTCGGTGTAAACCAGCATCTGCAGTTCCTTGCTACTCATTTCCTCCCTAACTCCCTGGCTATGCGTCCATTTCCACCATTCTCACAGCACTGAGCTGAGAATGGCAGAGGATGCAACACCTGTGTCCTTTCAGTCTGCCAGCAGGTCACTCGCACCTCATCTAATGGAGAGTACAGCATTCATTGTTCACAGTGTGGGCTCCAGTGGACTTGGAGCAGCAACAACAGTCATATGACCTCGAAGTGTCTTTGCCAATGTCCACAGCCTCATCTGGCCATTAGAAGAATTATTTTTGTTTTCACATTTCTCAATGGCTTTGACCACCATTTCACAGCCTTTATCTATCGTTTTATCGTGCTTCTCTGTAACTCTCAGGCAGCTTTGCAAGGAGACACTATTGCCCTCGTTGCCCTATCGGAGATGTTTCTGATGTCTTATCAAGTTCTTCCCCACTCTCTCTGCAACTTAAAACTAACTTGTATTCTTACTTTCCTGTTCTGATGAAGGGTCTTGGAACTGAAATGATGATTTGGTTTCTCTGACTACTCTGACTTATTGACGGATTGCTGCAATTTCTGTTTTGTTTTCACAATTCCAGGAAATCGCAGTTCAATTTTATTATTTTTTTGTGACTTCATTTAAAAGGCTTTGATATCTTTTAATGCTCAGGAATGCAAGTCCTTCACTGGGGCAATGGACTTTCTGTGCATTCTTAACGGGCATTATAAATTCTTTTTTTTATTTATAGCAGATGTGTAGTTCTGTTATAAATTCTGCATTGGCAGACGGCCCCATGAACAGATTGTCATGTGTGCTTTTGTTTACACAGTATAAGATGTTGCGTTTTTTACAAATCTAGCCTCTACAGTGTTTGTGTTTTACTGAAATTCTCAAGTTGCTGCTTTTTTCGTAAATGGAATGCTTTTCGGCTTTGCTTAAGGGTACATGAAGGGCCGACAAAGAATGTGTTCAATGTTTGCCTTCTGGCGTGATTTCCGAGAAGCGAGGATGGCTTCCTGTACTTCACTTTCATTGTGCAATGTTTTCTGTACAGATATGCCTTGCACGGAGTAAAGGATGATTACAGCCGTGCTTTTACTAAATTATTCGACATCTTATTTATTATTATTTGACATCTTACTTTGATCTAATGTCATTTGATCCCTTTGCCTCCAAATCAGTTGGAACACGTTTAGTGGAAGTTAGTTATACTGAAGGCTTTTTCAGTTCAGCTTATTTTTTTTTGTTTAGAATTCTTTGGTATGTGAAATGCTCACCGTCAGTATTTATTGACCTAGTATTTAAAGCATGAACTATTTCCCAGTCTGAAACATTGACTGTCCACTGTTCATTTCCCTCCACAGATGCTGCCTTTTCTGCTGAGTTCCTCCAGCAGTTCTTTTTTGCTCAATATTTCAATTCTGCAGTCTTTTGTGTCTAATTTAGTTTAGTTTAGAGATACAGCGCGGAAATAGGCCCTTCAGCCCATCGTGTCTGTGTGGACCAGCGATCCCCGCACACTAACACTATCCTGCATTTTGGGACAATTTACGAAGCTAATTAACTTACAAATCTGTACATCTTTGGAGTGTGGGAGGCACCCGGAGAAAACTCACTCAGTCACAGGGAGAATGTACAAACTCCATACAGACAGCTCCCGTAGTCAGGATCGGACCCGAGTCTCTGGCGCTGTAAGGCAGCAATGCTGCCAGTGTGCCACCCCTTCTGGTGTTGAGTTAAATGATAGTAAAATGAATAGGGTGATGGTGCCTCCTTCTCGTAAGATGAAGCTGTCTTTCATTTTTATCCATTTCTTTTACAGGTCTGTGGTATTACTTGTCAGGAAGCAAGTGGCCTTGTCTAACTTTAATTGGCTCTCCTAACTTTGGATATAGATCAGTGCACAGAGACCTAGAGGCTCAGCTAGTAATTGTGACAGAAAATTGCGACCTACAACAGCAGTTACATCAGGTCAGTGGTGAATTTAAAGGGTTTATTTATGTTAGGCTATGTGTTTAAAATCAAAATTATTAACATTGAATTTCCCATTTATTTTGTCTTCATTTAGAGTTTATACCAGCTATAGTAGTTTAAAATTTCACCAACATTAAAAATGGATGAAAATCAGAAAGTACAATAAGAACAAAAAAAGTTGAAAATACTCAGCAGGTTTGGTTTAAATATACAGCGTGGAAACAGGCCCCTTGATCCACTGCATCCATGCCACCCATTGATCACTCGTTCACACTAGTTCTATGTTATCCCAATTCACATCCACGGACTCTGGGGGTCATTTACAGAGGCCAATTAACCTACAAACCTGCATGCCTTTGGGATGTGGGAGGAAACCGGAGCGCCCAGAGGAAACCTACAGGGAGAACGTGCAAACTCCACACAGACAGCACCCGAGGTCAGGATCAAACCTGGGTCTTTGATGCTGTGAGGCAGCAGCTTTACCAGCTGCTCTACTATGCTGCCTTAATATTTTCTGTCTTAAATTGTAGCATTCTGTTATTTAAAAATGGATGTATTAATTGTAATTTGACTATTGCTTAGACAGAATTGATCCGAGTTGGTGTCGCATGGATATATTTATCAACATGCACGTCTTTGCTTTCCCTACTCTGACAACATGTACACGTACTCCATTAGGAAATAGGGGAAAATCATAAAATGGCAGCGCACCACTGGATCTGTCTACTTTAATTCCATTTCAAATATCTAGTGTGCCTTTGCATATCTTTCAGATGCTCATATGTGTGACTCACCTGCCTTCAACAACTTTTTGTAGAAAAGTAATTCATTTCTTCACATTTTTTATGTGCTGGGAATAATTCTTGTAAACTCCATACTCCTAACATTGGTTCATAACATTTTAACCCCAACCTATAATTTCTTTAGATCAATAGAAACAACACAATTTTAATATCCAGAGGTGTGTAGTTTTAACGTGCGTAGGGGGTGGATTCTACAGAAAGTGGCGCTAATTGGGAAGCTGGGTGCAACTCACCGATGTTTGCAATTCACACCAAGAGAGTAGTGACCTCCTTGGGAGAGGGAGATAACAGTCTTGAACATACAGCTTATATTAGACCCAAGCTAATATGGCTTTTTCAATAGAAGAGTATACTTAGTGCATTTCGGAGGGCATTAATTGAGGGTCTAAAGACTTAAAGAAACCATGGCAAGAAATCTCAGTGTTTGTCCTCTTTACTTTTTGTTTGAAATGCTTTATTCAGAGTACCAGTAAGAAACAAAAAAAGCTGCAGATGCACAAAAACTGAAACAAAATCACAAATTACTGTAAATACTCAGTGGGTAAGGCTACATCTGTGGGAAGAGAAACGGAGTCAATGTTTCAGGTCAGAGACCTGACAATGCCAGTTTATCCCCATGCTAACCCTAGTTTCTTTCCCCTATCAGAGGCATCTGCTCACTCACTCCCCGTGCAGCTTTACATGCTTTTGACATTTTCAGTTCGACAAATGATCTCCAACCTGAGAAGTCAATTCTGTTTCTTTCCAAAGATGGGGGCCTGACCTGCTGATTATTTCCAGCATTTTCTGTCTTAATTTGAGAATTAAGTCTCGAGTGTAAAAGGTCGTACAATACTGAGCTAGAAGATGGGGTGTTTGTTGTTCAAGCATGTATTGGGATTGTACATGTATGGAAGACCACAGGCACAGGTCAGAGTGGGAGTGTGATGAAGAATGTGTAAGAAAGAACTGCAGAAGCTGGTTTACAGGGAGTAACTCACCGAGTCGGGCAGCATCTCTGGAGGAAAGGAATAGGTCACTAATTCCTTTTCTCCAGAGATCCTGCCTGACGCGGAGTTACTCCAACATTTTGTGTCTATGTGCGATGAACAATATCCAACATGGAAATGATGGCGACTAAGGAACTTTTAACAGACAGTTTTCACAAAGATGCCTCTAGAACGTCTTGTACTTTCTGAACCATGGCTTCTTACCCCTTACCTTAGCTGACAAAGCTTTTGACCACATCTCATCCCATTACACCTTCCTTGCATCAAGTTTTCATTTACTATCTTTCATGTTATAAAGCACAGCAGACTTTGTTACAGAATGACAAATAGTATGGAGAACAGATACTGAGTTAATCAAATGTTTGCTCGAAGACCTGAATTTTAAGGGATATCTTGAGTGGGATGAGTGATGGAATGTCGTAGGGAAGGAATGACGAATTTTGAATGTGAGTGGAAAAAATGTAAAGTCTCGGTGAGGTGGGAGCTGAGGAGGTTGGAAGCGATGCCCAGGCAGACTTAGCGTAGGATAGGATAAAAATAGTTGAATATTTCTCATGCTGACTTTGATCGTATAGCCCTCATAATCTCTCCTTTGGCTGAGATAAAATTTGTTTTAATGGACATAATTTATTGTTATCTTATATGAATGCTGTGACTAAGATATTTGCATCTATATTTTCCAGGAACAAGAGCATTTGTACCGTTTATCAAGTGACGTTTTGACTACTACATTTGACCAACCAAATAGACACGTGAAACTTTGGGTGAAACTAGTAACGCCTTTAATAAAGAACTTTTTCTAGAAACTAGCGAAGGATACTGCTGCTGTAAGTTCACTACTGCTCAACTTTCACTTTGTATCTTAGTCCATAAAACTATCTCAATGTGATTAGGTAAGGGGGAGGTACAGCGAGACCTGGGTGTCCTTGTACACTGAAAGTTGGCGTGCAGGTACCGCAGGCAGTGAAGAAAGCTAATGGAATGTTGGCCTTCATAACAAGAGGATTTCAGTATAGGAGTAGAGAGGTTCTTCTGCAGTTGTATAGGGCTCTGGTGAGACCACATCTGGAGTATTGTGTACAGTTTTGGTCTCCTAATTTGAGGAAGGACATCCTTGTGATTGAGGCAGTGCAGCGTAGGTTCACGAGATTGATCCCTGGGATGGTGGGACTGTCATAATGAGGAAAGATTGAAAAGACTAGGCTTGTATTCACTGGAGTTTAGAAGGATGAGGGGGAATCTTATAGAAACATATAAAATTATAAAAGGACTGGACAAGCTAGATGCAGGAAAAATGTTCCCAATGTTGGGCGAGTCCAGAACCAAGGGCCACAGTCTTAGAATAAAGGTGAGGCCATTTAAGACTGAGGTGAGAAAAACCTTTTTCACCCAGCGAGTTGTGAATTTGTGGAATTCCCTGCCACAGAGGGCAGTGGAGGCCAAATCGCTGGATGGATTTAAGAGAGTTAGATAGAGCTCTAGGGGCTAGTGGAATCAAGGGATATGGGGAAACGGCAGGCATGGGTTATTGATTGGGGACGATCAGCCATGATCACAATGAATGGCGGTGCTGGCTCGAAGGGCCGAATGGCCTCCTCCTGCACCTATTTTCTATGTTTCTATTTCGAAAGGATGTTGGTTGAAAGGTTTAAGTATACCTAAACCGGCAATTTTTATCAATGTCCAGGAGCAATTATATTTTAGAGATTGGTTTCAGTCTCCTAATGTCAAAACTCACAAGATTCGGAGTCAACCAATAGAAATAAGATGGGTCTCCACCCGAAACGTCACCCATCCCTTCTCTCTAAAGATGCTGCCGGTCCCACTGAGTTACTCCAGCATTTTGTGTCTATCTTCAGAAATCTGACCTTGGTTGTTTGTGCAAATTTCTAATCCGGTGTTTCGTTGCCTTAAACATTGCAAATGTTATGTGGAATATTTGATGTCGTATTAAATTAGCCGAGTAATAGTATTTTATACCAATTATATTTTGGAAAAAAGCTCGCTTGTAAGATGGAGGTTTATTTTAAAACTTGTTGTTTTTAATATTCTACTCAAGATTAAGCAGTATGAATGTAAACATGGGAGTGAGTACTCAAAAGCAATTTGTTTAATTCCACATTTACCAAGCCTGTCGGCTGAACGGAAATACATATTTCACGTAAAGATAGATAAATATATTTTCAGGTATTTATTTAACTTCGAGCTGTTAAATCCATTGTTGAATATTTCAACAAAAAGCTATGAGACAAGAAATTCTCCCTAATGATAAAAGTTTTATAAGCTTCCAAAATCCCTGTTATTTGCCGGAGCGATTTATAATTAGGGGAGTCTTGTACGCATAGGGAGACAAGCAATCTGCAACAAAATCTATGGACTATTTATGATACCAAGTGCACTTTAGAAACACTCTTGTATATTTTCTGTGTGGAAGCAGGTCCAATCTGAATGAGTAATATTGGTCAATTATTGTCACATGCAGAGATACAAATAGATGAATTTTAGAAGTGGAACACAATGTTTAATGATTGATAGATATGTGACTGCCTGCCATGGTTTCTATTCCTTTGTAGAATATGAGGATGATTCCCGGTCTACATATTGAACACTTCAGAAGAAATTCTTGCAAACATATTGAATGCTGATGATATTATGGAAAGAACAAAAAGCTAATATTGCAACAACTATTTAAAAGGCACCTAAATTGCCTCAGCTCCTCACAAATTTCTGTTTGTGCATTAGATCCACTGGGATTAAATGAAATTATCACACTTAAATAGTAATTTTCGGCAATTATCATTTATTCAAATAAAAGGTTAAAGCAGATAATTTTTTTTTAAATGGGTCATAAACGGAATCTTCATTTAAATTTGTAGTAAAACTGCAACACCTGCAAGGATCCATTTTGCTCGTTTCTCTTTTGTTTTTAGATTAAAAGTCCAGACATACGTGGGACCTCGGGTGCGGGTTTTATACACTGGACATTCGTAAATGTTTTTTGTTTCTTGACGATCCACTGGGATGGCTTTGATAAATGCCACTGGCATCGGTGGCGTAAGTTCCTTCAGTCGTGCATCAGTAAGGACTCCACTGTTCTTCTCCCAACGTGCACCTTTCGACATATAAAATATTATTAGTGATTTCACTGGAATATCTTTTACTGCAAACTTGTATTTTATTTACTAATTGGCAAACAGAAATAATGGAACATCTAAGTAAATTTTGTCAATTATATTTCATTTTAGCATCTTGCTAATTTGGCAAAAGCTAATAAAATCAATCAAAGCTGTTGAATAATTTTCTTTTACATTTGTATTATAACACTTACTAATAGTTAAAAGTTAACTACGCAACATAATTGCCTCACCTTCCATGTACAGCCCATGGATGAAAGATCCTTCTCTGGGAGCACTTGTCATGTCTTCCTTGCATTTTTTTGTGACTTCCACAGCCAGGCACATTTTATCCAGTGGCCATTCATTTTTCCTAGCCATAGATTGCATTATAGCTGTGAGGAAAGACTGCGGATTGAATAAACCACCAAGCCACACTGCATTAGGTAGAGAAAAATCTGAGCTCCAGGCTTCCAATTCCTGAAATAAACACAACCTAGTGAGAAAGTAACAATAACATATTTTCCTCAAACATTTTAAAACTAGTTTGATAGAATGCTAGAATGTATTTATAAGACAATTCACTGAAACAATATACATCATTTGGCTTAACAGTTCTAATCTTATTTTCATTTTGAGTAATGCATGTGTTTTAGAGGCAAAGTGTATGGAAACAGGTCCTTTGGCTCAGCTTGCAAACCCAAGATAAACATGTACACTAGTATTACAGGGTGACCAAAAGTGAGCACAATACTCCAAATGTTGCCTCACCAGCCCCTTGTACAGCTGTAACATAAGATCACAATTTCTATACTAAAACCCTGACTGATGAAATGTGCTGAAAGTCTTCTTGACCACCTTATCTACCAGGAACTATGTACCTGTACTCCTGTACCTGTATTGGCCTACAATACTCCCGAGCCCTGCCATTTACTGTGATGGTGCTGCCCTGGTTAAACTTCCCAAAATGCAACACTTTAACATTTATCTGCATTAAACTCCATTAACTATTCTGACCACTTGCCCAACTGATCAAGATCCTGCTGTAACCTTTGATAACCATCTTCGCCATCTACAATATCATCCATTTAAGTGTAATCTGCAAATTTACTAATCATGCCTTGTACGATCTCATCCAAATCATTGATATAAAGGATGAGAAAATTAATTCCCAACTTAAAGAATTTACATCGCTGACATCGGTAGCAACAGCGTCTTGAAGGGTGAGATGATGAACGCTTATCGAACAAACTTTGATCACTTGGGAGATTGGAGAGAATTTTTGCCTGAAGGTTGTATTTTTGCTTCTCATAGAAATGGGCTCATCTTTCAGATGAAACGGTAACATTCCTGGAGTAACCGAAGGAATTGTCAGCTCACTTTAGTACTAAACATGAAAGAATAATAAAATATTCAGTTAAATGATTGCGTCTCACCCTGATACGAAGGAGGAGATCAGTAAACCATGCAGCTAAGTTCAAAAGTGATGGATAAGCACGATTTGCCCATGTTTCTGGGATTGTGTCAAAGTATAAGGCATTTGAAATATCTTCCATATCAGCTGTGATAGTCAGTTCACCCTGAAAAACAGTGCAGATGGAAATACGTTTTAATAACTGGAATCCTAAATGTAAAGTTTTTATATTTAATGTTTACATGTTTGTAATCTTAATTTGTAACTTTAATGTCAAAATGTTGTATTAAAAATAGACATCAATGGGTAAAATCTGGTCTACTGCGCATTAGACAGCAATAAGACAACATCGCTGTGACTAATGAGAATTTATCACCTACTGCACTGCTCCAACACACATTATGCTATTCAACTTCCCAAAGATGAAGTTCTTATTTCCCAATTCATGGCCTCCAGAATCATCTGCAGAATGAAATGATCATTATAGAGAAATTGTATTTTCATATCCTAGAAATCTTATTTTATGAACATTCATGCCCATCAACACAGTACTTTGTAGAGGGTAGTTGTTATGTTATGCAAGATGGTAGAAGTTGTTGGTTTGCAGTAATTGTGAAACTTGGCCATTATTTGACTGTTATCATAGAAGCCTAGGAAACAATTGTCTGCAAAATCTTTTTTTTAATATTCACAGGTACACTGAAACTTCAATTGAAGGATAGTACTACATTTTCAATCAATAATTATGAATAAATTATGTTTTGAGGTTAATATTCCAGTACTGCATAAATAATGTGCTTCAGAGAACCTGAATATATTGTATGCTGGATGCAATATGCTGGATATGTTGGCTTGGGAAAGGGCATGGTCATTAGATGGCATTGCTGATACTCTGATGCCTGCTCTAATTTATCCAAGTCTTCAAAGCTTACAGGAGGAAGGGAATCGGTACACTCAGTGGATCATGGGCTTGGTGCTGGGTTTGAGATGCTGGGCATCCTAAGAGCAAAGGCAGTGCTGGTGCACTGGCGGCAATGGCGATTTTAGTTTTCATTATTGCCAACCTTCATTGAGAGTACGGCATTGATGAAGAGCTGCAATCAAATGACTCCTTTTATGAGTATTATCTTGATTTTGTGCTCTTGAGATTACCAGAAGTATTTCTCTGCGATGCTCTAATATTTCACACAGGCAGATTGTTGATCACGTTTGCCTATGGAAAGCTTACTTTACATCCCACTACATATGGAAATTTCCAACTTAGCGTTTGGACACAAAAAAAAGTATAAGAAATGGTATAAGAAAGATCAGAGCAATTGGATGTTTGTAATCCCGACATTCACATTGAAATAGTACGACAATGAAGAGAAAAACAATTTAAAGAAAATTTTGATCAAACCTTCAGACCAAGATTTAGTTCTTTCAAAGATCGTTTCAGCTCTGTGGTCAAAATATTTGTTCTTTCACATTCCTGGAAGGCCACTACAATATAAGGCGTCCTATCTTGCACTTTACCCATAATCTCCAGCATGTTAAAAGCTTCTGGCAGTTTATCCAGGATTTCATCCAACGTTCCCTTAACCTGAATATCAACAGCATCAAATTAACACTATTTTAATTATATGTTTGAGATTTGCTGAGGAAAAAAAAAGGCATGCTATACAAATATAATATAAATCAACTGCAGGGAAACTAAAGGTACATCGTTTTCTCACTGTTAAATTGATCTTGCCAATACTGCATACACCTTTAGTTGAAACGCAGTTGTTGAAATGGTACATTAATTTTAATTAATATTTTTTTAATATAGTTACCATGTTTTAATAGTATTTGAAACAAATTCTTAAACAATACCTTTTCCTCCCTGGTTACTCCAGTGGTGCTATCACCAGCTGCTTCTTTAGGTTGTAACTCGAGAACTGTGCGAAACAGCTTTTCAGAGATCACTGTTAGGAATCCTATTTCTGCATTTGGGTGTAAACCGTACAAGTATGGACTCTCAGGAGGCAACACTTCATTCACGTAGTCATGATAGCCCTAATGTGAAACAAATAGAAGTTTGTGTCTTTTATCAAAACCAATACATTAATTAGACAGACACAAATTGCTGGAGTAACCCAGTCTGAAGAAGGGTCTCAACCCGAAACGTCACCCATTCCTTCTCTCCAGAGATGCTGTCTATCCCACTGAGTTACTCCAGCATTTTGTGTCTATCTTTGGTTTAAACCAGCATCTGCAGTTCCTTCCTATACATTAATTAACAGTCAGTTAACACATTAAAAATCTTAAATAGCTACCTGTTCACTTTCAACATTAATGTAAGGGACTGACTATCGAGAGATGGGTAGATTTTTGAAACTTCTTAAAGAAAAGTCTTCAATTTAACATTTAAAATAAAAATCATTATTGTCAAGTTTTCCTGGACCTCAAGAAATCCCAAGAGCTAGAAGAATATCAGAAAGCCTTGGTACATAGGTAAATGTCTTTACAACACTACTTGTGGGTAAAGAGTAGTAGGTATGTCTGCCTAACATTTCCATTTTCAGATTTGCCCACAGCTACAATTTCCCACTGACCTACTACCACCCTCATATTTTCAATTCTCAGTTTTCAATCTCCAACTCCTGTTTTGACCTTGCTCTTTCTGCCCTCTCACTGCCCCCTGACATTCCCTCAAGCTCCACCTCCAAGTCTTTCCGACCTCCTCTTCCACAACCCTCCTATCAACACCATAGTCCTCTCAACCACACTATACTCTAAATAGCGTTGAAAAACATCAATACTATTTTGCTTTGGATATATTGACATTGGCCAATAACAGATGCTAATTGAGGATTGTATGGCTCAATAGCATTGTGTGTTTTGACCAACTGGATGGATTCAACTTGGGATTTGATCAACTTAGATGGAAGGAGACAGGACTGGGATCTAGGGGTGTTGACTTTCAAACCTGCACAGGAAGCTATATTCACTGTCCATGGACAAGTGAAACCTGACCCCAAATGACTGGAGAAGGTGGCTCAAAGCTCTGACCTCTACTGATCTCCACTCTTCCCGTTGGCCATCTGTGAGATATTTTCATGTTTATTTGTGCATAGTTAATATGATTTTATACCATGTAATAAAATTACAAAATATGCCAAAAAAAATCATAATGACCAGCTCTTCGGATGACCCAAAGAAACAGCATTTTTTGATACTTGACAATAATTCATCTTGAAAGAAAAAAAATCTTACCTTGTAATCAGTATTGGGTGGGATAGGGAAACCTGGTGCAAGAAAAAATTCGCCATCAAGCATTTCATTTTTTATGAATTCCTCCAGATAGGTACGACATAGTTTACGATCCCAATCATCAGTGATATGACCTCCATACATTATTTCACCAAAGAGATAGCGCAAGTCATCCCAGGGTACCTAATAATTCAATAAAGTTTACCGCAGTATAAAAAAAATCTAGATATAATTTATATTTTAACTCTTCAAGAGATTGTGTACAAAAAGATAGTGATTAGGATTTAATTCATGTTTATTTTTACTATTGATCAATACTGCAATGAATGAAATTTATTATGAATTTTCACAATCATGTAGTCTTTGTCACCATCTAGAAATTATAACAAAGGGTTGTAAATTGCTCATCAAAGTTTTAATTAATTGACAATAGAGCATCTAATTTCTCATGATTTATCTTATTCCCAATATTTCCAGTAAAACATCTGTACTCATTATAAAGCACTGAGTTACCAGTCTTCTTGTTCTTTTATTTTTGTAATATAGGTTTAACTCTTATCCCAATTAACAGTATTGATGGTGAAATGTCGATAATGAGAATGGGCTTTTTGTTCAGTTTCAATATCATTCGAATGAGCACGAATAGTAAGATTAAACGAGAACTTACCAGTTTGAAGTTTGATCTTTATTTTATGAGGAGTTACGTTGGTGATTACGTGAAGAAGACCCGTCAAGGCGCATGCGCGTCAATCTTCAAAGCAGCGGTATGAAATCACAGACAACACAATATTTGAAGTAACATAATAAGATAAGCAACATGAGAACTACCATTATGACCTTTTTTTATGAGAGAGGGTTGGGCGTGGTGGGCACGTAATTACCAACGTAACTCCTCATAAAATAAAGATCAAACTTCAAACTGGTAAGTTCTCGTTTAATCTTACTATTTTACTTCGGAGTCACGTGAGTGACTACGTGAAGAGTTCAAAGCTCTGTGATTTTATGCTGCAGATTACAATCCAGGCTTCTCACTGCATTGATTGACTCCAGATGAGTAATAATCAATAATGCTGTAAACATGACACTGAATATCATGCAGTAACAGTTTTATTTGAATCATCAAACAAACAATAAGCCCTCTATCCTAGGGGCAAAATTAAACAGAATTTAAGATTGAATTGGCAAACAGCCCTCCATCGGCAATCGGCCGATGGTAATATTGTTCAAACATCAGTTCATTTTGCCACCCTGCGGCCTTTAGAATATGGTCGATGGGAACGTCCATCGCCCTTGGCCGCCGATGTTGCTGCTGCCCTAGGGGAATGAGATGTGTTAATTCCTGCCTGAACCAACACTTGCTTTAACCACCTTGAGATAGTCTATACTGACACTCTCTTGTGTGGTTTCTTGTAACGGATAAATAGTCCTGTTTCCTTACGTCTTAAAGCCCTTGTGGCTTCAATGTAATGTAACTAATGTGTCCTTACACATAAACATGGATCTGTAGGATATGCTGAGAACACAATCTTAAAACCTGTCACACCTGGCCTACTTTGTTTGAGCAGGTCGTAAATATAGAACATAACATTTTTTGCAGTCACTTCCATCCTGTCTAACTGACGTTTTTGCAAAGTCTGCACTCTCTGTGCTGAAACCAATGCCATTAGCATAACCACCTTCATGGTTAATTTTGACAAAGTCAGAGACGTGACAGGAACCCAATGACAAAGCATCTTAAGAACAACACTTACATCCCAGATAACCATATACCTAGGTTTAGGAGGTTTGGAATTAAAGATTCCTTTCATCAACCGAGATATGAGAGGATGAGAACCAATACGCTCTGTCCGTGACCCCATTAAAAGATATGAGGACAAAGCACTTCTAGCTGTATTGATAGCACTATAACTGAGACCCTCATCATAATAGAGTGTGGATAGGAACTCTAAAACATTCTCAATAACTACAGTAGTATATTCAATATTATTTTTAACACAATATTGTTCCCATTTTTTTACATAAGTAATATACTGCTTTTGAGTACTCTTTCTCCAGGCTGCAGTGAGCATGTCCACCGTTCACCCAGAAAGTCCTCGCCCCAGGTAAGGCCTTCTTAAAACCTGCAAATTAACAGATCAATACAATCACATAACGGATGACTTTCACGTGTTACCGGGTGCTCCAGTAAATTCCTACGCTTTGGAACCACCAAAGGAGGTCAGATCGCTATCTGTAACATCAAAGGGAACCATGATTGAGTTGGCCAATTTGGTATTACCAACACCCCCGAAGCGGCATCCTGCTTGATTTTTTGCAGACACCGACCTATGAGGCAGAATGGTGGGAAAATATACAAAAACATATTACCCCAATTTAGCGAAAAAGCATCAATTGCAACTGCCCCTGGATCTGGTTCCCATGAAACATATTTAGGCAGCTGGTGGTTAAGCCTGGATGCAAAAAAAATTGATATCTGGCATTCCATATGTAAGTACTATGTTATTGAACTCGTCCTGGTTCAACATCCACTCTGTATTATCATGGAATTTTCGTGACCTGGCATCTGCTACAATATTGAGTCTACCTGGCAGATAAATAGCTGAAAGCCAAATATCACTATCAATACACCAGGCCCAAATTTGATTAGCCAATCTGTCACAAGATAACAACTTGATTCCACCCATGTGATTAATGTATGCAACTGCTGTAGTGTTGTCAATTTGACACTGAACATGCTGGTTACTTTTGTTAGAGCAATAAGCCTTAATTCCATAAAAAACTCCTAAAAGCTCTAAATAGTTAATTCCCCATGTTTGCAGAAGCAATGACTCTTGCTCAGTCCATCTGCCTCCACAGCTGGAACTCGTATCAGTGGCACCCCAACCAACTGCACTGACATCTGTCTGCAAAATCATGGAAGGCTGCTCCAATAATACTTTGGACCAACGAGTGGACACATGCTGAATCCACCATTGCACATCAGCAACAGCCTCTGCTGATAGCTGCATAGGTCTATTATAATGACCCAAATGTATCCTTAGTGCTTGTTCTTTTGCCCTCTGTAACTGTTGATAGTGCAGTGGGCCATATTGAACTGCTGGAAATGCTGCCACTAATTTCCCAAGCAGATGTGCCACCTGTCTAATTGAAGGCTGTGTCTCATTAATTAGCTTGATATAGCTATCAATTAGCTCTACCCTTTTTTCCCTGGGTAGGGACACAATCATATTGATTGAATCAATTGTGAACACCAAATAGTCAATTTTTGTTACAGGTGTTAATTTGGATTTCTCTGGATGGGTTATGAAGCCCAATCTTTGAAAAGTGGATTTAATAACTGCCACTGATGCTTCAGCTGTTTCCTTTGATTCTCCTACAATCAAGATATTGAGATAAGGCATGAGCACATGACCTTGACCTCTCATCATGCCTAGAATAGGTTTTAACAACTTTGTAAATACTCTAGGAGCTGAAGACAACCCATTAGGCAGTGCATTGTATTGCCATAATTGCTCCATCCAGGTGAATTTTAAATATCTTCTATCCTGCAAATGAACAGACACTGAGTAATACGCATCTTTAAGATCTATAGTTGCCATATAGCATCCTCTGGAAACAAGTTGCTTAGCAGTCACAAACGTTTCCATCTTAAAATGTCTATACCGTACAAAAGGGTTAAGACTAGTCAGGTCCAGGATAATTCTGCATCCCCCATCCTTTTTTGGTCTGGGAAAAATATTGGACACAAATTGATGGATTTGGTAAACTGACTTTGCAATTACACCTTTATCACATAAGCTTTCAAGTTCCACCTGAACTTCCATTTGTTCAGTTAGACTGAACTGAAAACTTATTTTTGGAACATGCTGCATGGGTAAATCAGAATTTGTATTAAACTCTATTCGAAACCCTTCAATAACACTCAGTATAAACATATCTGAGGTAATTTGCTTCCATTCCTCTAGGAACAGATGTAATCTCCCCCCAACTTTTAGTTGTATTACATTTAATCTGTCTACATGAGAACCAGACCCACATACCTCCTTAGCACCTGGTGGATTCGTTTGTCCCCGGCCTCGAGCTGGAAACCCCACTTTTGCTGGCGCTGCTGCTGCAGAACGCCAACTGCGCATCTGCATGGTCGTGCGACTTGTTCCTGGTCCCGACCAATCACCACGCTTGTAGGGGTACTTCCTCTTTTGTGACTTTCCGGCTGCTGGTTGCTTTATCAAGCCCACCGTCTTCGCCTCGTCCTCCAGCTCTTTAACCCTCTTTGCGAAATCCTCCCCGAAGAGTAGATTTGCCGGTTGTATGCTCCCAGGCTGGCAGAGTGATGCATATTTTGGGTTTATTGTTGGCCGATTGGCGCTTTTTCGGAGACAATTGATTTTGAAATGGGCACTACAGAGTAGCCCCAGCACCTCTTGCTGTAAATTGGAAATCTCCTCTCCATCTAAAATTCTGGCGAAACTCGTGATTCCAGAACCCAACAATTTTAGGATGCGCTGCAGCTTTATTTCCTGGGCTCTCATGGTTATCCCCATCTGGCCCCATATCATTCTGTTCACTGTTGGCACCTTCAGCAGCTCACAGTTTACTGGAGTTTCATGTTTTTTCAATGTCTCATCAATAGTCAGCTCCTGCAGCTGATGGGAGACCAGATAGTTTATACTGGTTGCCAGCTCCTCACCCAGAGGCTCTCCCGACTCTGATGCGACAGCGAATCGTGCTGCCAGAGGTGGAAGCTCTGGCAACGGCCGTTCTTCGCTTAGTTCGAAGTCCACATCAGAGTCAGGGTCAGAGCTAAGCTGACCCTCAGCACTTACCTCATCAAAGAGGGTGCCCTCAAGCAGCCCTCTACAAGGTGCTGCCGGCGCAGCCTTTCCCACGGCCTGCCACCCACACGACTCCTCCTGGAGTGTGCGTTTCTGGAGCAACCCCTGGATGAGTTGCTCCATCTGGGATAACCGTTGTGAAACGGTATCCTGTCCTGCATGGGACTCCTCATGGCCTGACTCAGCTGAGTCCGTGGGCCTGACAGACTTCGCCTTAGCCTTCCGCCCAATTGGCGTTGGCTGTGTGCCTTGAGGCACCAAGTCTGCCGTCGCTCAGCTCCCGGTCGGCGACTCTACAGGGGTGCCAGGCAGCCGCTCAGAGACCGCACTCCCGCAGCTCTCTCACTTTCTCCGCAGCTCGCCTGCCCCTGGTCGGTTTTTCCATAGTGCCAGTAAATCGAGAAAATACAGCACCTGCAAACAAACAATACTCCTTACTCCAGCAAAGTTTTTAAAGTACTCACCACAGGAGGAGCTCTGTCCTCCCGCTGTCCGTGCGCCAATGCGTCAGACGTAATGACGCGCAAGCGCCCTGACGGGTCTTCTTCACGTAGTCACTCACGTGACTCCGAAGTAAAATCTCAGTCATAGTGGCAATCTGCAGTTACATTGAGGGGGAATGTTCTGATCATTACATTTGACTTCCATCCAGTTTTCTTTCTGGAAACATTTGTGACAGGGTGTGGTCAAGAGAAAAACTTTTTGTTGAGGCTTCAAATGACCAACGGAGAAAGTCTTTACCTGTGGGGGGCAATCTGTTTTGACTGCTCCAACAGGAGAAGGCCATTCGGCCCTTCGAGCCTGCACCGCCATTCAATATGATCATGGCTGATCATCCAACTCAGTATCCTGTACCTGCCTTCTCTCCATACCCCCTGATCCCTTTAGCCACAAGGGCCACATCTAACTCCCTCTTAAATATAGCCAATGAACTGGCCTCAACTACCTTCTGTGGCAGAGAATTCCACAGATTCACCACTCTCTGTGTAAAAAATGATTTTCTCATCTCGGTCCTAAAAGACTTCCCCCTTATCCTTAAACTGTGACCCCTTGTTCTGGACTTCCACAACATCGGGAATAATCTTCCTGCATCTAGCCTGTCCAACCCCTTAAGAATTTTGTACGTTTCTATAAGATCCCCCCTCAATCTTCTAAATTCTAGCGAGTACAAGCCGAGTCTATCCAGTCTTTCTTCATATGAAAGTCCTGCCATCCCAGGAATCAGTCTGGTGAACCTTCTCTGTACTCCCTCTATGGCAAGAATGTCTTTCCTCAGATTAGGAGACCAAAACTGTACGCAATACTCCAGGTGTGGTCTCACCAAGACCCTGTACAATTGCAGTAGAACCTCCCTGCTCTTATGCTCAAATCCTTTTGCTATGAAATTAGGTAGTTGTTAGATGTGTTATATGCTACATCTTCTCCACCTTAATTCCTCATTTGTGACATGACACAGGATCCAGGCGAGTGGACTGCTGCCGATTTACAGAATGGATATTCCAGCAGCAGGAATCCTTCTTAAAATATACTGCGTTAATCAAGAATTTGGCCATTGGCTCAGAATATGCAGGTATCAGCAAGCTAACCATCGACTCCACAGTCAAAAAAGCACAACAGAGGATGTACTTCCTGCGGCAGCTGAGGAAGCACAATCTGCTACTGGCAATGATGGTCCAATATACTGCCATCGTAGAGTCTGTTCTCACCTTCTCCATCAGGGTCTCGTTTGGCTCAGCCACCAAGCACGACATCCGGAGGCTGCAGCGAATCGTCCGATCAGCTGAGAAAGTTATTACAAGATACAAGATACATTTATTTGTCACATGTACCAGTTGGTACAGTGACATGTGTGGTCACCATACAGCCATACAAATAAAATAAAGAACACGACACATGATAGAGTCCAACATAAAACATCCCCACACAGCAGAATCAAAGTTTCTCACTGTGAGGGAAGGCACCAAAGTCAGTCATCTTCCTCTGATGTTCTTGATGTTCACCCGTGGTCGGGGCCTCCCGAGCCCTCCGCAGTCGCTGCTACGGGCCACTGCTCAGGCCCGCTCGCCGGGATGATGGAACTCCGACGTCGGAATGGGAGGACAACCTCAGAGGCTTGGACCTCTGAATCGGCCACTTCCTACCAGAGTCCGTGGCTCCCGAAGTCCACAGGCCGCGCTGGGCGGAGATTCACGCTGGCGGCCCTTGGCAAAGGACCACAGGACTCCGCGATGTTGGTCAGCGCAGCCCGCGCTGGGAGCTCTATGGACCACAGCTCCGCGATGTTCATGCTGCAGGCCCAAACGGCATCGCTCCACTCCGCGGTGAATCCAGCGCTGCACCGCCGCTGTAGCTCTGGTCCGGTCCCTGGCAGGAAAGGCCGCGCCAATCCAGATGGTAGGCCGCTAGGAGGGGGGTTAGGACGTGACTCGGAGAATAGTCGCATCCTCGTCAGGAAGTGACTGGGAAACAGTTTCCCCCTTACCCTACCCCCCTCCCCCACATAAAAAAAACTAAAGACCCCTCCAAAACAAACTGTTAAGACAAAAAAAGATAGAAAAAAACGGACACACTGTAGGCAGAGGCTGCCGTCAATGCGGCGCCCCTAGTGGTCACCTTCCCTCCATTGACGAACTGTACACAGCAAGGGCTAGGAAGCGAGCGGGTAAGATCATCTCTGACCCCTCTCACCCTGGCCACAAACTCTTTGAATCACTTCCCTCTGGAAGGCGACTCCGGACTGCCAAAGCTGCCACAGCCAGACATAAAAACAGCCTTTTTCCCCACGAGTAGTAGCTCTACTCAATAACCAAAAGTCTGTCGCCTCCTTTTGCTCTGGTATTTTATTTAATTCACATGTTTAATCAATAATGTTTTATTATTAATGTTTTATGTGTCATTCCTAACTGTCACTGTATGCCATGTTGTCCCTTGCGGGCGGAGCAACAAGGCAAATTCTTTGTATGTGAATACTTCGCCAATAAAATTATTAATTCATTCATTCAAAATATGAGATTTTGTTTTTTATCAGTGTTGCAAAGTTGTTCAGCATCAGCTCAATCATTCACATAATGCAACCTGTATATCAACAGGGCCTTCAATGATGCAAAGGGGATATCATGGGAATGGGGGCTGGGCCAGAATAAGTCCACAAAGAAACTGAACTTACTTATATCAACAAAGCCATTTTCCTTCATTGCCTGATGTCAGTCAGCAAACATCTGAATAGTCATGGTATTGAAATTTAGCAATAAACAACTACTTTCGAAAAATTATGAAAATTAAGAAACTAAATCATTTAAACAGCTTTAAGAAATATTTAAACGTCTATATCAACCAGTATTTTCCTTGTCGTTGTTACTCCACCGAAATCAATAGTTTAACTGCACCATTAGTATATCCATGTAAATCTCCCATCATAAGTGGTGGTGGATTGTTACAGCTTCTCACTTCTGTGCTGTACAGTATAAGAATCTTTTTCACAGTTACATTTGGAAATATAAGCAGTTACATGGGAAAATATATATACTTGTAATAGATGGAGTGCAACAAAGGTTCACCGATTGATTCCTGGGATGGGTGTTGACCTTTAATGACAGATTAAGGTATATACTCTATTTGAGTCAAGGATCCAAAAACAGCGCTTATGTCAAAATACCAGGTTTATATCAAGACCTTAGGATGTTGTATTGAATTTCACTATTTGTACTTAATGACCAAAAGCCTATTCCCATGATTAACATCTAATTCATTGATCAAATAAATTTTCCATGACACAAGGTGAAATTAATTTTTACTTGAAACAAGAAATAAATCTTACAAAAGTATTCATATGTAAACTACTCTATTTGAACCGTTACCTTTGGATTAGCTTCCAAGTAATTGAACAGTACATAAACAGAAATTGTAAGATCTCCGTTGTTAAAAGGGTAGGATCTATTCCATCCTTGTGCTCCAAATTTACGCCTCTCAGCAACCACAGCATGAAAATAACAGAGCGCAAAGAGGATGCATTTAAATTCAGATTCTTTGGAACACATCTCCAAGGTGTCCTACATTAACATGGAGAAAATAAATAATCAATCTGGACATAAACAAAATAATAAATAACAAAATTAATGTCATGAATTAATGAGAATATTAATTGCCAATATCAATGAATTATGATTGGAGCATATTTAAAGATTGCAGCAAAATGCAAAACAATCACAGGTTGTGGAGCTATATTAATTTAGTTAATATAGACCCTTTTGTACTTCATGAGCTTATTCAAAACATGCAGTTTAGACCAACAGGTTACCTTATAAAGAATTGGGGAAGTAAAGGGAATTAACTGTTCCTTTGATCTACCATAACTTTCTACATTGTATTTATAGTTGGTAATAGAAAAGATCATAAGAATGATTTAATTGTTTGACATTGACATAAACTGCCTCGGACTCCTTAAGACTGCAGTGATTAAGGTGATTAAAACCTGCTTCACGCTATTTTGAAGCAGGCAAGTTATTTACCGGACTTAAGAACAGCATGCATGTGCCGTGAATAACAAGTAAAAATAATGAAAATAGTTATTAGATACAATTTAAATACTTAACATTTAAGAAAAGGTTGAATATATCTTTAACCATGTTAAAGCAGTTATTTCAAATGCATTGTAGTGTTGTACATTACCATTTTTATAGATATTTTATTTCTAGAAATACATTTTCAAATATACTGTATCTAAGATGGTAGAAGACCGAAAGAAAGCTACTACTTACAATAAAAAAGCCATTCAATAATTAGGACACAGTTAGATTCAGACATTCCCTTTATGTTCATACCTGATTAAACAAGTCCAAAGCTTTGTGCAGGTTGGCATACATGCCCGTTGGGGGTTCGTTTGTGATTTTAATGGAACTCTCCAGTAATCCCTGGGGAATATTATGTGCATCAGGACTTCCAGCTGGCTCAGCGGTCATATAAACACGATAATCTGCATGACTGCCAATACTATATTGTTCCACTTTCTTATCCAGTATACTCAGCCATTTAGCCACTAGATGAATATTCTAAAAGAGATTTTTATAAATATACCATCAATTTTTCATAATATTATTGTACATATTAAATGTATAAGGAACTATTCAAGAAACACCTGCCCAAGTAGTGAATACTTTATTCACTACTTGGGCAGGTAACACTGACAATATTTTCCAATATTTTGGCAATCATGGTGCCACTGAAATTATTTTCATAAAACCAGTGTGCAAGCAAATAAGGCATGGGACTCACCTATTGTGGCTTCACATAATTAAAAGGATGAGAAACAAAGCTGGCTCATGGAGATATCTTAGGAGTGGTGGTGGTGGTTGTGGCTAGAATAGGTAGTGGAATATTGGCAAGGAGGTGAACAGATGGCATCAGAACTCAGTCAACAGTGGCCTTACACCACAGTGATAAGAATATTGACTTCTCTAACTTCAAGTAACCATTGCTTTCTCTCCATCCTTCCTCCTTCCTAGTTCTCTGACAAGTCTGACTGACCCCCTGATTAAATGTCATATCTGTAAATTCTGTTGTCACCTTCTAGCTAACAATGATCTATTCTACATTTTCCTTGAGCTGCATCCCCTTTGATATCTCGTTTTCACACCTTACACTCTGTCTCCCTCTCCTGACTCTTGGTCTGAAGAAAGGTCTTGCCCTGAAACGTCACCCATTCCTTCTATCCAGAGATGCCGCCTGTCCCGCTGAGTTACTCCAGCATTTTGTATCTATCTTTGGTGTAAACTAGCATCTACCGTTTTTAAGAAGGAACTGCAGATGCTGGAAAATCGAAGGTAGACAAAAGTGCTGGAGAAACTCAGCGGGTGCAGCAGCATCTATGGAGCGAAGAAAATAGGCAACGTTTCGGGCCGAAACCCTGAAGAAGGGTTTCGGACCGAAACGTTGCCTATTTCCTTCGCTCCATAGATGCTGCTGTACCCGCTGAGTTTCCCCAGCATTTTTGTCTACCTAGCATCTACAGTTCTTTCCTGCAGAGTGGCTTGCATTCAGCTGCTTCTGGTTCCACATCAAGATAAAGTATATATTTGTTATGGGTATTTAGCGATAATTATTTTACATCAGGGTATAACATTTAAACATTTTATATATGTCAATACCTGAAGAATAACCCAATGTCCATTTTCAGCTGCCACATCCAAAGCCTGTTCTGCTACTATCTCTTGACCTTGCCCCAAGGATACATTATGAAATTTGCCATTGTCAATGGTAAAGCCTAATTTCTTGCCTATGTAAAGAGAAAAGTAACAAAATAAATGATACTACATCAACTGTGAAGGACACATCATATATAGCATCACAATAGTTTAGTATTGCATTTTAGTATTGAAAGTTTAAGGAGGATGAAAACACATCTTAGCAAATTACTTTCACACCAAAAAGATTATCAAAACTTCCACAGCTATGCAAAAGACAGGACCAAAAATAAACGTGGGCCCAACAGAATAACAGAATCAGGAGAGATCATAATGCAGAAATTATAAAGGTGGTTTTAACAAATATCTTCACTGCAGAGAACACAGCGGAAATGGACAGGAAACAAGCATCTAATGAGAATAAGGAACCTAGCTTAGGAGGGAGAGATAGATTGGCCATGATTGAATGGCGGAATAGACGATGGGCCAAATGACATAATTCTACTCCTATCACTTATGACCTAACAATATTATTTAAGAATTAGATCGAAAAGTACTGTGAAATCATAATCATACTTTATTAGCCAAGTATGTTTTGCAACATTCGAGGAATTTGATTTGCCATAGTCATAATAATAAAAACCAACAGAACATACAAAATACAATTTAACATAAACATCCTCCACAGTGACCCTTCCACATTCCTCACTGTGATGGAAGATGAAAAAAAGTTCAATATCTTCCCTTTTTTGTTCGCCCGCGGTTGGGGGCCTCGAGCCTTCCGTTGACGGGACGATCTTACTCCAGCAGTCGGCAGTCGGGGCCTCGGCGTGGGGGCGATCAAGCTCCTGCATCGGGGGGATATCAGCTCCCTGCACTGGCGATCGGACCCTGGGTCGGGGCTAGTCGAACCTTCTGCGTCGTTCAGAGCTTCCCGATTCGGTCTCTCCCGAGACTGCGAACCCTTGATGTTAAAGTCCGCAGGCCGCGGTTGGAGCATCGATCCCAGGCAAGTGATCGGCCCCAATGGTAAGTCAACGCCCTACGCCAGTCCCGATAAAGGCCTCCTGCTCCATGATGTTAGGCCGCAGAGCGACCGGAGATATGATCCGGAAAACAATCGCATCTCCAGCAAGGTAACTGAACATAGTTTTCCCCGACCCTCTCCCCCACATAAAACAAACCAGAGAACATTAACACAAACTTTTAAAACACATTAAAATAACAAAAAAAAGACATAAGGACAGACAGACTGTTGAAGTGGCTGCCATCGCGGCGCCACCCGGTGAAATATAGACCATTTTGATATTGGTTGCTGGCAAAATGATGGCAATGAACTTTCTTCCTTCAGGTCCATCACGGACATTTCCAAGACCCAGCAGAGTCCTTTGAAACAGATGTTAGAAAATTCTAACATTGCTTCTTTTGAGGATATAACTTTCAGGGAGGAATCTCATGCATATAGCATATTGGATTTTGAAAAGATATAAGATGCAACATAAAGTTTTGTATATAAAATGAGAGCACATGGGATTGTGGGTAAAAGATTAGCATGGATAGAGGGCAGGTTGAGAACAAAATGCTGGAGAAAAAGTGATTCAAATGGGTCATTCTGAGGCTGGTAGAGTGATAGTGGGATACTGCAGCAATCATTACTTTCCAGTTAGCTGTTCAGAATTTCTATCCATGACTGATGAAAAGCCAGATATAAATCTGGTTATGATCTTATTGAATGATTGAGTAGTCTTGGGTGAGAGTTAATCCAGCTTATGTTTTTGAAATTTTGATCTTTTCCTTATGGGCTCAAAAGTAATAGGATTGGAAATAGAAATTAATTACATCAAGAAACTGATAATAAATATTTCCCCAATTATGGCAAGGCAGCTGTTCACATGATCAACATTTAAATTGTTAACCAAATTTGCACCATTTCCAATGATGCACATCCAAAATGGTTTTAAATTGGTTGGCAGAATTTAAACAAGTCTTCAGAATTTAAATTGGATGATATAATGATAGAGTGTTGAGGTGCGAAATTAACATCCAAACTGAGTCCTGGGTCTTTCCACAAACACATGACTTAATTGCCCTTTCTAGACCACGTACCTAGTGCCTCTACATCCTTCAGCGGATCAACTCCTGGTGAGAGAATGAAGAATATCGGAGTGGAAGGACTACTTTCTTCATATGATTTTGTAAACTCCATGCTCCGACCCTCCACATATCTAGCTCCAAACTTCTCCTCCACATAGCAACTGTAAATATGAAAATATGAAAATACATTGAAGATATGAATATGCCTTTGAAATTATCAAAATAGAAATTTTGCTTAATAAGGCTATCAAAGAAAATTAAGTGAAGCAAAGATAATAGAGGTACCAATCATCCATAATCTAATGGATTATGGCACCGCCTAATGGTGTTGAATATCTACTGCTATGTAATTGTTCCGATGTTGATTTATTCTTACATTCAAGACAATGGTTACAAATAATAATTTGAAATAACTGAACATCAAATTGATTAAAAATGGTCATATGAACTTTTCAAAGTAACTCTCAGAGAATATCAATGGATAAGGTTTAAATTGGCTACTAGTAACCATTTCATGATCCCCCACATAATAAACAGTTAAGTAAAATAAGGAAGTGAAAGCAAATTGTTAGGTGAGAGGATTGATTTGATGATAGGTGACTAAGAGTAGGGATGTCTTGAATAGGAAGAAAGCAAGTGGTGGAATTGCATTAGGATCCATTTTACTTCAATTTTTCAATTTATTTTTAATGATTTATATGGTGCAGGTGACTAAGGTGTTGATCAGATATGAAGCAATTATAGTTTCCGTGGTCTACTTTTCCACAGTCAATCACACATTAGGTCTGAAGTCTCACCACTTCAGATTTCTCACCAAGGCCTTTGTTCACTGCTAAGAATTCTATTAATTTTAAAAGTATGGGAACTGCTGCCCATTAAATTCCCCATTGTTTTGCACATCAGATTAGCACTCAACATATAAATGAGGCATGGTTCTCAACAATTGTGCCAACTTACAGATGCTCCCAGAAACCTTCCCTATTCTGAGACAGAGTACAGGAAGGAGATTGATAACCTTGTGTCCTGGTGTCGAGACAACAACCCTTCTCTCAACATCAGCAAGACAAAGGAGATAGTGATCGAAGCGGTACACATACCCCAGTTTGCACTGATGGTGCCGAAGTAGAGATGGTTGAAAACTTCAAATTCCTCTGAGTCAATATCACCAACAACTTCTCCTTCTCCTTGAAGCAACGACCAAGAAGGCACACCAAAGTCTCTACTTCCTTAGAAGGCTTAGAAAGTTTGGCATGTCCCCTACAACTCTCACCAACCTCTACAGATACACCATAGAAAGCATTTTATCAGGATGCATCACAGCTTGGAACAGCTCCATTCAGGACTGTAAGAACTTGCAGTGAATTGTGGATCTTCCTTCTATTGATTCCATTTATACCTCATGATGCTTTGGCAAGGCCAGCAGCACAATCAAGGATGAGTCGCACCCTGGCCACTCCCTCTTCTCCCCTCTCCCATCAGGCATAGTCCCTCGGATTATCCTTGACCAGACTTTGCTGGCTTTACCTTGCACTAAACGTTATTTCTTTATCATGTATCTATACACTGTAAATGGATTGTTTGTAATCATGTATTATCTTTCTGCTGACTGGCTAGCACGGAACATAAAGCTTTTCACTGCGTCCTGGTACATGTGACAATAAACTAAACTGATTTCTGAAACTGACTGATTTCTGAGAGTGATAATTGAGATCACAGTCATCCATTCTTTGACAATAATTTTTTTTACAATATCGCCCTCTGTATTTCCTTTATTGGCATGATTATTTGTTTTCTAGCTTGTGTAATTATACATATGTAGACGGTACCTAACAGCGTAAGTCATTCTGTCAGGCCTCATGCATCGCATCATGCACAGTTTCTCCATTGCCCCTTTATTTTTCCATTCCTGTGGCAATTTCTCCTTCTCTGGAGCTTCTGACTCCACAATTTTCTTCCAGCGGTTGGCTGAACCTTCTATATCACTGTCCAGATTCTTAAACTGTGCCATTTCTGCCAATACCTTTAAAGTAAAATTTGTAGAACTATATAGATGAAGAACACATATTCATGAGATATACAAATATAACTTAATTCTGTCAACAGCAGCATGCATTAATATGTTTTCCCTTCCTCTTGTGTTCAAATTTCTTTAGGAAGGGGCTGGATATCTTCACTATTCTGCTTCACAATAGGTGGGATTCAAATTGACACCAAGTTTATATCAACAGCAAACTTCGATATAGTACAATTGATCTCATCCTCTGAACTGGAAAATGAGCTGTTTAATCCTTTGCATCCATTACTTCCGATTACCTTGTTATTCATTTTCTTTTGTGCATATTACTAATTACAAATATGCTAAACATTCTGAAAAGATGGGTCAATTTCATACTTTATGCAGAATTTATACATTACAGCTGCTTTGTGTATGTTAGGTCATAGTAACAATCATTTCTAAATCCATTAACAACCAATGGGAATTAGCTAAGATAATTTTAGGAACAGTTATCATTTGTATATCTAGAATGTTCAACATGTTAGATGTGCATCTAATGAAATTATTAATGCATAATGGCTACTTCTGTGTTTACCAACATAAACTGGCTGTTAAAGATATAACCATTTATAGTAAAACAGCAAGTTGTCAACAAATTGGAAATTAAATAGTGTGGGACAATGAATTGGGAAGTTAACATTTTGTTCACCACTTTAACCAGACTTGATTTTCTGTATTCCACTTATACCTACAAGGGTCACTGACAATGATTGCAGCATCTTTATATTATGCACGATTCTGCTATCACTGGCCTTTTGACAAGCCTGTAACTTGCAGAGGCTTGCAGCACTGGGGCACATCAGCAAGACTCATGGTCAGATACATGGAAAATTGTCCTAGCCCCTCTCATCCCACAACTTGTCCTTCTTTCACTGTAGCCTTTTATACAGCTGTACAGTGTTCTGTGGTTAGTGCAGAAATAATATGGCAGCTGTGAGCTTTGGGAAATGTGCAATTGAATTCATGTGAATGATTCAGGGTTAAACTGCGTCGACAATTTGTCAGTTGGGTTTCTTACAGGTCACCTTTTTATTTTATTTCATTTTTTGTGAGGGCAGCACTTCTTGCCCATCCTAATTGCCCTTGAGAAAATGATGGTCAGCCAACTCTTGAGCCAATGCAGGCTGCTGGTTAGGGATCTCCAAAGATTTAGACCCAGTGATGATAAAGGAACGGTGATATAATTGTCAAGTTATGGTTGGGTGCAACCTGGAGGGGAACCTGCAGATGGCAATATTCGCATACACTTGCAGCCCTTGTGGTGGTGGAGATTGTGCGTTTGAAAAGTATTTTTGAAGTAGCCAAAGCAATTAGCTCCAGAGGTCGTTATACCACCTCCCCCGACTCTGTCCAGGGACCCTGACAGTCCTTTCAAGTTAGGCAGAAGTTCACTTGCACCTCCTCCAACTTCCTGTATCCGTTGTTCAAGATGTGGACTCCTATACATCGGCGAGACCAAACGCAGACTGGGCGATCGTTTCGTGGAACACCTTAGCTCAGCCCGCGTGAACCAACCTGATCTCCAGGTTGCTGGACACTTTAATGCTCCTTCCCATTCCTACACAGACCTTCCTGTCCCCAGTCCTCAGTCCCCTCCATTGTCAGAGTGAGGTTAAACGCAAATTGGAGGAACAGCACCTCATATTTTGCTTGGGCAGCTTACAGCCCAGTGGTATGAGTAGTGATTTATCTCACTTCAGGTAGCTCCAGCATTCCCTCTCTCTCTATCCCTGCCCCACCGAAGTCGCACAAGCTTCTAATTTTCACCCTATAAACAGCTTACAATGGCCTGTTTCCTTTATCATCGTTACTTTTTTGCATATCTTTCATTCATTGTTCTTTGGCTCTCCACATCATCTATATCTCTCGTTCCCTTAACCCTAACCAGTCTGAAGAAGGGTCTCAACCCGAAACGTCACCCACAAGTGTGGACTCTAATTACTATATGTACCATACATATGTAGGCATTACTATATAAACACACATAAATACTATTATATTGTATAGGAAGGAACTGCAGATGCTGGTTTAAACCGAAAATGGACACAAAAAGCTGGAGTAAATTAGCGGGACAGGCAGCATCTCTGGAGAGAAGGATTGGGTGACGTTTCAGGTCGAGACCTTTCTTCAGACAGAAACGTCACCCATTCCTTCTCTCCAGAGATGCTGCCTGTGCCGCTAAGTTGCTCCAGCTTTTTGTGTCTATTATATTTATCATGATATCAGAGAGTAACACAACTTAGCATATAGACACATACCAAGATTCCACCCCATCCTTGGTGCGAAAGAAAATCCACAGGACTTGTGGCTCCAACTTTAAATGGGAATCGCAGTAAGAAGTCCAGGTGAAGTGGGTTTATTTCTTTTTTCATTAAATAAACCTATTCAAGCACAATATAAAGAATGCACTTCAAATGACACCATTTATATTGTTGTATAAATGTTAACATACTTTAACTAAAGAACATATTTTGACTTAATACTTAGCACACATCAATATATGTTACTCATTTCCAGTATTTTTTCATTTCTCACTATAGGTAACAACCATCATTGCTTAAAATCTTTCTTTCCACCCCATTTAAAAATAATTTGACATACTGAGATGCTTTAATCATTATACAGACACAAACTTCCTGCTACCATTGGTTTAAAACAATTTTTTTTGGCATTTGCCTATTCTTTAACCTTTCTATTCCTAGAAAGTGTTTCTGATATTTTCGCTTTTAGTTTTGCAGAATCTACAGTTTTTTGCCTCCCAAAATGCTGCATTAGTTATATATAGAGATTATAAGTCATAGGAGCGGAAATAGGCCATTCGGCAAATCGAGTCTATCCTACCATTCAATCATGGCTGATCGATCTTTCTCTCTCAACCCCATTCTCCTGCCATCTCTCGATAACCATTGATATCCTTACTTATCAAGAATTTGTCAATGTTCACTTTAAAAAATATCCAATGACGTAGCAATGAATTCCATAGATTCACCACCCCCAGACTAAAGAAATTCATCCTTATCACCTTTCTAAAAGGTATGTCTTTTTATTCTAAATGCTGGATGTTTTAAGGGATACTCTAAAAGAGGAAAGGGAAGTGGAGAGGTTCAGGCAGAAATTTTCAGATCTTAAGACTTTGGGAGCTAAAGACATAGCCAACAACACCAATGAATAAACATGGGGATGATCTAGGGCCTAGATGTGGAGAGAGATGAGAATGTTAAAATTTCTCACCCAGAAATCAATCTATAGTAAAATATACAGTGTGATCTGCAATATCCCCACTACAAAAACGTTTACCTGAAAAGCAACTTGAGCTGTAAAAATGAGTTTATCCCTTTCAAATAGGCCTCTGGTGGTATATACAAACACCAAGTAGGTGATTTCCTCTGTGAGGTTGATAACACGTTCTTCAAGTTCTTCGGCTGGTGCTGAGCGCGAAATCGCATTTTCAAATACAATATGAAAAGCCTAAATAAGTAAGAATCAATTAGATAGTGTTAATACTAAAATTAAATCTACTGAAATATCAATCAAAATCAAGTACACTGGGAGTTATGATTAATAATCCTCAAAGATCGGTCCAGAGGTGGTGAAACACAATTAACTTCCATCCAATGTTTGGACTGGAGACAAGATGGCAACATTGCATTGTTTGTTCATTATCATGGTAGCTTGTACGGCTGGCATGGACTTCAAGTTGATCGGCTAAACTACTATTAATTACAACTATGTACTATCATTTCAAGAAAGAGGAAAGACAGTGTGCTAATCAGCATCATGGAAAATGTTTGAGTGATGTGGCTATCATGTAATTGCCAGCATGTGCTATACATGAGATGATATTATGAGATTGTATTTGTAGGGCAATAATCTCACTGATCTGTATGCACAAGAAGAAACTTACTGTACCTTGGTACACGTGATAATAAAGGAACCATTCAACCATTGATACTGGGCAGGTTTACAGAATTGCTGAGTGTGTGAGGATGGGGAGGTAACCCATTTGATCGTTAGGAATGAGACCTGACTGATTGAACTAGTTGCTGGTTGACTGGTGGGGTGCCATGGATTGAGCAGCACTTGACACTAGCGGTAGACGCTTGTGGTAAAGTTAATTGAATGTGGCACTTAAGAAATTAAAGGTAGCCAGCAGTAATTAAGTGGAGGGGCATTGTGGATGAGCTAGTGTTGGCCATGGAAGAAAAAAATATTGCCCACACCATTGCCGACCTTAACTAGTCACTTGCCAATATCATGACAAACATTTACCTTGAGCGAGAACTGGTAAATAGGATTGATCTTATTAAGGTCATCAATAATGAAATATAGTAAAGATGCTCTCAGCGCAGCAGGTCTATAGTTTTCTCTTGCCACATTTATTTTAATCTCTGTGATCTTTGCTTCAGCCACCTGCAAAAAGATCAAACACGAGAACTAATACGTTAAAGCAAAATACAGCGAGTTGAGAGAATAAAGCAGAAAGCAGAATAAAGCAGAACGCCAAACAGAACATAAATCTTAGTAAAGAAAAATATATTTAAATAAAGGAAGTAAAAAAAAAATGTATGTGAAAATGCACTACATTCAGCCAGTTTGGTTCCAGTGGAGATTTTATGGAGTAAATGTAAAATATACTCCGAGAGTAAGAATATTAATGGTATGAAGATTCTCTGTAGATTTAATGAGTACTATACTAGTCACGGTCATACAGCACAAAAACAGGTTGACCAAGATGCTCCATCTAAGCTAGTTCCATTTGCCCACATTTGATCCTTAACCCTCTAAACCTTTCCTATCTATTTACTTGAACAAGTGTCTTTTAAATATTGTTACACTACCTGCCTGAACTACCAGCTCTGGCAACTCACTCCATATGCCCACCACTTTAAGTGAAAAAATTCCCACTCAGATTCCTATTAAGTCTTTCCCCTCTTGTTCTCGATTCCCCTACCTTGGGCAAAAGATTCTGTGCATTCAGCCCATCAATTCCCCTCATGATTTTAAACACCTCCTGTATCATCCCTCAGCCTCCTGCACTCCATGGGATACCCTTAAATGTCATACCTTGCCCAATCTCGCCCAATTGTTCAGGCCCTCGAGTTCTGCCAACATCCTCATAAATCTTCTTTTTCAGCTTAATGGCATCCTTCCTAAAGCAGGATGACCAAAACTGAACACAATACTCCAAATGTAGCCTCACCAACATCTTGTGATACCACCTATTTTAGTGTCATATGCAAACTTACTAATGCCTTGCACATTCTCAGCCAAATCGTTATTATAAACCAAAAACAACAATGGGCCCCTGAGGTACACCACTAGTCAAGGGTCTCTAATCTGAAAAACAACCTTCCACCATCACCTTCTGCTTCCTTCCAAGCTATCCCTGGATGCCTGTGATCTAACCCTGTATAACAGCCTACCATGCAGAACCTTACATAAATATATGTCATGCAAATATTTCCTGAATTAATTTGGCCACATTGGCTGCAGTTCAGCAGATACTTGTTCTTTTTCTATCTCTGATTGAAGCAGAATTATATGAATGTATAATTTCAAATGTCCAAATATATATATAATTGCAGGAACTATTTATACAATATATTAAAACATTTGAATAGCAAAGCTTTTATTAAGGAGCTGACCTTTCGTTCTATTTCAGTAGCAGTGTGTTTGGTTGTCTCCAGGTTCTCAACCAGCGCTGTATCACCAAGGAAATTTCCTGAGGCTTCTGATAGTCGAGCAAGAAGAGAGTCTTCTAATTGTTTAAGAACAATCTTGAATTCATTCTGTTGTGTGGTAAGGTTTGCCTGAAATAGTGCAGATAATTATTGCAATCGTCACAACCTTTGCTTATGACTGCTTTAATAAAATTGCACTCTTGGTGGGGAATTTTGTCTATTAGGAAGGTATATTGGGAATATGTGTAATTTCCAGAATTTTTCTTGTTCAAAGTCAGCATTATGTTCAAAGATTTGGGATAACTTTATCAGGTGGATTAATTAACTGAGTAAATTATCCCAAAATATTTTGATTAGGTTAGAATGCTTCATTAGAACACTCGGGCAATATATACTACTATGTAAATTAAATGTATCCTTCAAAAGACATCAATAACAATCTGAGAAAAATATGATCACATTATTAATCAAGACTACTGTTTCACCAAGAATTAAGAACAACATTTTATTCAATTGCAGAAATTGTGGGCGGCACAGTGGCGTAGGGGTAGAACTACTGCCTTACAACGGCAGACACCCTGGTTCGATCCTGACTACGGGTGCTTGTCTGTACAGAGTTTGTACGTTCTTCACGGGTTCCTCCCACATTCCAAAGACGTACAGGTTTGTACGTCCTTGGTATAAGTGTAAAATTGTCCCTAGTGCTTATAGGATAGTGTTAATGTGTGGGGATTGCGGGTCAGTACGGACTCGATGGGCTGATGGGCCTGTTTCCCCATATCTCTAAATTAAACTAAACCAAAATTGTTGTTTCATCAATTCTATAATATTGAAAATGTCTCCTATTTGGTAATGTATCCTGCAATAATAACATAAAGTTATACTCTATCCGAAAAAGCAATGACATGTGGAATGCACTTGTGTGACAATATTTGAATTATGTTTATGAAATCTATATTTATACAAATTTGGATTTCTATTTGTTAATTTAACATGTACCTTCAGTTGTTCCAAGTCAGGACGCTCTTTAGCAACCACCGAAGCTAGTAGCTGATCTTCTAGACCATCTCTTGTTACGAGGAAATTAATCAAAGTGCATTGAGCTTGCATTTCAGGTTTGAAATGAGGATTAAAATACTTGGTGTGGAGTATCATTCTGAATTGGGGATGATATTCAATTTCTTTATCCCCTATGTGGATATACCTAAATGTATAATTAAATAATTATTATTGAAGTCTATATACTGCAGAACAGGCTATGCTTACATTTACAATGTATTTGTAGCATATGAATCTGTATGCCCTGTAGTATACTGCATTTATCCGCACCCATTTCTGAGAAAGGAGCGAGAGATCGTACTAATTATCATTGTCCGACTTGTTTACCCAAGAGAGCAAGTGAAACTGAATCACTGAAAATATGCAAGGCTAAAACAGTCAAATATTTGACGATTGGGCAATAAAGGGTTATGGAACAGAGGAAAGTGGGGTCAAGGCCAAGATCAGATCAGCAATGAACTTATCGAATGGAGGAAGCAGGCTTGAGGAGTCACACTACCCAATCTTGTGTCTTTATAAATTCTTGTATGCCACTCTGTGGTTCTGGGACTCCCTTGGGAGAATTGTACATGCTGGCAGTTACAAGCATATCTCTGGCAGTTACAAGTATATCTGCAGTAAACAGAATTACTTTTGTCACATTAATAAGTTAGAGATGGGGATATTCTGTGCCTGGCATTTCTGGCAAACAATTCTTTGCACCACGGCATGGCTATTTGATATGTGTATTGGTTGTGTAAGGATGGCAAGAATCTCAGGAGTCTAAATAAGTCAACAGAAAAAGGTATTGCTTGCTTTTTTTATGCTGTTCATGTAAAGAAGAATTTCTGAAGTCTGATCTCCTTGGCAGTCAACAGACTGCTGCAAACTTGGATCTGTGATTGGTAAATAAAAGAGGCTGCAGATGTTGGAATCTTGAGCAAAAAAACAAATTGCTGGAGGGACTCAGCAGGCCAGGCAGCATCTATGGACGGAAATAGACAGACAACATTTTGGATCTGGACTTTTCTTCAGACTAATGGAGTAGAGGGGAGGAAACCTAGCAAAGAGAGGTGAGGGGATGAATGGGGTAAATTCTATCAAGTGATAGGTGGATACAGGTGAAGAGTCTTAAGCTTTGTACTTTTTTTTACAATTCTTACTTCAGATTCAATTTCTGTTGCATATATTTACTGCTTTTTCGATCTCTTCAAGTCACACTTTCCCTCCTTCACTATCCTGTGTCACTACTCACTCATTTCTTTTTGATATGTTAAACATTTTGTCACTGTGGCCTTCCCCATTTTTAATCCATGTCCCAATATTTGCATTATGCCATCAAAAGACTAAATGACAGTTGATCTTACCTTCCCTTTTTGATGGTGTTTCTTCCCAAGAGGGAGTCCAGCACGGGCTCCACAGTCTCGCTTATATTTTCAAGTAGTAAGGTATCACCATTGGATACAGCATTCTCAATGCTGTCAAGATAACTGTATGCATAATAAATGAGATGCTAACATTATGGAGCATATTCATTGAAAATGCTACAACAAGTAATACAATTGAGATGGAACTAGGCTATGACTCAAGTTTAATAATCTTTGCCAAGCAGTTCAACTTACTAAGAAAACAGAGTACACTTAATGTCTAGATAAATGCAATAATTGGGATATAATTATCAATAACGTGCAGAACATCAGTCTTAGTTACACAACAGAGTGGGTATCAAGCTTGATTGATAGGAAACTTCCCAATGATCTCTGCATTGATTGTTCATAACACTAGTATTAAATACAATAATAAGCTCTAACTTTGTTAATTAAATGTGTTAAATATTAGGAATTTATTTTTTAAGATATTATTTGATGGGCAATCAGTACACATACCCTCTTTGTCCAAGTCTTATTACTTTCAAGTCATCTCCGTACTTTATTTTAATCCATTTGATACCCTGCAGTTGTGCATCGATAATTAAAGGCCAACGCTCAGTATTACAAAGAATTGTCGCATTTTCTGATGATGTCCGATCACTTGGCAATCCTTGATTATTCCATGCAGCAATGTCAACATCATCAGTCAGAAGAGAAAGTGGATCTAAGTTTTCAGTAATTGGAATTGGCACCTAAAATAATTTCCCCAAAAAGTGGTTGTAGTAAGTACTCTGAAATCTGATGCATTATTCTGTATGTACAGAAATGATCAAGCTCTTGCAGTCTATATTAAACTTTGAAAGAAGTATTATTATGCAATTACATGAATATATTTAAAGTCTCTAAATAACAGCTTTCACTACTTTAGAATACTTGCTTAATAATTAAACAGTAGGCATTTTTAGTGTAATAATTAGACTGTAAGCATTTTTCAACCTCACACTTCTGAGGTCTGAGGTTCCCACCTGCTTTAAAAGGGCATCAATAATACTGGTGCCCAAGAAGTGCAAGGTGACGTGCTTCAATGACTATCGACCAGTGGCACTAACGTCTGTGGTGATGAAGTGCTTTGAGAGGCTGATCATGGCGCAAATCAACTCATCACTCGACAAAAACCTGGACCCACTGCAGTTCGCTTACCGCCACGACAGATCAACGGTGGATGCGATCTCACTGGCTCTCCACCCCGCTCTGGACCACATGGACAACAAAAACTCATATGTCAAGCTGTTATTCATTGACTACAGCTCGGCATTTAATACCATCATCCTCTCCAAGATAGTTACCAGGCTCTCAGATCTCGGTCTCTGCGCATCCCTCTGCAATTGGATCCTCGACTTCCTCATTCACAGACCACAGTCTGTCCGTATTGGTGGAAATGTGTCATCCTCGATAACAATCAGCATGGGAGCACCTCAAGGCTGCGTGCTCAGCCCCCTGCTGTACTCACTCTATACTCATGACTGCGTAGCCGGTCATAGTGCGAACTCCATCATCAAGTTTGCCGACGACACCACTGTTGTGGGACGTATAATTGATGGGGACGAGTCAGAGTATAGAAGTGAGATCGACCGATTGACCAAATGGTGCCAGCACAATAACCTGGCTCTCATCACCAGCAAAACCAAGAAACTGATTGTGGATTTTGAAAGGGGTAGGACAGTCCCGTTTATATCAACGGGTCGATGGTGGAAAGGGTCAAGAACTTCAAATTCCTGGGCGTGCATATTTCCGAAGATCTCTCCTGGTCCCAGAACACTGATGCAATCATAAAGAAAGGACATCAGCGCCTCTACTTCCTGAGAAGATTACGGAGAGTCAGTATGTCAAGGAGGATTCTATCGAACTTCTACAGGTGCACAGTAGGGAGCATGCATCGTGGCTTGGTTCGGCAACTTGAGCGTCCAGGAGCGGAAAAGGCTGTAAAAAGTTGTAAACACTGCCCAGTCCATCATCGGCTCTGACCTCCCTTCCATCGAGGGGATCTATCGCAGTCACTGCCTCAAAAAGGCTGCGAACATAATCAAGGACCCACACCATCCTGGCCACACTCTCATCTCTCCACTGCCATCAGGTAGGAGGTACAGGAGCCTGAAATCTGCAACATCCAGGTTCAGGAACAGCTCCTTCCCCACAGCCATCAGACTATTAAACACAACTTCAAACAAACTCTGAACTATAACAGCCTATTGCACTTTATCTGTTTATTTATGTGTGTATATATATATTCTATTGTATATGGACACACTGATCTGTATTTATGCCTGCAATATTCTGTTGTGCTGCAGCAAGCAAGAATTTCATTGTCCTATCTGGGACACATGACAATAAACTCTCTTGACTTGACAAAATGGATGCTATGATTGGCTTTAGTACATTAAAACCAATTCAGATGTCACGAAACAACCAATGATGCAATAAATGTGCTTGGCTTGATTTCGCTATTTACCAGCAGGAAATGGATCAAAAGGTCTCCACCTATGATCCTCACATTTAGCTCACAATATAACAACAATTATTACCATTAACAAATTTTTTTGATGGTTTGCTCCCTTTTACAAATACTAAAATTTGACCTGTGCACTTCATAGATGGCTGAAATCAGACTAACAAGAAGCAGGTCAGCATTTTAAAAGAAATCTCTTGAAAGGTAGCCTGGAGAAGAGGAACAGTGGAGTTGTAGGGAAAATCGGGGAAAACAGGAGATGGATAAAATGGTGATCCTCATGACTACGGAGCAACTTTTTGAAATTGGAGGTTGCCCCAAATTCTTGCAATCAACAGTATTAGGCTCTTAGGTCAAGAGGTTTGTGAACAATACTTACCAGTTATCTTCAGAGGCTTGCTGACATTATAGCATAAAACATAGAGAACATAGAAAGTAGAGATCAGGAATATGCCCATCGGCCCACAATATTTATGCTGAATCTGATGCCAAGTTAAACGAGTTTCCTTTGTCTGCGTGTCATCCATATCACATTTGAATTTTAGATTTTTAAAAATATAAAAGCAAATGTACTTCTGAGAGGATAACACTCCTTTCAGTATAACATACTTCTTGTTTTATTGTGAGTTAAGTGTGAGGATCATAGGTCAAGACTTTTTCATACAATTTCTGTCATTTAATAATTAAAACAAGCCAAGCACATTGAGGGTGTCATCACCTAGGAAATATGATGTGCAAGTGAAACCTCTGTTGAGAACAATGGTGACACAAGAGACTGCAAATACCAACATCTTGAGAAAAAAAAAACTGCTGGAGGAACTCAGCGGGTCAGGCAATATCTAGGGAAGGAAATGGACTGATGACATTTTGAGTCAGAACCCTTCTTCAGATTGATGGAGTAGATGGGAGAAAGCCTGTAGAAAGAGTTGAGGGGAGGGGTGGGGCTAGAGTTGGCAGGGGATAGGAGGACCCAGATAAGATGGGGCTGATTGGCAGGTGACTTAATGGAAGCAAGAAGGGTAGGGATCGTAACCAAGGCTGGAAGTTTGAAAATAGGAGTGCAAATGATAGAATCTAATAAGAAAGAGAGGTGGGGAGTGAAATATGGTCTCTGTGCATATATTAGTGCAAAAGAAGATGATAATAATTTATCATTTGGACTTTAACATTCAGGTGTGTCACTTTTAAGATGATTGAATCTGCACAAATAGAAAACAATATTAAGCTTTGAGTATCCCAGTACTCAAAGGACAATATCAACAGCAAAGATCAACAGACATGTCTCTGAATGAATGCCATCAATTCTCAGTTTTTCAAATAATGCAATGCAATTCCATACCTCTAGCTTTTCCAGGAAGGGCAGCCAGGAATTATTCAGAAGATCATTCCTATACTTTCTTGTGAAATATCCAACATAAGAAACAAATGCCGTAACAAGGAGCACGTCACCACACAATGTCTTTTCCTGTTCCTTGAACTGTGCAACAGATTCACCCCAGCGGATCTTCTCAGATACCAAACCTCCAACAAGTCTGTAAAAGATAATTGATTCTTAATGCTATCTATTTTATTCTTATTGTCACAATAGGACAGTGAGAATGATGAATAGTCGAAATATTTTGCTAATTTGCTAGATCAGAGATTAATAGTGTGTAAACAAACCTCAAGGAGAGTTTTTTCTATTTTTCTGTCAAAGTCGGCCTAAAAATGTTAAAATGGCAGAGTATCCAGAACTAGTTTGTTCATGTAATTTTACTGAACTCCATATGTACCTGTTTGCAAGTGAAATGGTTCTGTTGGTAGTATCAGCTTCTTCTTGACATTTGAGCTTTTCAGCTGTGGCTTTTTCAAATTCAGCTGTCAAATTTGATAAATTTTCATCAAGTTCCTGAAATTTAAGAATGGTATATAAGGAAAAAATGCAATCTAAAAACTACTCTTTTCAATTGCATTTAATATTATTTTCTATTAAAACATATTATTTCAACTGGAACAGAATTAGCATGCATTAAGTACATTCACTCCAATAGCACAAATGTAATTCATAGCCTTATATGTTTTTAGGATTTTCACTGCTTAATTTGTAATCTTGTCATTTCTATTACACCTGCAAAAATAGAATTAAAGAATACCAATTTCTCTCCTAGGGAGTTTAGCAACATCAGTACATAGTGGAGTGCAACTTTATGATGCATGGTAGATAGATACTATCATAACTCTAAAAAGTTATGGGATGGTTATAAACTGAGCTGAGACATAGACTAGAGCAGGTTGCAAGAGGGTAATAATGTGAAGAATTTGTAAATGAGAATGAAGATTTTGAAATGAACATATTCGGGGATATGTCAAATGCATGGATTGTTGAACGTTTGGTGTGGAAAATTGTGATATCATCCTCCTATATGAAAAAAATAGAAAGATGGAGTATTTGCTAAATGGTCCTCTTCTTATCGAATCCACAAACAAGATTAGAAGTTGTTCAGCCAGAGCTGAACACACTTCTTGGCATCTGCAAACAATGGTGTGTCTTGTCACTTCTTGTGCGTGGTGGTGGAAAGATTGGAGGAAACAGGGCCGCGACGTGAATGCTCTTTCCTTGACCCCTACTAAATGGTGAGAGAATGAAAGGCGTTATTGTCTGGAGAACCTCAGTGTCATTGTACATGAATCAGTGAATTATTATATCAGGTTGAATCAAGAAGGCAAAAGGCATGCTGGACTGTATGCCTGAAGAGTTGAGGATAGTAGCCGAGACTCCATCGTGAATATTGTGTACACGCCTGGTATACATAAAATGATTGAGGGATTCAGCGAAATTTCATCAGATAGATTTCAGGGAAGGTATGTTTTCATCATATAAGGAGAGATTTAAAAGATTAGGTCTATACACATTTGAGTTTGGATAAATGAGAGGTGATCCTTCAAACAGACACAATTCTTAAGGGGACTGACTGAATGAAAATAGTGTTGATGTTTCTGCTCACTGGGTGTCCAGAACCAGGGCTCACAACCTCAAAATAAGGGGGCAATCATTCGGGACTCAGATGAGAAGAATCTTTCAGATACCCAGGAGGGATGAGAAGCTTTAGTTGCATATTCAAGAGCTAAATTGATAGATGTTTAAGAGCATCAATGGATATAGGAGATTCAGTAGTAATCTTGTTGAATGGCAGAGTGGGCACAAGAGTAGAGTGGGCTCAAGGGGCTGAGTAGCCTAATATTTCTTCTTCTTAGCTCCTTATGGTACAGGATGTCTTGATATAGGTGCCAATTATTTTGAGTTTGGGAAGGGAGAGCAAGACCAGATTGAAAAATCATCCAGGAGATAAACATTAATCTCAGCAATCAATTATATTCTAATAGAACATGATAAATTTAACAGTATTCATTAAATATAACTTATTGAAGGAATTCTGCTATATTGGAACTATACAATTTTCTCATTGACTATTTAAAAGAACAGAGATTAGATTATTATGTGTGATGTGCATACTCACATTAATCATACGTGTAATACCAGCAAGTTTCTCCTGTGCTGCTGCCAATTCAGCGTTAGCCTGTGCCAGAGCTAGTCTTTTAGGTTCCACCTCACAGAATACGTCATAAAACCTTACTATGTTTATACACCAGGAACATAAACCAGCAGCAGCTATGGATTTAGTACGAATAAAATCAGCATCAAACATTGGATTTCCAAGAATTGGTCTGTTAAAAGGAAAGTTGTAAATAGTAAAATAAAATAAATGTTTATGTTCAGAAATTAATTATTTGCAATATTTTAATGAAGAATATAACAAATCATTTCTATTATAACTTAAGTAATACATTAATTGCATAAACAAACAGGAATGTAATGAATCTGAAAATGATTTTGGTAAAATACATGTGTGTGCATTCTTATCCTTATCCAATAAGTAATATTAATATCAGGCTCTTGAATGGATCTCTCATATGTTCGGGTTGAATATCTATCTAATTCCAGTTCTTCCATTTTTTTATCTGCACTTTCTCTGTAACTGTGATACCATTTATTGCATTCTGTTTATTTCTTCTTTTGCACCACCTGACATACTCATGTATGGTATGATTTGCCTGGATTGCCCACAAAGTTTTTCAATGTGTCTCGATACACGTGACAACAATAAACCATTATTAATAATGCTGGTGGAACACAGCGGGTCAGACGTCATCTGTGGAGGAAAGTAGACAGATTAGGCTGTGGGCCGAGGAGCTTTTTCGTTTAGGTTCGTGACCCAACTCACAGAACTACCTGAATTTTTAACATATTGTATAAAAATATTATATAAATCATACCTGAAACTTGTCAAGACCAAAACCTGCACATTTTTTAGAAATATGAGAAAAACCTCAAATTTTCTGAGTAGTAATTGTCCAATCAATGCACGTTTGACATTCGCTGAGCGGCCACATGTACAGAGAACACAGCCGGTCCCAAAGCGGCTCCAGCTCCAGCCGTGGGCAGCTCTGGAAGGGGAGCGAGTTAGGGTTAGTATAGGGTTAGGCATTTTCCTCTCAGTGGAACATGCCATAGCCTTCCCCCAGCCTGGCACTGCCCCAGTCCCACTATGGCCGTGACCCCCACTCTGCACACTGGCAGTCAGTGGAGTTCACTAAACGGGGGAACCCACAGGAACTGCCCTCACCCATTAATTAGGCTGGTTCAGGAGCCGGATCTCTGCGGCAAAAAACACACACAATTATATTAATTACTAGACTAAGTGGGACCCGTTGGGTCCCAGCATCACGCGGGACGGCTGGTCCCCCAACACAATATTCCACCTCTCCACCAAATCCAATATTGGTGGCCAGTGGGGGGGGGGGTGCTTTCTGGAGCGCTAGTATGGGTGTTGTGGGCTGAAGGAACTGGTTTCCAGAGGGCTAGTATGGACATTGTGGGCTGAATGGATTCTTGGGCTGGCAGATCAGTCACTCAAGCCTGTTGTGCTGGCAGCTCACTCACTCACGGCTGGTGGGCTGGCAGTTGACTCACGGCTATTGCTTGAAATTCCATTTCAAGCAGGGTGCAAGGCCACCAAATTCAAGTGCAGTTTCTTACCACTTCAAACAGGGTGCAAGGCCACCAAATTCAAGTGCAGTTTCATACCATTTCAAGCAGGGTGCAAGGCCACTAAAGACAGCGAGTCGTGATCTCTCCCTCCTCCATCTTGCAGAGACTGAGCCACGCCCACACTTATGGGTTTATAGTCCCTCCTCCCTCCTCCCTCCCACCAGAAGGGGCGTGGCTTTCATGGCGTGATTGACAGGAGAGAGAATCTCAACATTTTTAAAACACTAATAACTCTTTTATTTTTCATCGATGGGAAAAATCCTCGGCGGAGGGGGACTCTGAGTAAGATGGCCAAAAATCACAGCCGTATGTGGTAACGTTTTTTTCTAAAATCAATATAAAGCGCAAACAGGAAGTGGTCAAGATTAGACTTTTAATTATATAGAAGGCAAGGCAACTTTAATTAGGCAAGGCAACTTTAATTAGGCAAGGCAACTTTAATTAGGCAACACAGCTTTAGCATTTCCAAACCAAAGGCAACACAGATTTAGCATTTCCAAACCAAAGGCAACACAGCTTTAGCATTTCCAAACCAAAGGCAACACAGCTTTAGCATTTCCAAACCAAAGGCAACACGGCTTTAGCATTTCCAAACTATATTTTCAAACCACATTAAGGGCACTGACAGGTCAGTAAAAACACTCACAGCTTAGTAGACATGTGTTCAGTGTTATTCACAGCTCAGATTGAGAGACATGACCGTCTCGCTCTCCCATCTTGCAGACACTGACTGAGGCACTCAACACTTCCGGGTTTTATAGTCCCTCCGGAAGTGGCGTGGCCTTCAGGGGAGAGAATCTCAACATTTTTTAAACACTAATAACTCTTTTATTTTTCATCGATGGGAAAAATCCTCTTGTCCTGCGCAGCGGAGGGGGACTCTAAGATGGCCAAAAATCACAGCCGTAAGTGGCAGCGTTTTTTCTAAGATCAATATACAGAACAACAGGAAGTGGTCAAGATCAGACTTTTAGTAATATAGATATTATTTTTATATAATATAATTATACATAATTATATATGATTATATGTATATATATTTCTATATGGTATAATAATATATAGTTTAAATAGACAGCAACACGGAAATAGGCTCCCCATGGTGTAATATGGGCATTGGACACTAGATGGCGCTTACTTGATCGATCTCATTTTCTAATTTATTAATGTGCAACTTTTGGCACTGACGAGTTGAATTCTCAATTATATTTGATCTAAATCTGTGCAAAATTTAATGTAGTTCTGAGACATGGGTCACGAAAGTTGATTTCTAGACACATTTTTGATGCTCGGCCCACAGCCTAGATGTTTCAAGTTGCGACCAGAAATGTTGGCTAGCCGCTCCCTCTACAGATGCTTCCTGACCCACTGAGTTCCTATAGCATGTTATTTTTTGCGCATATAATAGGGGAATGATCACTATTTACAATACACACATATAAAACACAAATGCTCTCTTCCATTCAAATGAACACTGATATTATTGGCTAAAATATTAATGTCCTCCCTGCAGAACTATTTTAGCTTACATTTACATGGACATTATCAACATTTTTCATAATTTTAAATCATATCTTTTGAAGTTCTGTATTAAGGAAATGCAATGTTTGTTTGACAGGTAAAATTGAGCATTACTTTCAAAACATTAAGAGATTTAATAATTCATTGACATACCGAAAAACCTTCAGAGAAGAATCAGGAATATGTTCCTTGTCATAGTTTATCAGTGAATCCAAAAAATTATCCACTTTACCCATCGTAGTTTTGGCAGCTTTCCAGCTCCTGTCTTTTTGGACCTTCCCGCTTGGCGCTAAAAGGACCATAACAGCCCCTAAGACAAGAACCACAGCATCTGGTGGGGAGCCAAAGGATTTCAACTCTGTCAAGTTGTTCTAGCAAATAAAACAAAAAATAAATTAATAGTTTAAAATGAAATAGGTAACATTACTAACCATCCTTTTTGTTAAGTCCTGGTCAACATTAGAAATGGTTTGACAAATAATAAGTAACAGTCATGACACAAAATTGTCAGATAATGATTACTACCAGCAATGGAGTCCAATCAACTTCCCCATGCAACTAAATGGAATTACCAATGCAAAATCCTTCACCATCAATATCTTAGGGTCGCCATTGAACTAAAACTGAAATGGAATAGTCACATAAATATAGTGGGTCATGCGATAGATGATCAATATTATGGTGGTTAGTAACCAACATTTTTATTTTTTTTATTTTTCCTAGTTCTTAATTTAGTTGAGTTTAGAGATACAGCGTGGAAATGGGCTCTTCTGCCCACCGAGTCCAATGCAACCATCGATCACCCGTACACTAGTTCAATGTTATCCGTTTCACACCCTATACACTAGGGCCTATTTGCAGAAGCCAATTAACCTACAAATCTGCATGTCTTTGGAATGCAGGAGGAAATCTGAGAACCCGAACCCATGTGGTCACACGGAGAACGTGCAAACTCCGTACAGAAAGCACCCGTAGTCTGGATCAATCCAGGGTCTGGTGCTGTATGGCAGCAACTCCGAAGCTGCGTCATTGTGGCACTCTATGGAGGCATTTTGATCTGAAATATTAACCGTTTCTCTTTCTATAAATGCTGAATGTTTCCAACACTTTCTGTTTTAAAATCTGTTCCCGAGACTTGGAAATATTTTGCCGTAAACACAGCCCTTGACCGTAAATCCCATTAATAACTAAAATTATGTATTGTCCGTGTGTTTATCCAACTTATAAAATACTTTGAATAATTTATTTTCCTTGTGGGTTTTAATAATTTGTTTTTCTTGTGGGTTTTAATATTATCCAGCAGTTAATCCGACCCTTTGGTCCACATGTCTATGACAATCATTATAATAATCCTGAACTAATCCTAATGTTGTCTCTTACTTCCCCATCAACTCCGCAAAATTGCCACCCACTTGAGGACAATTTACAGTAGCCAATTAAGCTACTAACCAGCACATCTCTGGTATGTGGGAAGAAAATGAAACACCCTGGGGAAACCAAAGCTGTCAGATGTGACCATGCCACAAACATGACCCGTCATGACTAAATTGGAATGAAACCCATACTAAAAATATAAGAAATTGCATTTTATGATTTACTCCTTAATATTTGCCAATATTATCTTGTTTCATTATTAATTTTACCTTATTTAGTGTATTCAATGCTTCATTGGCTGCAACTAAAGCTGGCTCTGCTTTTGCCAAGTCTTCTTCACAAGATAGTTGTTTCTCTTTTACATTCTAAATGTGAATAAAATACAATATTACAATTTTACAATGGTTAAATTGATAATTATTAATCATAATCATACTTTATTAGCCAAGTATGTTTTGCAACATAATTGTCACCATTACGGCAAAACACGCTACCTCATTAATGACTTGTACTTTTTTCTCCTCTTCGTCTGCAAATTTTTTATTTTTGGTGACAATGTCTGTTTGTTGACCAACAACCTTAATTAATTTGTCTGCATCTTCATTCTTCTGTAGCAGCTCGACTTCTTGTACAGCAAGTTTGCTTTTTAAATCATCCACCTAAAAGTAGACATTTTTTTGTGTTTCATTCTTTAGTACACTGTACAAGATAAAAATTCGGAGGTTCTGAAATACTAATGGAATGTCTCAGTCTTAGGAGTCAAGAAATTAATTAAGTAGACAGATAAATATATGAAAGAATAGGCAACTCTAAAATTCTGGATACAAATATGCAAACTTTTATTCACAGTGAATTGGAGGTTTTCGAGAAACAGGGGGTTTCCATATACTTTTCGAGACACAGATTAAAACAAAAGAGCACCTGGGATCTTTAGGAACACAGAGAAAAGATATAAGGGATCTATCCACAATGGATACAGTAAATCCCATACTGCGTGCAAATCATTGTTCAAAAGAAAAAAAAACACACGGTTTTCTAGAGAAGGTAAAGCACAGTGGCTCAGCTAACGCTTAGAAAAATCATATGTACAAGTTTCAGAAGATCAAAGAATGGAGTCAAGGGCTGTATAGGAATTCCATAATTGTTCTGGATTTCTGGTATGATTAGAGAACATCAATGAAAAATCTATCTTCCTTGACATTAAATGAGTTGGAAGAGTGTCTTTCAAAATCCAGCATTCTGTAGTGTTTCCTCAGCATCTGGAGCAAAAACTGTGCGGCAACAAGTATGCAAAGCAATAATTAGTTTCAATTGAAAATGTAACTACAATTTTAATTTATCAAATGTACTAGTTAACATGAATTGTTGGTTTTGCAAACCTGGCTAGCAGTACTTTGAAGTTTTGCCAAACCATTTTCAAGTCGATCCATTTTAGCAATCAAGTCTTTCCTTTTGCTAGACAGTAGGTTTTGATATAGTTTAATTTGTTCCAAAAATGTTTTGGGTGTTGTGTAATTATAGCGCCTTTCAGTAGCTAGATAGACCGCAGATATTTCTTGGACACTTCCATGTACGAATGCCATGAACTGGCTTATAGAGTGCTTTACATCAGCCTGAAATGTAATACAGTAACCACCAATTACATTGTAAGTTTGCAAGTATATATACATTAATACTGCATGCTGAAAATGATTAAACTTGAAGCATCCTTCAAAGATAATGAACAATGGCACAATGCAAATAAACATAAATGACTCACTAGAAAAATCAACAGGTATTGGGAACTATAGACCAATAAGCCTAACATCTGTGATAGGAAAGCTAGTGGAGAGGATTATGAGGTACTCGTCGAAGTGGGACCCATTCGGCCCCGTTTCCCTAACGCAATATTCCACCACTCACCCATAGCCCCCAACTGCGCAGGCACGGCTGAGGTTTTTAAAGTTTACAATCCAAGTGCAGACCCGTTGGGTCTGTTCCCCCAAGGTGCGGTGCGGGAGGGGGCGCGGGGCGGGGGCGGCATGTGGCGTCACACACACTAACTACCACCCCGCACACACGCTAAAGATGGGGAGAGAGTGGGGAGGGGAAGGGGGAGATGGGGAGAGAGTGGGGAGGGGGAGATGGGGAGGGAGTGGGGAGGGGGAGGAGAGGGGAGGGGGGAAGGGAGAGAGAGGGGGATGAGGATGGGGAAGGGGATGAGAGCGGAGACGGTGAAGGGGGAGACAGGGGTAGGGGGATGGTACAGGGGGCAGGGGGAAGGGTGGGTGAGGGGGTAGAGACGGGTGGGGAAGGGGAGGGGAGAGGAGAGGGGAAGAGGGGGAGGTGAGAGGAGAGGGGTGGGGGAGAAGAGGGGAGGAGGGGGAGGGGATAGGAGAGGGGGAGGGGGAGGAAGAGGGGGAGGGGAGAGGTGGAGAGAGAGTAATGGGGTAGAGAGAGGAGAGGGAGAGAGTGGAGGGGGAGAGAGAGGAGGGGGGAGAGAGGAGGAGGGGGGGAGAGAGAGGAGGGGGGGGAAGAGAGAGGAGGGGGAGAGAGAGAGAGGGGAGAGAGAGAGAAAGGGGAGGGAGAGAGGAAGGGGGGAGAGAGAGAAGGGGGAGAGAAGGGGGGAGAGAGGGGGGAGTGGGGGAAAGGCACGGGAGTGGAAGGTAGGGAGGGAGGGGGAGAGATCTCCCACCCGTCCCATTGTGATATCATATGTAAATGAGATCCATTGTGATTGTACATCTGTGAGATGGCACTGTGACTCATGCAGCAGTTTGATTTTAGTGGGACCACGTGAAGGTTCCAATCTCCCACACCTGTCCCATTGTGATGTCATATATGTAAATGAGATCCATTGTGATTGGACATCTGTCAGGTGGCACTGTGACATACAGCAGTTTGATTTTAATTTTTTTTTATGTATTGTGAACAATTTTATTCAAAATCTGGGGAAATAATTGACGAAATCTAGAGAGGAGTGGA
>JAXLNO010006095.1:0-53192 GCA_038087875.1 Malacoraja senta | reverse complement strand
GTCTTCGTCTTCGTCGTCTTCTTCGTCGTCGTCGTCTTCGTCTTCGTCTTCATTGTGTTCTTCGTCGTCGTCATCGTCTTCGTCTTCGTCTTCGTCGTCTTCTTCATCGTCGTCGTCATCTTCGTCGTCTTCGTCTTCGTCGTCTTCTTCGTCGTCGTTGTCTTCGTCGTCTTCTTCTTCGTCGTCTTCTTCGTCGTCGTCGTCTTCGTCGTCGTCGTCTTCTTCGTCTTCTTCTTTTTCTTCTTCTTCTTCTTCTTCATCTTCTTCTTCGTCTTCTTCTTCTTCTTCTTCGTCTTCGTCTTCGTCTTCGTCTTCATCGTCGTCGTCTTCATCGTCGTCGTCTTCTTCGTCGTCGTCTTCTTCGTCGTCGTCTTCTTCGTCGTCGTCTTCTTCGTCGTCCTCTTCTTCGTCGTCGTCTTCTTCGTCGTCGTCTTCTTCGTCGTCATCTTCTTCGTCGTCGTCTTCTTCGTCGTCGTCTTCTTCGTCGTCGTCTTCTTCGTCGTCGTCTTCTTCGTCGTCGTCTTCTTCGTCGTCGTCTTCTTCGTCGTCGTCTTCTTCGTCGTCGTCTTCTTCGTCGTCGTCTTCTTCGTCGTCGTCTTCTTCGTCGTCGTCTTCGTCGTCGTCTCCTTCGTCGTCGTCTTCTTCGTCGTCGTCTTCTTCGTCGTCGTCTTCCTCGTCGTCGTCTTCTTCCTCGTCGTCTTCTTCGTCGTCGTCTTCTTCGTCGTCGTCTTCTTCGTCGTCGTCTTCTTCGTCGTCGTCTTCTTCGTCGTCGTCTTCTTCGTCGTCGTCTTCATCATCATCGTCGTCTTCGTCGTCGTCTTCTTCGTCGTCGTCTTCTTCGTCGTCGTCGTCTTCGTCGTCGTCTTCTTCGTCGTCGTCTTCTTCGTCGTCGTCTTCTTCGTCGTCGTCTTCTTCGTCGTCGTCTTCTTCGTCGTCGTCTTCTTCGTCGTCGTCTTCTTCGTCGTCCACTTCTTCGTCGTCGTCTTCTTCGTCGTCGTCTTCTTCGTCGTCGTCTTCTTCGTCGTCGTCTTCTTCGTCGTCGTCTTCTTCGTCGTCGTCTTCTTCGTCGTCGTCTTCTTCGTCGTCGTCTTCTTCGTCGTCGTCTTCTTCGTCGTCGTCTTCTTCGTCGTCCTCTTCTTCGTCGTCGTATACTTCGTCGTCGTCTTCTTCGTCGTCGTCTTCTTCGTCGTCGTCTTCTTCGTCGTCGTCTTCTTCGTCGTCGTCTTCTTCGTCGTCGTCTTCTTCGTCGTCGTCTTCTTCGTCGTCGTCTTCTTCGTCGTCGTCTTCTTCGTCGTCGTCTTCTTCGTCGTCGTCTTCTTCGTCGTCGTCTACTTCGTCGTCGTCTTCTTCGTCGTCGTCTTCTTCGTCGTCTTCGTCTTCATCGTCTACTTCTTCTTCGTCGTCTTCTTCGTCGTCTTCGTCTTCGTCGTCTTCTTCTTCTTCATCGTCTTCTTCGTCGTCTTCGTCGTCTTCTTCTTCTTCGTCGTTTTCTTCGTCGTCTTCGTCTTCGTCGTCTTCTTCTTCGTCGTCGTCGTCTTCGTCGTCGTCTTCTTTGTCGTCGTCGTCTTCGTCGTCGTCGTCTTCCGTCGTCGTCTTCTTAGTCGTCGTCGTCTTCGTCGTCGTCGTCTTCGTCGTCGTCTTCTTCGTCGTTGTCGTCTTCGTCGTCGTCGTCTTCGTCGTCGTCTTCTTCGTCGTCATCGTCTTCGTCGTCGTCGTCTTCGTCTTCGTCGTGTTCTTCATCGTCGTCGTCGTCTTCGTCGTCTTTGTGTTCGTCGTCTTCTTCGTCCTCGTCATCTTCGTCGTCTTCGTCTTCGTCGTCTTCGTCTTCATCGTCTTCTACTTCGTCGTCTTCTCGTCGTCTTCATCTTCGTCGTCTTCTTCTTCTTCGTCGTCTTCTTCGACGTCTTCGTCTTAGTCGTCTTCTTCTTCTTCGTCGTCTTCTTCGTCGTCTTCGTCTTCGTCGTATTCTTCTTCTTCGTCGTCTTCTTCATTTTCTTCGTCTTCGTCGTCTTCTTCTTCTTCGTCATCTTCTTCGTCGTCTTCGTCTTCGTCGTCTTCTTCTTATTCGTCGTCTTCTTCATGGTCTTCGTCTTCGTCGTCTTCTTCTTCTTCGTCGTCTTCTTCGTCGTCTTCGTCTTCATCGTCTTCTTCTTCTTCGTCGTCTTCTTCGTCGTCTTCGTCTTCGTCGTCTTCTTCTTCTTCGTCGTCTTCTTCGTCGTCTTCGTCTTCGTCGTCTTCTTCTTCTTCGTCGTCTTCTTCGTCGTCTTCGTCTTCGTCGTCTTCTTCTTCTTCGTCGTTTTCTTCGTCGTCTTCATCTTCGTCGTCTTCTTTTTCTTCGTCGTCTTCTTCGTCGTCTTCGTCTTCGTCGTCTTCTTCTTCTTCGTCGTCTTCTTCGTCGTCTTCGTCTTCTTCGTCTTCTTCTTCTTCGTCGTCTTCTTCGTCGTCTTCGCTTCGTCGTCTTCTTCTTCTTCGTCGTCTTCTTCGTCGTCTTCGTCTTCGTCGTCTTCGTCTTCGTCGTCTTCTTCTTCGTCGTCTTCTTCGTCGTCTTCGTCTTCGTCGTCTTCTTCTTCTTCGTCATCTTCTTCGTTGTCTTCGTCTTCCTCGTCTTCTTCTTCTTCGTCGTCTTCTTCGTCGTCTTCGTCTTCGTCGTCTTCTTCTTCTTCGTCGTCTTCTTCGTCGTCTTCGTCTTCGTCGTCTTCTTCTTCGTCTTATTCTTTGTCGTCTTCGTCTTCGTCGTCTTCTTCTTCTTCGTCGTCTTCTTCGTCGTCTTCGTCTTCGTCGTCTTCTTCTTCTTCGTCGTCTTCTTCGTCGTCTTCGTCGTCTTCTTCTTCTTCGTCGTCTTCTTCGTTGTCTTTGTCTTCGTCGTCTTCTTCTTCTTCGTCGTCTTCTTCGTCGTCTTCGTCGTCTTCTTCTTCTTCGTCTTCTTCGTCGACTTCGTCTTCATCGTCTTCTTCTTCTTCGTCGTCTTCTTCGTCGTCGTCTTCGTCATCGTCTTCTTCGTCGTCGTCGTCTTCGTCGTCGTCGTCTTCGTCGTCGTCGTCGTCGTCTTCGTCGTCGTCGTCTTCGTCGTCTTCTTCTCCTTCTTCTTCTTCTTCTTCCTCTTCTTGGTCGTCGTCGTCGTCGTCGTCGTCTTCGTCGTCTTCTTCTTCTTCTTCTTCTTCTTCTTCTTCTTCTTCTTCTTCATCTTCTTCTTCTTCTTCTTCTTCGTCTTCGTCTTCGTCTTCATCTTCATCGTCTTCTTTGTCGTTGTCGTCGTCTTCGTCTTTGTCTTCGTCGTCTTCTTCGTCGTCATCGTCGTCTTCGTCTTTGTCTTCGTCGTCTTCTTCGTCGTCGTCGTCTTCGTCGTCTTCGTCTTCGTCGTCTTCTTCTTCGTCGTCGTTTTCGTCGTCTTCTTCTTCGTCGTCTTCTTCGTCGTCGTCGTATTCGTCGTCGTCGTCATCGTCGTCTTCTTCGTCGTCGTCTTCTTCGTCGTCGTCGTCTTCGTCATCGTCGTCTTCGTCGTCGTCGTCGTCGTCTTCGTCGTCGTCGTCTTCGTCGTCGTCGTCTCCTTCGTCGTCTTCTTCGTCGTCGTCTTCGTCTTCTTCGTCTTCTTCGTCGTCTTCTTCGTCATCGTCTTCGTCTTCTTCGTCGTCTTCTTTGTCGTCTTCTTCGTCGTCATCTTCGTCTTCTTCGTCGTCTTCTTCTTCGTCTTCTTCTTCTTCTTCTTCTTCTTCTTCTTCTTCTTCTTCATCTTCTTCTTCGTCTTCGTCTTCGTCTTCGTCTTCGTCGTCTTCTTCGTCGTCGTCGTCTTCGTCTTCGTCTTCATCGTCTTCTTCGTCGTCGTCGTCGTCTTCGTCTTCGTCTTCGTCGTCTTCTTCATCGTCGTCGTCATCTTCGTCGTCTTCGTCTTCGTCGTCTTCTTCGTCGTCGTTGTCTTCGTCGTCTTCTTCTTCGTCGTCTTCTTCGTCGTCGTCGTCTTCGTCGTCGTCGTCTTCTTCGTCTTCTTCTTTTTCTTCTTCTTCTTCTTCTTCATCTTCTTCTTCGTCTTCTTCTTCTTCTTCTTCGTCTTCGTCTTCGTCTTCGTCTTCATCGTCGTCGTCTTCATCGTCGTCGTCTTCTTCATCGTCGTCTTCTTCGTCGTCGTCTTCTTCGTCGTCGTCTTCTTCGTCGTCCTCTTCTTCGTCGTCGTCTTCTTCGTCGTCGTCTTCTTCGTCGTCGTCTTCTTCGTCGTCGTCTTCTTCGTCGTCTTCTTCGTCGTCGTCTTCTTCGTCGTCGTCTTCTTCGTCGTCGTCTTCTTCGTCGTCGTCTTCTTCGTCGTCGTCTTCTTCGTCGTCGTCTTCTTCGTCGTCGTCTTCTTCGTCGTCGTCTTCTTCGTCGTCGTCTTCTTCGTCGTCGTCTCCTTCGTCGTCGTCTTCTTCGTCGTCGTCTTCTTCGTCGTCGTCTTCCTCGTCGTCGTCTTCTTCCTCGTCGTCTTCTTCGTCGTCGTCTTCTTCGTCGTCGTCTTCTTCGTCGTCGTCTCTTCTTCGTCGTCGTCTTCTTCGTCGTCGTCTTCTTCGTCGTCGTCTTCATCATCGTCGTCGTCTTCGTCGTCGTCTTCTTCGTTGTCGTCTTCTTCGTCGTCGTCGTCTTCGTCGTCTTCTTCTTCTTCGTCGTCTTCTTCGTCGTCTTCGTCTTCGTCGTCTTCTTCTTCGTCGTCTTCTTCGTCGTCTTCGTCTTCGTCGTCTTCTTCTTCTTCGTCGTCTTCTTCGTCGTCTTCGTCTTCGTCGTCTTCTTCTTCTTCGTCGTCTTCTTCGTCGTCTTCGTCTTCGTCGTCTTCTTCTTCTTCGTCGTTTCCTTCGTCGTCTTCGTGTTCGTCGTCTTCTTCTTCGTCGTCGTCGACTTCGTCGTCGTCTTCTTTGTCGTCGTCGTCTTCGTCGTCGTCGTCTTCGTCGTCGTCTTCTTTGTCGTCGTCGTCTTCGTCGTCGTCGTCTTCGTCGTCGTCATCTTCGTCGTCGTCGTCTTCGTCGTCGTCGTCTTCGTCGTCGTCTTCTTCGTCGTCATCGTCTTCGTCGTCGTCGTCTTCGTCGTCGTCGTCTTCGTCTTCGTCGTCTTCTTCATCGTCGTCGTCGTCTTCGTCGTCTTTGTGTTCGTCGTCTTCTTCGTCCTCGTCATCTTCGTCGTCTTCGTCTTCGTCGTCTTCGTCTTCGTCGTCTTCTTCGTCGTCGTCTTCTTCGTCGTCGTCTTCTTCGTCGTCGTCTTCTTCGTCGTCCACTTCTTCGTCGTCGTCTTCTTCGTCGTCGTCTTCTTCGTCGTCGTCTTCTTCGTCGTCGTCTTCTTCGTCGTCGTCTTCTTCGTCGTCGTCTTCTTTGTCGTCGTCTTCTTCGTCGTCGTCTTCTTCGTCGTCGTCTTCTTCGTCGTCGTCTTCTTCGTCGTCCTCTTCTTCGTCGTCGTATTCTTCGTCGTCGTCTTCTTCGTCGTCGTCTTCTTCGTCGTCGTCTTCTTCGTCGTCGTCTTCTTCGTCGTCGTCTTCTTCGTCGTCGTCTTCTTCGTCGTCGTCTTCTTCGTCGTCGTCTTCTTCGTCGTCGTCTTCTTCGTCGTCGTCTTCTTCGTCGTCGTCTTCTTCGTCGTCGTCTACTTCGTCGTCGTCTTCTTCGTCGTCGTCTTCTTCGTCGTCTTCGTCTTCATCGTCTACTTCTTCTTCGTCGTCTTCTTCGTCGTCTTCGTCTTCGTCGTCTTCTTCTTCTTCGTCGTCTTCTTCGTCGTCTTCGTCGTCTTCTTCTTCTTCGTCGTTTCTTCGTCGTCTTCGTCTTCGTCGTCTTCTTCTTCATCGTCGTCGTCTTCGTCGTCGTCTTCTTTGTCGTCGTCGTCTTCATCGTCGTCGTCTTCGTCGTCGTCTTCTTAGTCGTCGTCGTCTTCGTCGTCGTCGTCTTCGTCGTCGTCTTCTTCGTCGTTGTCGTCTTCGTCGTCGTCGTCTTCGTCGTCGTCTTCTTCGTCGTCATCGTCTTCGTCGTCGTCGTCTTCGTCTTCGTCGTGTTCTTCATCGTCGTCTTCGTCTTCGTCGTCTTTGTGTTCGTCGTCTTCTTCGTCCTCGTCATCTTCGTCGTCTTCGTCTTCGTCGTCTTCGTCTTCATCGTCTTCTACTTCGTCGTCTTCTTCGTCGTCTTCATCTTCGTCGTCTTCTTCTTCTTCGTCGTCTTCTTCGACGTCTTCGTCTTAGTCGTCTTCTTCTTCTTCGTCGTCTTCTTCGTCGTCTTCGTCTTCGTCGTCTTCTTCTTCTTCGTCGTCTTCTTCGTTTTCTTCGTCTTCGTCGTCTTCTTCTTCTTCGTCATCTTCTTCATCGTCTTCGTCTTCGTCGTCTTCTTTTTCTTCGTCGTCTTCTTCGTCGTCTTCGTCTTCGTCGTCTTCTTCTTCTTCGTCGTCTTCTTCGTCGTCTTCGTCTTCTTCGTCTTCTTCTTCTTCGTCGTCTTCTTCGTCGTCTTCGCTTCGTCGTCTTCTTCTTCTTCGTCGTCTTCTTCGTCGTCTTCGTCTTCGTCGTCTTCGTCTTCGTCGTCTTCTTCTTCTTCGTCGTCTTCTTCGTCGTCTTCGTCTTCGTCGTCTTCTTCTTCTTCGTCATCTTCTTCGTCGTCTTCGTCTTCCTCGTCTTCTTCTTCTTCGTCGTCTTCTTCGTCGTCTTCGTCTTCGTCGTCTTCTTCTTCTTCGTCGTCTTCTTCGTCGTCTTCGTCTTCGTCGTCTTCTTCTTCGTCTTATTCTTTGTCGTCTTCGTCTTCGTCGTCTTCTTCTTCTTCGTCGTCTTCTTCGTCGTCTTCGTCTTCGTCGTCTTCTTCTTCTTCGTCGTCTTCTTCGTCGTCTTCGTCGTCTTCTTCTTCTTCGTCGTCTTCTTCGTTGTCTTTGTCTTCGTCGTCTTCTTCTTCTTCGTCGTCTTCTTCGTCGTCTTCGTCGTCTTCTTCTTCTTCGTCGTCTTCTTCGTCGTCGTCGTCTTCGTCGTCGTCTTCTTCGTCGTCGTCGTCTTCGTCGTCGTCGTCTTCGTCGTCGTCGTCATCGTCTTCGTCGTCGTCGTCTTCGTCGTCGTCGTCTCCTTCGTCGTCTTCTTCGTCGTCGTCTTCGTCTTCTTCGTCTTCTTCGTCGTCTTCTTCGTCATCGTCTTCGTCTTCTTCGTCGTCTTCTTTGTCGTCTTCGTCGTCATCTTCGTCTTCTTCGTCGTCTTCTTCTTCGTCTTCTTCTTCTTCTTCTTCTTCTTCTTCTTCTTCTTCATCTTCTTCTTCGTCTTCGTCTTCGTCTTCGTCTTCGTCGTCTTCTTCGTCGTCGTCGTCTTCGTCTTCGTCTTCATTGTGTTCTTCGTCGTCGTCATCGTCTTCGTCTTCGTCTTCGTCGTCTTCTTCATCGTCGTCGTCATCTTCGTCGTCTTCGTCTTCGTCGTCTTCTTCGTCGTCGTTGTCTTCGTCGTCTTCTTCTTCGTCGTCTTCTTCGTCGTCGTCGTCTTCGTCGTCGTCGTCTTCTTCGTCTTCTTCTTTTTCTTCTTCTTCTTCTTCTTCATCTTCTTCTTCGTCTTCTTCTTCTTCTTCTTCGTCTTCGTCTTCGTCTTCGTCTTCATCGTCGTCGTCTTCATCGTCGTCGTCTTCTTCGTCGTCGTCTTCTTCGTCGTCGTCTTCTTCGTCGTCGTCTTCTTCGTCGTCCTCTTCTTCGTCGTCGTCTTCTTCGTCGTCGTCTTCTTCGTCGTCATCTTCTTCGTCGTCGTCTTCTTCGTCGTCGTCTTCTTCGTCGTCGTCTTCTTCGTCGTCGTCTTCTTCGTCGTCGTCTTCTTCGTCGTCGTCTTCTTCGTCGTCGTCTTCTTCGTCGTCGTCTTCTTCGTCGTCGTCTTCTTCGTCGTCGTCTTCTTCGTCGTCGTCTTCTTCGTCGTCGTCTCCTTCGTCGTCGTCTTCTTCGTCGTCGTCTTCTTCGTCGTCGTCTTCCTCGTCGTCGTCTTCTTCCTCGTCGTCTTCTTCGTCGTCGTCTTCTTCGTCGTCGTCTTCTTCGTCGTCGTCTTCTTCGTCGTCGTCTTCTTCGTCGTCGTCTTCTTCGTCGTCGTCTTCATCATCATCGTCGTCTTCGTCGTCGTCTTCTTCGTCGTCGTCTTCTTCGTCGTCGTCGTCTTCGTCGTCGTCTTCTTCGTCGTCGTCTTCTTCGTCGTCGTCTTCTTCGTCGTCGTCTTCTTCGTCGTCGTCTTCTTCGTCGTCGTCTTCTTCGTCGTCGTCTTCTTCGTCGTCCACTTCTTCGTCGTCGTCTTCTTCGTCGTCGTCTTCTTCGTCGTCGTCTTCTTCGTCGTCGTCTTCTTCGTCGTCGTCTTCTTCGTCGTCGTCTTCTTCGTCGTCGTCTTCTTCGTCGTCGTCTTCTTCGTCGTCGTCTTCTTCGTCGTCGTCTTCTTCGTCGTCCTCTTCTTCGTCGTCGTATACTTCGTCGTCGTCTTCTTCGTCGTCGTCTTCTTCGTCGTCGTCTTCTTCGTCGTCGTCTTCTTCGTCGTCGTCTTCTTCGTCGTCGTCTTCTTCGTCGTCGTCTTCTTCGTCGTCGTCTTCTTCGTCATCGTCTTCTTCGTCGTCGTCTTCTTCGTCGTCGTCTTCTTCGTCGTCGTCTTCTTCGTCGTCGTCTACTTCGTCGTCGTCTTCTTCGTCGTCGTCTTCTTCGTCGTCTTCGTCTTCATCGTCTACTTCTTCTTCGTCGTCTTCTTCGTCGTCTTCGTCTTCGTCGTCTTCTTCTTCTTCATCGTCTTCTTCGTCGTCTTCGTCGTCTTCTTCTTCTTCGTCGTTTTCTTCGTCGTCTTCGTCTTCGTCGTCTTCTTCTTCGTCGTCGTCGTCTTCGTCGTCGTCTTCTTTGTCGTCGTCGTCTTCGTCGTCGTCGTCTTCGTCGTCGTCTTCTTAGTCGTCGTCGTCTTCGTCGTCGTCGTCTTCGTCGTCGTCTTCTTCGTCGTTGTCGTCTTCGTCGTCGTCGTCTTCGTCGTCGTCTTCTTCGTCGTCATCGTCTTCGTCGTCGTCGTCTTCGTCTTCGTCGTGTTCTTCATCGTCGTCGTCGTCTTCGTCGTCTTTGTGTTCGTCGTCTTCTTCGTCCTCGTCATCTTCGTCGTCTTCGTCTTCGTCGTCTTCGTCTTCATCGTCTTCTACTTCGTCGTCTTCTTCGTCGTCTTCATCTTCGTCGTCTTCTTCTTCTTCGTCGTCTTCTTCGACGTCTTCGTCTTAGTCGTCTTCTTCTTCTTCGTCGTCTTCTTCGTCGTCTTCGTCTTCGTCGTATTCTTCTTCTTCGTCGTCTTCTTCATTTTCTTCGTCTTCGTCGTCTTCTTCTTCTTCGTCATCTTCTTCGTCGTCTTCGTCTTCGTCGTCTTCTTCTTATTCGTCGTCTTCTTCATGGTCTTCGTCTTCGTCGTCTTCTTCTTCTTCGTCGTCTTCTTCGTCGTCTTCGTCTTCATCGTCTTCTTCTTCTTCGTCGTCTTCTTCGTCGTCTTCGTCTTCGTCGTCTTCTTCTTCTTCGTCGTCTTCTTCGTCGTCTTCGTCTTCGTCGTCTTCTTCTTCTTCGTCGTCTTCTTCGTCGTCTTCGTCTTCGTCGTCTTCTTCTTCTTCGTCGTTTTCTTCGTCGTCTTCATCTTCGTCGTCTTCTTTTTCTTCGTCGTCTTCTTCGTCGTCTTCGTCTTCGTCGTCTTCTTCTTCTTCGTCGTCTTCTTCGTCGTCTTCGTCTTCTTCGTCTTCTTCTTCTTCGTCGTCTTCTTCGTCGTCTTCGCTTCGTCGTCTTCTTCTTCTTTGTCGTCTTCTTCGTCGTCTTCGTCTTCGTCGTCTTCGTCTTCGTCGTCTTCTTCTTCGTCGTCTTCTTCGTCGTCTTCGTCTTCGTCGTCTTCTTCTTCTTCGTCATCTTCTTCGTTGTCTTCGTCTTCCTCGTCTTCTTCTTCTTCGTCGTCTTCTTCGTCGTCTTCGTCTTCGTCGTCTTCTTCTTCTTCGTCGTCTTCTTCGTCGTCTTCGTCTTCGTCGTCTTCTTCTTCGTCTTATTCTTTGTCGTCTTCGTCTTCGTCGTCTTCTTCTTCTTCGTCGTCTTCTTCGTCGTCTTCGTCTTCGTCGTCTTCTTCTTCTTCGTCGTCTTCTTCGTCGTCTTCGTCGTCTTCTTCTTCTTCGTCGTCTTCTTCGTTGTCTTTGTCTTCGTCGTCTTCTTCTTCTTCGTCGTCTTCTTCGTCGTCTTCGTCGTCTTCTTCTTCTTCGTCTTCTTCTTCGTCGACTTCGTCTTCATCGTCTTCTTCTTCTTCGTCGTCTTCTTCGTCGTCGTCTTCGTCATCGTCTTCTTCGTCGTCGTCGTCTTCGTCGTCGTCGTCTTCGTCGTCGTCGTCGTCGTCTTCGTCGTCGTCGTCTTCGTCGTCTTCTTCTCCTTCTTCTTCTTCTTCTTCCTCTTCTTGGTCGTCGTCGTCGTCGTCGTCGTCTTCGTCGTCTTCTTCTTCTTCTTCTTCTTCTTCTTCTTCTTCTTCTTCTTCATCTTCTTCTTCTTCTTCTTCTTCGTCTTCGTCTTCGTCTTCATCTTCATCGTCTTCTTTGTCGTTGTCGTCGTCTTCGTCTTTGTCTTCGTCGTCTTCTTCGTCGTCATCGTCGTCTTCGTCTTTGTCTTCGTCGTCTTCTTCGTCGTCGTCGTCTTCGTCGTCTTCGTCTTCGTCGTCTTCTTCTTCGTCGTCGTTTTCGTCGTCTTCTTCTTCGTCGTCTTCTTCGTCGTCGTCGTATTCGTCGTCGTCGTCATCGTCGTCTTCTTCGTCGTCGTCTTCTTCGTCGTCGTCGTCTTCGTCATCGTCGTCTTCGTCGTCGTCGTCGTCGTCTTCGTCGTCGTCGTCTTCGTCGTCGTCGTCTCCTTCGTCGTCTTCTTCGTCGTCGTCTTCGTCTTCTTCGTCTTCTTCGTCGTCTTCTTCGTCATCGTCTTCGTCTTCTTCGTCGTCTTCTTTGTCGTCTTCTTCGTCGTCATCTTCGTCTTCTTCGTCGTCTTCTTCTTCGTCTTCTTCTTCTTCTTCTTCTTCTTCTTCTTCTTCTTCTTCATCTTCTTCTTCGTCTTCGTCTTCGTCTTCGTCTTCGTCGTCTTCTTCGTCGTCGTCGTCTTCGTCTTCGTCTTCATCGTCTTCTTCGTCGTCGTCGTCGTCTTCGTCTTCGTCTTCGTCGTCTTCTTCATCGTCGTCGTCATCTTCGTCGTCTTCGTCTTCGTCGTCTTCTTCGTCGTCGTTGTCTTCGTCGTCTTCTTCTTCGTCGTCTTCTTCGTCGTCGTCGTCTTCGTCGTCGTCGTCTTCTTCGTCTTCTTCTTTTTCTTCTTCTTCTTCTTCTTCATCTTCTTCTTCGTCTTCTTCTTCTTCTTCTTCGTCTTCGTCTTCGTCTTCGTCTTCATCGTCGTCGTCTTCATCGTCGTCGTCTTCTTCATCGTCGTCTTCTTCGTCGTCGTCTTCTTCGTCGTCGTCTTCTTCGTCGTCCTCTTCTTCGTCGTCGTCTTCTTCGTCGTCGTCTTCTTCGTCGTCGTCTTCTTCGTCGTCGTCTTCTTCGTCGTCGTCTTCTTCGTCGTCGTCTTCTTCGTCGTCGTCTTCTTCGTCGTCGTCTTCTTCGTCGTCGTCTTCTTCGTCGTCGTCTTCTTCGTCGTCGTCTTCTTCGTCGTCGTCTTCTTCGTCGTCGTCTTCTTCGTCGTCGTCTTCTTCGTCGTCGTCTCCTTCGTCGTCGTCTTCTTCGTCGTCGTCTTCTTCGTCGTCGTCTTCCTCGTCGTCGTCTTCTTCCTCGTCGTCTTCTTCGTCGTCGTCTTCTTCGTCGTCGTCTTCTTCGTCGTCGTCTTCTTCGTCGTCGTCTTCTTCGTCGTCGTCTTCTTCGTCGTCGTCTTCATCATCGTCGTCGTCTTCGTCGTCGTCTTCTTCGTTGTCGTCTTCTTCGTCGTCGTCGTCTTCGTCGTCTTCTTCTTCTTCGTCGTCTTCTTCGTCGTCTTCGTCTTCGTCGTCTTCTTCTTCGTCGTCTTCTTCGTCGTCTTCGTCTTCGTCGTCTTCTTCTTCTTCGTCGTCTTCTTCGTCGTCTTCGTCTTCGTCGTCTTCTTCTTCTTCGTCGTCTTCTTCGTCGTCTTCGTCTTCGTCGTCTTCTTCTTCTTCGTCGTTTCCTTCGTCGTCTTCGTGTTCGTCGTCTTCTTCTTCGTCGTCGTCGACTTCGTCGTCGTCTTCTTTGTCGTCGTCGTCTTCGTCGTCGTCGTCTTCGTCGTCGTCTTCTTTGTCGTCGTCGTCTTCGTCGTCGTCGTCTTCGTCGTCGTCATCTTCGTCGTCGTCGTCTTCGTCGTCGTCGTCTTCGTCGTCGTCTTCTTCGTCGTCATCGTCTTCGTCGTCGTCGTCTTCGTCGTCGTCGTCTTCGTCTTCGTCGTCTTCTTCATCGTCGTCGTCGTCTTCGTCGTCTTTGTGTTCGTCGTCTTCTTCGTCCTCGTCATCTTCGTCGTCTTCGTCTTCGTCGTCTTCGTCTTCGTCGTCTTCTTCGTCGTCGTCTTCTTCGTCGTCGTCTTCTTCGTCGTCGTCTTCTTCGTCGTCCACTTCTTCGTCGTCGTCTTCTTCGTCGTCGTCTTCTTCGTCGTCGTCTTCTTCGTCGTCGTCTTCTTCGTCGTCGTCTTCTTCGTCGTCGTCTTCTTTGTCGTCGTCTTCTTCGTCGTCGTCTTCTTCGTCGTCGTCTTCTTCGTCGTCGTCTTCTTCGTCGTCCTCTTCTTCGTCGTCGTATTCTTCGTCGTCGTCTTCTTCGTCGTCGTCTTCTTCGTCGTCGTCTTCTTCGTCGTCGTCTTCTTCGTCGTCGTCTTCTTCGTCGTCGTCTTCTTCGTCGTCGTCTTCTTCGTCGTCGTCTTCTTCGTCGTCGTCTTCTTCGTCGTCGTCTTCTTCGTCGTCGTCTTCTTCGTCGTCGTCTACTTCGTCGTCGTCTTCTTCGTCGTCGTCTTCTTCGTCGTCTTCGTCTTCATCGTCTACTTCTTCTTCGTCGTCTTCTTCGTCGTCTTCGTCTTCGTCGTCTTCTTCTTCTTCGTCGTCTTCTTCGTCGTCTTCGTCGTCTTCTTCTTCTTCGTCGTTTTCTTCGTCGTCTTCGTCTTCGTCGTCTTCTTCTTCATCGTCGTCGTCTTCGTCGTCGTCTTCTTTGTCGTCGTCGTCTTCATCGTCGTCGTCTTCGTCGTCGTCTTCTTAGTCGTCGTCGTCTTCGTCGTCGTCGTCTTCGTCGTCGTCTTCTTCGTCGTTGTCGTCTTCGTCGTCGTCGTCTTCGTCGTCGTCTTCTTCGTCGTCATCGTCTTCGTCGTCGTCGTCTTCGTCTTCGTCGTGTTCTTCATCGTCGTCTTCGTCTTCGTCGTCTTTGTGTTCGTCGTCTTCTTCGTCCTCGTCATCTTCGTCGTCTTCGTCTTCGTCGTCTTCGTCTTCATCGTCTTCTACTTCGTCGTCTTCTTCGTCGTCTTCATCTTCGTCGTCTTCTTCTTCTTCGTCGTCTTCTTCGACGTCTTCGTCTTAGTCGTCTTCTTCTTCTTCGTCGTCTTCTTCGTCGTCTTCGTCTTCGTCGTCTTCTTCTTCTTCGTCGTCTTCTTCGTTTTCTTCGTCTTCGTCGTCTTCTTCTTCTTCGTCATCTTCTTCATCGTCTTCGTCTTCGTCGTCTTCTTTTTCTTCGTCGTCTTCTTCGTCGTCTTCGTCTTCGTCGTCTTCTTCTTCTTCGTCGTCTTCTTCGTCGTCTTCGTCTTCTTCGTCTTCTTCTTCTTCGTCGTCTTCTTCGTCGTCTTCGCTTCGTCGTCTTCTTCTTCTTCGTCGTCTTCTTCGTCGTCTTCGTCTTCGTCGTCTTCGTCTTCGTCGTCTTCTTCTTCTTCGTCGTCTTCTTCGTCGTCTTCGTCTTCGTCGTCTTCTTCTTCTTCGTCATCTTCTTCGTCGTCTTCGTCTTCCTCGTCTTCTTCTTCTTCGTCGTCTTCTTCGTCGTCTTCGTCTTCGTCGTCTTCTTCTTCTTCGTCGTCTTCTTCGTCGTCTTCGTCTTCGTCGTCTTCTTCTTCGTCTTATTCTTTGTCGTCTTCGTCTTCGTCGTCTTCTTCTTCTTCGTCGTCTTCTTCGTCGTCTTCGTCTTCGTCGTCTTCTTCTTCTTCGTCGTCTTCTTCGTCGTCTTCGTCGTCTTCTTCTTCTTCGTCGTCTTCTTCGTTGTCTTTGTCTTCGTCGTCTTCTTCTTCTTCGTCGTCTTCTTCGTCGTCTTCGTCGTCTTCTTCTTCTTCGTCGTCTTCTTCGTCGACTTCGTCTTCATCGTCTTCTTCTTCTTCGTCGTCTTCTTCGTCGTCGTCGTCTTCGTCGTCGTCTTCTTCGTCGTCGTCGTCTTCGTCGTCGTCGTCTTCGTCGTCGTCGTCGTCGTCTTCGTCGTCGTCGTCTTCGTCGTCTTCTTCTCCTTCTTCTTCTTCTTCTTCCTCTTCTTGGTCGTCGTCGTCGTCGTCGTCGTCTTCGTCGTCTTCTTCTTCTTCTTCTTCTTCTTCTTCTTCTTCTTCTTCTTCATCTTCTTCTTCTTCTTCTTCTTCGTCTTCGTCTTCGTCTTCATCTTCATCGTCTTCTTTGTCGTTGTCGTCGTCTTCGTCTTTGTCTTCGTCGTCTTCTTCGTCGTCATCGTCGTCTTCGTCTTTGTCTTCGTCGTCTTCTTCATCGTCGTCATCTTCGTCGTCTTCGTCTTCGTCGTCTTCTTCTTCGTCGTCGTTTTCGTCGTCTTCTTCTTCGTCGTCTTCTTCGTCGTCGTCGTCTTCGTCGTCGTCGTCATCGTCGTCTTCTTCGTCGTCGTCTTCTTCGTCGTCGTCGTCTTCGTCGTCGTCGTCTTCGTCGTCGTCGTCGTCGTCTTCGTCGTCGTCGTCTTCGTCGTCGTCGTCTCCTTCGTCGTCTTCTTCGTCGTCGTCTTCGTCTTCTTCGTCTTCTTCGTCGTCTTCTTCGTCATCGTCTTCGTCTTCTTCGTCGTCTTCTTTGTCGTCTTCTTCGTCGTCATCTTCGTCTTCTTCGTCGTCTTCTTCTTCGTCTTCTTCTTCTTCTTCTTCTTCTTCTTCTTCTTCTTCATCTTCTTCTTCGTCTTCGTCTTCGTCTTCGTCTTCGTCGTCTTCTTCGTCGTCGTCGTCTTCGTCTTCGTCTTCATCGTCTTCTTCGTCGTCGTCATCGTCTTCGTCTTCGTCTTCGTCGTCTTCTTCATCGTCGTCGTCATCTTCGTCGTCTTCGTCTTCGTCGTCTTCTTCGTCGTCGTTGTCTTCGTCGTCTTCTTCTTCGTCGTCTTCTTCGTCGTCGTCGTCTTCGTCGTCGTCGTCTTCTTCGTCTTCTTCTTTTTCTTCTTCTTCTTCTTCTTCATCTTCTTCTTCGTCTTCTTCTTCTTCTTCGTCTTCGTCTTCGTCTTCGTCTTCATCGTCGTCGTCTTCATCGTCGTCGTCTTCTTCGTCGTCGTCTTCTTCGTCGTCGTCTTCTTCGTCATCGTCTTCTTCGTCGTCCTCTTCTTCGTCGTCGTCTTCTTCGTCGTCGTCTTCTTCGTCGTCGTCTTCTTCGTCGTCGTCTTCTTCGTCGTCGTCTTCTTCGTCGTCGTCTTCTTCGTCGTCGTCTTCTTCGTCGTCGTCTTCTTCGTCGTCGTCTTCTTCGTCGTCGTCTTCTTCGTCGTCGTCTTCTTCGTCGTCGTCTTCTTCGTCGTCGTCTTCTTCGTCGTCGTCTCCTTCGTCGTCGTCATCTTCGTCGTCGTCTTCTTCGTCGTCGTCTTCCTCGTCGTCGTCTTCTTCCTCGTCGTCTTCTTCGTCGTCGTCTTCTTCGTCGTCGTCTTCTTCGTCGTCGTCTTCTTCGTCGTCGTCTTCTTCGTCGTCGTCTTCTTCGTCGTCGTCTTCATCATCGTCGTCGTCTTCGTCGTCGTCTTCTTCGTTGTCGTCTTCTTCGTCGTCGTCGTCTTCGTCGTCGTCTTCTTCGTCGTCGTCTTCTTCGTCGTCATCTTCTTCGTCGTCGTCTTCTTCGTCGTCGTCTTCTTCGTCGTCGTCTTCTTCGTCGTCGTCTTCTTCGTCGTCCACTTCTTCGTCGTCGTCTTCTTCGTCGTCGTCTTCTTCGTCGTCGTCTTCTTCGTCGTCGTCTTCTTCGTCGTCGTCTTCTTCGTCGTCGTCTTCTTCGTCGTCGTCTTCTTCGTCGTCGTCTTCTTCGTCGTCGTCTTCTTCGTCGTCCTCTTCTTCGTCGTCGTATTCTTCGTCGTCGTCTTCTTCGTCGTCGTCTTCTTCGTCGTCGTCTTCTTCGTCGTCGTCTTCTTCGTCGTCGTCTTCTTCGTCGTCGTCTTCTTCGTCGTCGTCTTCTTCGTCGTCGTCTTCTTCGTCGTCGTCTTCTTCGTCGTCGTCTTCTTCGTCGTCGTCTTCTTCGTCGTCGTCTTCTTCGTCGTCGTCTACTTCGTCGTCGTCTTCTTCGTCGTCGTCTCCTTCGTCGTCGTCTTCTTCGTCGTCGTCTTCTTCGTCGTCGTATTCCTCGTCGTCGTCTTCTTCCTCGTCGTCTTCTTAGTCGTCGTCTTCTTCGTCGTCGTCTTCTTCGTCGTCGTCTTCTTCGTCGTCGTCTTCTTCGTCGTCTTCTTCGTCGTCTTCGTCTTCGTCGTCTTCTTCTTCGTCGTCTTCTTCGTCGTCTTCGTCTTCGTCGTCTTCTTCTTCTTCGTCGTCTTCTTCGTCGTCTTCGTCTTCGTCGTCTTCTTCTTCTTCGTCGTCTTCTTCGTCGTCTTCGTCTTCGTCGTCTTCTTCTTCTTCGTCGTTTCCTTCGTCGTCTTCGTGTTCGTCGTCTTCTTCTTCGTCGTCGTCGACTTCGTCGTCGTCTTCTTTGTCGTCGTCGTCTTCGTCGTCGTCGTCTTCGTCGTCGTCTTCTTTGTCATCGTCGTCTTCGTCGTCGTCGTCTTCGTCGTCGTCATCTTCGTCGTCGTCGTCTTCGTCGTCGTCGTCTTCGTCGTCGTCTTCTTCGTCGTCATCGTCTTCGTCGTCGTCGTCTTCGTCGTCGTCGTCTTCGTCTTCGTCGTCTTCTTCATCGTCGTCGTCGTCTTCGTCGTCTTTGTGTTCGTCGTCTTCTTCGTCCTCGTCATCTTCGTCGTCTTCGTCTTCGTCGTCTTCGTCTTCGTCGTCTTCTTCTTCTTCGTCGTCTTCTTCGTCGTCTTCATCTTCGTCGTCTTCTTCTTCTTCGTCGTCTTCTTCGACGTCTTCGTCTTAGTCGTCTTCTTCTTCTTCGTCGTCTTCTTCGTCGTCTTCGTCTTCGTCGTCTTCTTCTTCTTCGTCGTCTTCTTCGTTTTCTTCATCTTCGTCGTCTTCTTCTTCTTCGTCGTCTTCTTCGTCATCTTCGTCTTCGTCGTCTTCTTCTTCTTCGTCGTCTTCTTCGTCGTCTTCGTCTTCGTCGTGTTCTTCTTCTTCGTCGTCTTCTTCGTCGTCTTCATCTTCGTCGTCTTCTTCTACTTCGTCGTCTTCTTCGTCGTCTTCGTCTTCGTCATCTTCTTCTTCTTCGTCGTCTTCTTCGTCGTCTTCGTCTTCGTCGTCTTCTTCTTCTTCGTCGTCTTCTTCGTCGTCTTCGTCTTCGTCGTCTTCTTCTTCTTCGTCGTTTTCTTCGTCGTCTTCGTCTTCGTCGTCTTCTTCTTCTTCGTCGTCTTTTTCGTCGTCTTCGTCTTCGTCGTCTTCTTCTTCTTCGTCGTCTTCTTCGTCGTCTTCGTCTTCGTCGTCTTCTTCTTCTTCGTCGTCTTCTTCATCGTCTTCGTCTTCGTCGTCTTCTTCTTCTTCGTCGTCTTCTTCGTCGTCTTCGTCTTCGTCGTCTTCTTCTTCTTCTTCGTCGTCTTCTTCGTCGTCTTCGTCTTCGTCGTCTTCTTCTTCTTCGTCGTCTTCTTCGTCGTCTTCGTCTTCCTCGTCTTCTTCTTCTTCGTCGTCTTCTTCATCGTCTTCGTCTTCGTCGTCTTCTTCTTCTTCGTCGTCTTCTTCGTCGTCTTCGTCTTCGTCGTCTTCTTCTTCGTCTTATTCTTTGTTGTCTTCGTCTTCGTCGTCTTCTTCTTCTTCGTCGTCTTCTTCGTCGTCTTCGTCTTCGTCGTCTTCTTCTTCGTCGTCTTCTTCGTTGTCTTCGTCGTCTTCTTCTTCTTCGGCATCTTCTTCGTTGTCTTTGTCTTCGTCATCTTCTTCTTCTTCGTCGTCTTCTTCGTCGTCTTCGTCGTCTTCTTCTTCTTCGTCGTCTTCTTCGTCGTCGTCGTCTTCGTCGTCTTCTTCTTCTTCGTCGTCTTCTTCGTCGTCGTCGTCTTCGTCGTCGTCTTCTTCGTCGTCGCCTTCTTCGTCGTCGTCGTCTTCGTCGTCGTCTTCTTCGTCGTCGTCTTCTTCGTCGTCGTCATCTTCGTCGTCGTCTTCTTCGTCGTCGTCTTCTTCGTCGTCGTCGTCTTCGTCGTCGTCTTCTTCGTCGTCGTCGTCTTCGTCGTCGTCGTCTTCGTCGTCGTCGTCTTCGTCGTCGTCGTCTTCGTCGTCGTCGTCTTCGTCGTCGTCGTCTTCGTCGTCGTCGACTTCGTCGTCGTCTTCTTCGTCGTCGTCGTCTTCGTCGTCGTCGTCTTCGTCGTCGTCGTCTTTGTCGTCGTCGTCTTCGTCGTCTTCTTCTTCTTCGTCGTCTTCTTCGTCGTCTTCGTCTTCGTCGTCTTCTTCTTCTTCGTCGTTTTCTTCATCGTCTTCGTCTTCGTCGTCTTCTTCTTCTTCGTCGTCTTCTTCGTCGTCTTCGTCTTCGTCGTCTTCTTCTTCTTCGTCGTCTTCTTCGTCGTCTTCGTCTTCGTCATCTTCTTCTTCTTCGTCGTCTTCTTCGTCGTATTCGTCTTCGTCGTCTTCTTCTTCTTCGTCGTCTTCATCGTCGTCTTCGTCTTCGTCGTCTTCTTCTTCTTCGTCGTCTTCTTCGTCGTCTTCGTCTTCGTCGTCTTCTTCTTCTTCATCTTCGTCTTCGTCGTCTTCTTCTTCTTCGTCATCTTCTTCGTCGTCTTCGTCTTCCTCGTCTTCTTCTTCTTCGTCGTCTTCTTCGTCGTCTTCGTCTTCGTCGTCTTCTTCTTCTTCGTCGTCTTATTCGTCGTCTTCGTCTTCGTCGTCTTCTTCTTCGTCTTATTCTTTGTCGTCTTCGTCTTCGTCGTCTTTTTCTTCTTCGTCGTCTTCTTCGTCGTCTTCGTCTTCGTCGTCTTCTTCTTCATCGTCTTCTTCGTCGTCTTCGTCGTCTTCTTCTTCTTCGTCGTCTTCTTCGTTGTCTTTGTCTTCGTCGTCTTCTTCTTCTTCGTCGTCTTCTTCGTCGTCTTCGTCGTCTTCTTCTTCTTCGTCGTCTTCTTCGTTGTCTTCGTCTTCGTCGTCTTCTTCTTCTTCGTCGTCTTCTTCGTCGTCGTCGTCTTCGTCGTCGTCTTCTTCGTCGTCGCCTTCTTCGTCGTCGTCGTCTTCGTCGTCGTCTTCTTCGTAGTCGTCTTCTTCGTCATCGTCGTCTTCTCGTCGTCTTCTTCATCGTCGTCTTCTTCGTCGTCGTCGTCGTCTTCGTCGTCGTCTTCTTCGTCGTCGTCTTCTTCGTCGTCGTCGTCTTCGTCGTCGTCTTCTTCGTCGTCGTCGTCTTCGTCGTCGTCGTCTTCGTCGTCGTCGTCTTCGTCGTCGTCGTCTTCGTCGTCGTCGTCTTCGTCGTCGTCGTCTTCGTCGTCGTCGACTTCGTCGTCATCTTCTTCGTCGTCGTCTTCTTCGTCGTCGTCGTCTTCGTCGTCGTCTTCTTCGTCGTCGTCGTCTTCGTCGTCGTCGTCTTCGTCGTCGTCTTCTTCGTCGTCGTCGGTCTTCGTCGTCGTCGTCTTCGTCATCTTCGTCGTCGTCTTCTTCGTCGTCGTCATCTTCGTCGTCGTCGTCTTCATCGTCTTCTTCGTGGTCGTCGTCTTCGTCGTCGTCATCTTCGTCGTCGTCTTCTTCGTCGTCGTCGTCTTCGTCGTCATCGTCTTCGTCGTCGTCGTCTTCGTCGTCGTCGTCTTCGTCGTCGTCGTCTTCGTCGTCGTCGTCTTCGTCGTCGTCGTCTTCGTCGTCGTCGACTTCGTCGTCGTCTTCTTCGTCGTCGTCGTCTTCGTCGTCGTCTTCGTCGTCGTCGTCTTCGTCGTCGTCGTCTTCGTCGTGGACTTCTTCGTCGTCGTCGTCTTCGTCGTCGTCGTCTTCGTCGTCGTCTTCTTCGTCGTCGCCTTCTTCGTCGTCGTCGTCTTCATCGTCGTCTTCTTCGTCGTCGTCTTCTTCGTCATCGTTGTCTTCGTCGTCGTCTTCTTCGTCGTCGTCTTCTTCGTCGTTGTCGTCTTCGTCGTCGTCTTCTTCGTCGTCGTCTTCTTCGTCGTCGTCGTCTTCGTCGTCGTCTTCTTCGTCGTCGTCGTCTTCGTCGTCGTCGTCTTCGTCGTCGTCTTCGTCGTCGTCGTCTTCGTCGTCGTCGTCTTCGTCGTCGTCGTCTTCGTCGTCGTCGACTTCGTCGTCGTCTTCTTCGTCGTCGTCTTCTTCGTCGTCGTCGTCTTCGTCGTCGTCTTCGTCGTCGTCTTCTCGTCGTCGTCGTCTTCGTCGTCGTCGTCTTCGTCGTCTTCGTCGTCGTCTTCTTCGTCATCGTCGTCCTTCGACGTCGTCGTCTCTATCGTCGTCTTCATCGTGGCCGTCTTCTTCGTCGTCGTCATCTTCGTCGTCGTCTTCTTCGTCGTCGTCGTCTTCGTCGTCGTCGTCTTCGTCGTCGTCGTCTTCGTCGTCGTCGTCTTCGTCGTCGTCGTCTTCGTCGTCGTCGTCTTCGTCGTCGTCGTCTTCGTCGTCGTCGTCTTCGTCGTGGACTTCTTCGTCGTCGTCGTCTTCGTCGTCGTCGTCTTCGTCGTCGTCTTCTTCGTCGTCATCGTCTTCGTCGTCGTTGTCTTGGTCGTCGTCTTCTTCTTCGTCGTCTTCTTCGTCATCTTCGTCTTCGTCGTCTTCTTCTTCTTCGTCGTCTTCTTCGTCGTCTTCTTCGTCGTCTTCATCGTCTTCTTCCTCTTCGTCGTCTTCTTCGTCGTCTTCGTCTTCGTCGTCTTCTTCTTCTTCGTCATCTTCTTCGTCGTCTTCGTCTTCGTCGTCTTCTTCTTCTTCGTCGTCTTCTTCGTCGTCTTCGTCTTCGTCGTCTTCTTCTTCTTCGTCGTCTTCTTCGTCGTCTTCATCTTCGTCGTCTTCTTCTTCTTCGTCGTCTTCTTCGTCGTCTTTGTCTTCGTCGTCTTCTTCTTCCTCGTCGTCTTCTTCGTCGTCTTCGTCTTCGTCGTCTTCTTCTTCTTCGTCGTCTTCTTCATCGTCTTCGTCTTCGTCGTCTTCTTCTTCTTCTTCGTCTTCTTCGTCGTCTTACTCTTCGTCGTCTTCTTCTTCTTCGTCGTCTTCTTCGTCGTCTTCGTCTTCGTCGTCTTCTTCTTCTTCGTCGTCTTCTTCGTCGTCTTCGTCTTCGTCGTCTTCTTCTTCTTCGTCGTCTTCTTCGTCGTCTTCGTCTTAGTCGTCTTCTTCTTCTTCATCTTCTTCTTCGTCGTCTTCGTCTTCGTCGTCTTCTTCTTCTCGTCGTCGTCTTCGTCTTCGTCGTCTTCTTCTTCTTCGTCGTCTTCTTCGTCTTCTTCGTCTTCGTTGTCTTCTTCTTCTTCGTCGTCTTCTTCGTCGTCTTCGTCTTCGTCGTCTTCTTCTTCTTCGTCTTCTTCTTCGTCGTCTTCGTCGTCTTCTTCTTCTTCGTCGTCTTCTTCGTCGTCTTCGTCTTCATCGTCTTCTTCTACTTCGTCGTCTTCTTCGTCGTCTTCGTCTTCGTCGTCTTCTTCTTCTTCGTCGTCTTCTTCGTCGTCTTCGTCTTCGTCGTCTTCTTCTTCTTCTTCGTCGTCTTCTTCGTCGTCTTCGTCTTTGTCGTCTTCTTCTTCTTCGTCGTCTTTTTCGTCGTCTTCGTCTTCATAGTCTTCTTCTTCTTCGTCGTCTTCTTCGTCGTCTTCGTCTTTGTCGTCTTCTTCTTCTTCGTCGTCTTCTTCGTCGTCTTCGTCTTCGTCGTCATCTTCTCTTCGTCGTCGTCTTCTTCGTCATCGTCTTGGTCGTCGTCTTCTTCGTCGTCGTCGTCTTCGTCGTCGTCGTCTTCGTCGTCCTCTCTTCGTCGTCGTCGTCTTCGTCGTCGTCGTCTTCGTCGTCGTCATCTTCGTCGTCGTCTTCTTCTTCGTCGTCGTCGTCTTCGTCGTCGTCGTCTTCGTCGTCGTCTTCTTCGTCGTCCTCGTCTTCGTCGTCGTCGTCTTCGTCGTCGTCTTCTCGTCGTCGTCGTCTTCGTCAACGTCGTCTTCGTCGTCGTCTTCTTCGTCATCGTCGTCTTCGTCGTCGTCGTCTTCGTCGTCGTCTTCTTCGTCGTCTTCTTCGTCGTCGTCTTCGTCTTCTTCTTCGTCTTCTTCTTCGGCCTTCTTCTTCTTCTTCTTCTTCTTCTTCTTGTTCTTCTTCTTGGTCGTCGTCATCGTCGTCGTCGTCGTCTTCGTCGTCTTCTCCTTCTTCTTCTTCTTCGTCTTCTTCTTCTTCTTTTTCTTCGTCTTCGTTGTCGTCGTCGACTTCGTCGTCGTCGTCTTCGTCGTCGTCTTCGTCGTCGTCGTCTCCTTCGTCGTCTTCTTCGTCGTCGTCTTCGTCTTCTTCATCGTCTTCTTCGTCGTCTTCTTTGTCGTCGTCTTCGTCTTCTTCGTCGTCTTCTTCGTCGTCTTCTTCGTCGTCGTCTTCGTCTTCTCGTCGTCTTCTTCTTCGTCTTCTTCTTCTTCTTCTTCTTCTTCTTCTTCTTGGTCGTTGTCGTCGTCGTCGTCGTCTTCGTCGTCTTCTTCTTCTTCTTCTTCTTCTTCTTCTTCTTCTTCGTCTTCTTCTTCTTCTTCTTCTTCGTCTTCATCTTTGTCTTCATCTTCGTCGTCTTCTTCGTCGTCGTCGTCGTCTTCGTCTTCGTCTTCGTCGTCTTCTTCGTCGTCATCGTCGTCTTCGTCTTCGTCTTCGTCGTCTTCTTCGTCGTCGTTGTCGTCTTCGTCATCTTCGTCTTCGTCGTCTTCTTCGTCGTCGTTGTCTTCGTCGTCTTCTTCTTCGTCGTCTTCTTCGTCGTCGTCGTCTTCGTCGTCGTCGTCTTCGTCGTCTTCTTCGTCGTCGTCGTCTTCGTCGTCGTCGTCTTCGTCATCGTCTTCTTCCTCGTCGTCGTCTTCGTCGTCGTCTTCTTCGTCATCGTCTTCTTCGTCGTCGTCTTCTCGTCGTCGTCCGTCGTCGTCTTCTTCGTCGTCGTCTTCTTCGTCGTCCGTCGTCTTCGTCGTCGTCTTCTTCGTCGTCGTCTTCTTCGTCGTCGTCGTCTTCGTCGTCGTCGTCTTCGTCGTCGTCTTCTTCGTCGTCGTCGTCTTCGTCGTCGTAGTCTTCGTCGTCGTCTTCTTCGTCGTCGTCGTCTTCGTCGTCGTCGTCTTCGTCGTCGTCGTCTTCGCCGTCGTCTTCTTCGTCGTCGTCGTCTTCGTCGTCGTCGTCTTCGTCCTCGTCTTCTTCGTCGTCGTCGTCTTCGACGTCGTCGTCTCGTCGTCGTCTTCTTCGTCGTCGTTGTCTTCGTCGTCGTCGTCTTCGTCGTCGTCTTCTTCGTCTCGTTGTCTTCGTCGTCGTCTTCTTCGTCGTCGTCTTCTTCGTCGTCGTCTTCTTCGTCGTCGTCTTCGTTGTCGTCTTCTTCATCGTCGTCTTCTTCGTCGTCGTCGTCTTCGTCGTCGTCTTCTTCGTCGTCGTCTTCTTCGTCGTCGTCGTCTTCGTCGTCGTCGTCTTCGTCGTCATCTTCTTGGTCGTCGTCATCGTCGTCGTCGTCGTCTTCGTCGTCTTCTCCTTCTTCTTCTTCTTCGTCTTCTTCTTCTTCTTTTCTTCGTCTTCGTTGTCGTCGTCGACTTCGTCGTCGTCGTCTTCGTCGTCGTCTTCGTCGTCGTCGTCTCCTTCGTCGTCTTCTTCGTCGTCGTCTTCGTCTTCTTCATCGTCTTCTTCGTCGTCTTCTTTGTCGTCGTCTTCGTCTTCTTCGTCGTCTTCTTCGTCGTCTTCTTCGTCGTCGTCTTCGTCTTCTTCGTCGTCTTCTTCTTCGTCTTCTTCTTCTTCTTCTTCTTCTTCTTCTTCTTGGTCGTTGTCGTCGTCGTCGTCGTCTTCGTCGTCTTCTTCTTCTTCTTCTTCTTCTTCTTCTTCTTCTTCGTCTTCTTCTTCTTCTTCTTCTTCGTCTTCATCTTTGTCTTCATCTTCGTCGTCTTCTTCGTCGTCGTCGTCGTCTTCGTCTTCGTCTTCGTCGTCTTCTTCATCGTCATCGTCGTCTTCGTCTTCGTCTTCGTCGTCTTCCTTCGTCGTCGTTGTCGTCTTCGTCATCTTCGTCTTCGTCGTCTTCTTCGTCGTCGTTGTCTTCGTCGTCTTCTTCTTCGTCGTCTTCTTCGTCGTCGTCGTCTTCGTCGTCGTCGTTCGTCGTCTTCTTCGTCGTCGTCGTCTTCGTCGTCGTCGTCTTCGTCATCGTCTTCTTCCTCGTCGTCGTCTTCGTCGTCGTCTTCTTCGTCATCGTCTTCTTCGTCGTCGTCTTCTTCGTCGTCGTCCGTCGTCGTCTTCTTCGTCGTCGTCTTCTTCGTCGTCGTCGTCTTCGTCGTCGTCTTCTTCGTCGTCGTCTTCTTCGTCGTCGTCGTCTTCGTCGTCGTCGTCTTCGTCGTCGTCTTCTTCGTCGTCGTCGTCTTCGTCGTCGTAGTCTTCGTCGTCGTCTTCTTCGTCGTCGTCGTCTTCGTCGTCGTCGTCTTCGTCGTCGTCGTCTTCGCCGTCGTCTTCTTCGTCGTCGTCGTCTTCGTCGTCGTCGTCTTCGTCCTCGTCTTCTTCGTCGTCGTCGTCTTCGACGTCGTCGTCTTCGTCGTCGTCTTCTTCGTCGTCGTTGTCTTCGTCGTCGTCGTCTTCGTCGTCGTCTTCTTCGTCTCGTTGTCTTCGTCGTCGTCTTCTTCGTCGTCGTCTTCTTCGTCGTCGTCTCTTCGTCGTCGTCTTCGTTGTCGTCTTCTTCATCGTCGTCTTCTTCGTCGTCGTCGTCTTCGTCGTCGTCTTCTTCGTCGTCGTCTTCTTCGTCGTCGTCGTCTTCGTCGTCGTCGTCTTCGTCGTCATCTTCGTCGTCGTCGTCGTCTTCGTCGTCATCGTCTTCGTCGTCGTCTTCGTCGTCGTTGTCTCTTTCGTCATCTTCTTCGTCGTCGTCTTCGTCGTCTTCGTCGTCGTCGTCTTCGTCGCCGTCTTCGTCGTCGTCGTCTCCTTTGTCGTCTTCTTCGTCGTCGTCTTCGTCTTCTTCGTCGTATTCTTCGTCGTCTTCTTCGTCGTCGTCTTCGTCTTCTTCGTCGTCTTCTTCGTCATCGTCGTCGTCTTCGTCTTCATCTTCGTCGTCTTCTTCGTCGTCGTCTTCGTCTTCTTCGTCGTCTTCTTCTTCGTCTTCTTCTTCTTCTTCTTCTTCTTCTTTTCTCTTCTTCTTCTTCTTCTTGGTCGTCGTCGTCGTCGTTGTCGTCTTCGTCGTCATCTTCTTGTTCTTCTTCTTCTTCTTCTTCTTCTACGTCTTCTTCTTCTTCTTCTTCTTCGTCTTCATCTTTGTCTTCATCTTCGTCGTCTTCTTCGTCGTCGTCATCGTCTTCGACTTCGTCTTCGTCGTCTTCTTCGTCGTCGTCGTCGTCTTCGTCTTCGTCTTCGTCGTCTTCTTCGTCGTCGTTGTCTTCGTCGTCTTCTTCTTCGTCGTCTTCTTCGTCGTCGTCGTCTTCGTCGTCGTCGTCTTCGTCGTCTTCTTCGTCGTCGTCGTCTTCGTCGTCGTCGTCTTCGTCGTCGTCTTCTTCCTCGTCGTCGTCTTCGTCGTCGTCTTCTTCGTCATCGTCTTCTTCGTCGTCATCTTCTTCGTCGTCGTCGTCTTCGTCGTCGTCTTCTTCGTCGTCGTCTTCTTCGTCGTCGTCGTCTTCGTCGTCGTCTTCTTCGTCGTCGTCTTCTTCGTCGTCGTCGTCTTCGTCGTCGTCGTCTTCGTCGTCGTCTTCTTCGTTGTCGTCGTCTTCGTCGTCGTAGTCTTCGTCGTCGTCTTCTTCGTCGTCGTCGTATTCGTCGTCGTCGTCTTCATCGTCGTCGTCTTCGTCGTCGTCGTCTTCGTCGTCGTCGTCTTCGTCGTCGTCTTCTTCGTCGTCGTCGTCTTCGTCGTCGTCGTCTTCGTCCTCGTCTTCTTCGTCGTCGTCGTCTTCGTCGTCGTCGTCTTCATCGTCGTCTTCTTCGTCGTCGTCGTCTTCGTCGTCGTCGTCTTCGTCGTCATCTTCTTCGTCTCGTTGTCTTCGTCTTCGTCGTCTTCTTCGTCGTCGTTGTCTTCGTCGTCTTCTTCTTCGTCGTCTTCTTCGTCGTCGTCGTCTTCGTCGTCATCGTCTTCTTCGTCTTCTTCGTCGTCGTCGCCTTCGTCGTCGTCGTCTTCGTCGTCGTCTTCTTCCTCGTCGTCGTCTTCGTCGTCGTCTTCTTCGTCATCGTCTTCTTCGTCGTCATCTTCTTCGTCGTCGTCGTCTTCGTCGTCGTCTTCTTCATCGTCGTCTTCTTCGTCGTCGTCGTCTTCGTCGTCGTCTTCTTCGTCGTCGTCTTCTTCGTCGTCGTCGTCTTCGTCGTCGTCGTCTTCGTCGTCGGCTTCTTCCGTCGTCGTCGTCTTCATCGTCGTAGTCTTCATCGTCGTCTTCTTCGTCGTCGTCGTCTTCGTCGTCGTCGTCTTCGTCGTCGTCGTCTTCGTCGTCGTCTTCTTCGTCGTCGTCGTCTTCGTCGTCGTTGTCTTCGTCCTCATCTTCTTCGTCGTCGTCGTCTTCGTCGTCGTCGTCTTCGTCGTCGTCTTCTTCGTTGTCGTCGTCTTCGTCGTCGTCGTCTTCGTCGTCGTCTTCTTCGTCTCGTTGTCTTTCGTCGTCGTCTTCTTCGTCGTCGTCTTCTTCGTCGTCGTCTTCTTCGTCGTCGTCGTCCTTCGTTGTCGTCTTCTTCGCCGTCGTCTTCTTCGTCGTCGTCGTCTTCGTCGTCGTCTTCTTCGTCGTCGTCTTCTTCGTCATCGGCGTCTTCGTCGTCGTCGTCTTCGTCGTCATCTTCGTCGTCGTCGTCGTCTTCGTCGTCGTCGTCTTCGTCGTCGTCTTCGTCGTCGTTGTCTCTTTCGTCGTCTTCTTCGTCGTCGTCTTCGTCGTCTTCGTCGTCGTCGTCTTCGTCGCCGTCTTCGTCGTCGTCGTCTCCTTCGTCGTCTTCTTCGTCGTCGTCTTCGTCTTCTTCGTCGTATTCTTCGTCGTCTTCTTCGTCGTCGTCTTCGTCTTCTTCGTCGCCTTCTTCGTCATCGCCGTCGTCTTCGTCTTCATCTTCGTCGTCTTCTTCGTCGTCGTCGTCTTCGTCTTCGTCTTCGTCGTCTTCTTCGTCGTCGTTGTCGTCTTCGTCGTCTTCGTCTTCGTCGTCTTCTTCGTCGTCGTCGTTTTCGTCGTCTTCTTCTTCGTCGTCTTCTTCGTCGTCGTCGTCTTCGTCGTCGTCGTCTTCGTCGTTTTCTTCGTCGTCGTCTTCTTCGTCGTCGTCGTCTTCGTCGTCGTCTTCTTCCTTGTCGTCGTCTTCGTCGTCGTCTTCTTCGTCGTCGTCGTCTTCGTCGTCGTCGTCTTCGTCGTTTTCTTCGTCGTCGTCTTCTTCGTCGTCGTCGTCTTCGTCGTCGTCTTCTTCCTCGTCGTCGTCTTCGTCGTCGTCTTCTTCGTCGTCGTCTTCTTCGTCGTCGTCTTCTTCGTCGTCGTCGTCTTCGTCGTCGTCTTCGTCGTCGTCTTCTTCGTCGTCGTCTTCTTCGTCGTCGTCGTCTTCGTCGTCATCGTCTTCATCGTCGTCTTCTTCATCGTCGTCGTCTTCGTCGTCGTCGTCTTCGTCGTCGTCTTCTTCGTCGTCGTCGTCTTCATCGTCGTCGTCTTCGTCGTCGTCGTCTTCGTCGTCGTCTTCTTCGTCGTCGTCATCTCCGTCGTCGTCGTCTTCGTCGTCGTCTTCTTCGTCGTCGTCGTCTTCGTCGTCGTCGTCTTCGTCGTCGTCTTCTTCGTCGTCGTCTTCTTCGTCGTCGTCGTCTTCGTCGTCGTCTTCTTCGTCGTCTTCTTCGTCGTCGTCGTCTTCGTCGTCGTCTTCTTCGTCGTCGTCTTCTTCGTCGTCGTCGTCTTCGTCGTCGTCATCTTCGTCGTCATCTTCGTCATCGTCGTCGTCTTCGTCGTCGTCGTCTTCATCGTCGTCTTCGTCGTCCTTGTCTCTTTCGTCGTCTTCTTCGTCGCCATCTTCGTCGTCTTCGTCGTCGTCGTCTTCATCGCCGTCTTCGTCGTCGTCGTCTCCTTCGTCGTCTTCTTCGTCATCGTCTTCGTCTTCTTCGTCGTCTTCTTCGTCGTCTTCTTCGTCGTCGTCTTCATCTTCTTCGTCGTCTTCTTCGTCATCGTCGTCGTCTTCATCTTCGTCTTCGTCGTCTTCTTCGTCGTCGTCGTCGTCTTCGTCTTCGTCTTCGTCGTCTTCTTCGTCGTCGTCGTCGTCTTCGTCGTCTTCGTCTTCGTCGTCTTCTTCATCGTCGTCGTCTTCGTCGTCTTCTTCTTCGTCTTCTTCTTCGTCATCTTCTTCGTCGTCGTCGTCTTCGTCGTCGTCGTCTTCGTCGTTTTCTTCATCGTCGTCTTCTTCGTCGTCGTCGTCTTCGTCGTCGTCGTCTTCGTCGTCGTCGTCTTTGTCGTCGTCTTCTTCGTCTCGTTGTCTTCGTCGTCGTCTTCTTCGTCGTCGTCTTCTTCGTCGTCGTCTTCTTCGTCGTCGTCGTCTTCGTCGTCGTCTTCTTCGTCGTCTTCTTCGTCGTCGTCGTCTTCGTCGTCGTCTTCTTCGTCGTCGTCTTCTTCGTCGTCGTCGTCTTCGTCGTCGTCATCTTCGTCGTCATCTTCGTCATCGTCGTCGTCTTCGTCGTCGTCGTCTTCGTCGTCGTCTTCGTCGTCCTTGTCTCTTTCGTCGTCTTCTTCGTCGCCATCTTCGTCGTCTTCGTCGTCGTCGTCTTCATCGCCGTCTTCGTCGTCGTCGTCTCCTTCGTCGTCTTCTTCGTCATCGTCTTCGTCTTCTTCGTCGTCTTCTTCGTCGTCTTCTTCGTCGTCGTCTTCATCTTCTTCGTCGTCTTCTTCGTCATCGTCGTCGTCTTCATCTTCGTCTTCGTCGTCTTCTTCGTCGTCGTCGTCGTCTTCGTCTTCGTCTTCGTCGTCTTCTTCGTCGTCGTCGTCGTCTTCGTCGTCTTCGTCTTCGTCGTCTTCTTCATCGTCGTCGTCTTCGTCGTCTTCTTCTTCGTCTTCTTCTTCGTCATCTTCTTCGTCGTCTTCTTCTTCGTCATCTTCTTCGTCGTCGTCGTCTTCGTCGTCGTCGTCTTCGTCGTTTTCTTCATCGTCGTCTTCTTCGTCGTCGTCGTCTTCGTCGTCGTCGTCTTCGTCGTCGTCGTCGTCGCCGTCGTCGTCTTCGTCGTCATCGTCGTCGTCGTCGTCGTCTTCGTCGTCGTCGTCTTCATCGTCGTCGTCGTCGTCTTCGTCGTCATCTTCTTCGTCGTCGTTTTCTTCATCGTCGTCTTCTTCGTCGTCGTCTTCTTCGTCGTCGGCTTCTTCGTCGTCGTCTTCTTCGTGGTCGTCTTCTTCGTCGTCGTCTTCTTCGTCGTCGTCTTCTTCGTCGTCGTCTTCTTCGTCATCGTCTTCTTAGTCGTCGTCTTCTTCGTCGTCGTCTTCTTCGTCGTCGTCTTCTTCGTCGTCGTCGTCTTCGTCGTCTTCTTCGTCGTCGTCGTTTTCGTCATCTTCTTCTTCGTCGTCTTCTTCGTCGTCGTCGTCTTCGTCGTCGTCGTCTTCGTCGTTTTCTTCGTCGTCGTCTTCTTCGTCGTCGTCGCCTTCGTCGTCGTCTTCTTCCTCGTCGTCGTCTTCGTCGTCGTCTTCTTCGTCGTCGTCTTCTTCTTCGTCGTCTTCTTCGTCGTCGTCGTCTTCGTCGTCGTGTTCTTCGTCGTCGTCTTCTTCGTCGTCGTCGTCTTCGTCGTCGTCGTCTTCGTCGTCGTCGTCTTCGTCGTCGTCTTCTTCGTCGTCGTCGTCTTCCTCGTCGTCGTCTTCGTCGTCGTCTTCTTCGTCGTCGTCGTCTTCGTCGTCGTCGTCTTCGTCGTCGTCTTCTTCGTCGGCGTCGTCTTCGTCGTCGTCGTCTTCGTCGTCATCTTCTTCGTCTCGTCGTCTTCGTCGTCGTCTTCTTCGTCGTCGTCTTCTTCGTCGTCGTCTTCTTCGTCGTCGTCGTCTTCGTCGTCGTCATCTTCGTCGTCATCTTCGTCGTCGTCGTCGTCTTCGTCGTCGTCGTCTTCGTCGTCGTCTTCATCGTCGTTGTCTCTTTCGTCGTCGTCTTCGTCGTCGTCTTCTTCGTCTCGTTGTCTTCGTCGTCGTCTTCTTTGTCGTCGTCTTCTTCGTCGTTGTCTTCTTCGTCATCGTCGTCTTCCTCGTCGTCTTCTTCGTCGTCGTCTTCTTCGTCGTCGTCGTCTTCGTCGTCGTCTTCTTCATCGTCGTCTTCTTCGTCGTCGTCTTCTTCGTCATCGTCGTCTTCCTCGTCGTCTTCTTCGTCGTCGTCGTCTTCGTCGTCGTCTTCTTCCTCGTCGTCGTCTTCGTCGTCGTCTTCTTCGTCATCGTCTTCTTCGTCGTCATCTTCTTCGTCGTCGTCGTCTTCGTCGTCGTCTTCTTCGTCGTCGTCTTCTTCGTCGTCGTCGTCTTCGTCGTCGTCTTCTTCGTCGTCGTCTTCTTCGTCGTCGTCGTCTTCGTCGTCGTCGTCTTCGTCGTCGTCTTCTTCGTTGTCGTCGTCTTCGTCGTCGTAGTCTTCGTCGTCGTCTTCTTCGTCGTCGTCGTCTTCGTCGTCGTCGTCTTCATCGTCGTCGTCTTCGTCGTCGTCGTCTTCATCGTCGTCGTCTTCGTCGTCGTCTTCTTCGTCGTCGTCGTCTTCGTCGTCGTCGTCTTCGTCCTCGTCTTCTTCGTCGTCGTCGTCTTCGTCGTCGTCGTCTTCATCGTCGTCTTCTTCGTCTCGTCGTCTTCGTCTTCGTCGTCTTCTTCGTCGTCGTTGTCTTCGTCGTCTTCTTCTTCGTCGTCTTCTTCGTCGTCGTCGTCTTCGTCGTCATCGTCTTCTTCGTCTTCTTCGGCGTCGTCGCCTTCGTCGTCGTCGTCTTCGTCGTCGTCTTCTTCCTCGTCGTCGTCTTCGTCGTCGTCGTCTTCGTCGTCGTCTTCTTCATCGTCGTCTTCTTCGTCGTCGTCGTCTTCGTCGTCGTCTTCTTCGTCGTCGTCTTCTTCGTCGTCGTCGTCTTCGTCGTCGTCGTCTTCGTCGTCGGCTTCTTCGTCGTCGTCGTCTTCATCGTCGTAGTCTTCATCGTCGTCTTCTTCGTCGTCGTCGTCTTCGTCGTCATCGTCTTCGTCGTCGTCGTCTTCGTCGTCGTCTTCTTCGTCGTCGTCGTCTTCGTCGTCGTTGTCTTCGTCCTCATCTTCTTCGTCGTCGTCGTCTTCGTCGTCGTCGTCTTCGTCGTCGTCTTCTTTGTTGTCGTCGTCTTCGTCGTCGTCGTCTTCGTCGTCGTCTTCTTCGTCTCGTTGTCTTCGTCGTCGTCTTCTTCGTCGTCGTCTTCTTCGTCGTCGTCTTCTTCGTCGTCGTCGTCTTCGTTGTCGTCTTCTTCGTCGTCGTCTTCTTCGTCGTCGTCGTCTTCGTCGTCGTCTTCTTCGTCGTCGTCTTCTTCGTCGTCGGCGTCTTCGTCGTCGTCGTCTTCGTCGTCATCTTCGTCGTCGTCGTCGTCTTCGTCGTCGTCGTCTTCGTCGTCGTCTTCGTCGTCGTTGTCTCTTTCGTCGTCTTCTTCATCGTCGTCTTCGTCGTCTTCGTCGTCGTCGTCTTCGTCGCCGTCTTCGTCGTCGTCGTCTCCTTCGTCGTCTTCTTCGTCGTCGTCTTCGTCTTCTTCGTCGTATTCTTCGTCGTCTTCTTCGTCGTCGTCTTCGTCTTCTTCGTCGCCTTCTTCGTCATCGGCGTCGTCTTCGTCTTCATCTTCGTCGTCTTCTTCGTCGTCGTCGTCTTCGTCTTCGTCTTCGTCGTCTTCTTCGTCGTCGTTGTCGTCTTCGTCGTCTTCGTCTTCGTCGTCTTCTTCGTCGTCGTCGTTTTCGTCGTCTTCTTCTTCGTCGTCTTCTTCGTCGTCGTCGTCTTCGTCGTCGTCGTCTTCGTCGTTTTCTTCGTCGTCGTCTTCTTCGTCGTCGTCGTCTTCGTCGTCGTCTTCTTCCTTGTCGTCGTCTTCGTCGTCGTCTTCTTCGTCGTCGTCATCTTCGTCGTCGTCGTCTTCGTCGTTTTCTTCGTCGTCGTCTTCTTCGTCGTCGTCGTCTTCGTCGTCGTCTTCTTCCTCGTCGTCGTCTTCGTCGTCGTCTTCTTCGTCGTCGTCTTCTTCGTCGTCGTCTTCTTCGTCGTCGTCGTCTTCGTCGTCGTCTTCGTCGTCGTCTTCTTCGTCGTCGTCTTCTTCGTCGTCGTCGTCTTCGTCGTCATCGTCTTCATCGTCGTCTTCTTCATCGTCGTCGTCTTCGTCGTCGTCGTCTTCGTCGTCGTCTTCTTCGTCGTCGTCGTCTTCATCGTCGTCGTCTTCGTCGTCGTCGTCTTCGTCGTCGTCTTCTTCGTCGTCGTCATCTCCGTCGTCGTCGTCTTCGTCGTCGTCTTCTTCGTCGTCGTCGTCTTCGTCGTCGTCGTCTTCGTCGTCGTCTTCTTCGTCGTCGTCGTCTTCGTCGTCATCGTCTTTGTCGTCGTCTTCTTCGTCTCGTTGTCTTCGTCGTCGTCTTCTTCGTCGTCGTCTTCTTCGTCGTCGTCTTCTTCGTCGTCGTCGTCTTCGTCGTCGTCTTCTTCGTCGTCTTCTTCGTCGTCGTCGTCTTCGTCGTCGTCTTCTTCGTCGTCGTCTTCTTCGTCGTCGTCGTCTTCGTCGTCGTCATCTTCGTCGTCATCTTCGTCATCGTCGTCGTCTTCGTCGTCGTCGTCTTCGTCGTCGTCTTCGTCGTCCTTGTCTCTTTCGTCGTCTTCTTCGTCGCCATCTTCGTCGTCTTCGTCGTCGTCGTCTTCATCGCCGTCTTCGTCGTCGTCGTCTCCTTCGTCGTCTTCTTCGTCATCGTCTTCGTCTTCTTCGTCGTCTTCTTCGTCGTCTTCTTCGTCGTCGTCTTCATCTTCTTCGTCGTCTTCTTCGTCATCGTCGTCGTCTTCATCTTCGTCTTCGTCGTCTTCTTCGTCGTCGTCGTCGTCTTCGTCTTCGTCTTCGTCGTCTTCTTCGTCGTCGTCGTCGTCTTCGTCGTCTTCGTCTTCGTCGTCTTCTTCATCGTCGTCGTCTTCGTCGTCTTCTTCTTCGTCATCTTCTTCGTCGTCTTCTTCTTCGTCATCTTCTTCGTCGTCGTCGTCTTCGTCGTCGTCGTCTTCGTCGTTTTCTTCATCGTCGTCTTCTTCGTCGTCGTCGTCTTCGTCGTCGTCGTCTTCGTCGTCGTCGTCGTCGCCGTCGTCGTCTTCGTCGTCATCATCGTCGTCGTCGTCGTCTTCGTCGTCGTCGTCTTCATCGTCGTCGTCGTCGTCTTCGTCGTCGTCTTCTTCGTCGTCGTCTTCTTCATCGTCGTCTTCTTCGTCGTCGTCTTCTTCGTCGTCGGCTTCTTCGTCGTCGTCTTCTTCGTGGTCGTCTTCTTCGTCGTCGTCTTCTTCGTCGTCGTCTTCTTCGTCGTCGTCTTCTTCGTCATCGTCTTCTTAGTCGTCGTCTTCTTCGTCGTCGTCTTCTTCGTCGTCGTCTTCTTCGTCGTCGTCGTCTTCGTCGTCTTCTTCGTCGTCGTCGTTTTCGTCGTCTTCTTCTTCGTCGTCTTCTTCGTCGTCGTCGTCTTCGTCGTCGTCGTCTTCGTCGTTTTCTTCGTCGTCGTCTTCTTCGTCGTCGTCGCCTTCGTCGTCATCTTCTTCCTCGTCGTCGTCTTCGTCGTCGTCTTCTTCGTCGTCGTCTTCTTCTTCGTCGTCTTCTTCGTCGTCGTCGTCTTCGTCGTCGTCTTCTTCGTCGTCGCCTTCTTCGTCGTCGTCGTCTTCGTCGTCGTCGTCTTCGTCGTCGTCGTCTTCGTCGTCGTCTTCTTCGTCGTCGTCGTCTTCCTCGTCGTCGTCTTCGTCGTCGTCTTCTTCGTCGTCGTCGTCTTCGTCGTCGTCGTCTTCGTCGTCGTCTTCTTCGTCGGCGTCGTCTTCGTCGTCGTCGTCTTCGTCGTCATCTTCTTCGTCTCGTCGTCTTCGTCGTCGTCTTCTTCGTCGTCGTCTTCTTCGTCGTCGTCTTCTTCGTCGTCGTCGTCTTCGTCGTCGTCATCTTCGTCGTCATCTTCGTCGTCGTCGTCGTCTTCGTCGTCGTCGTCTTCGTCGTCGTCTTCATCGTCGTTGTCTCTTTCGTCGTCGTCTTCGTCGTCGTCTTCCTCGTCTCGTTGTCTTCGTCGTCGTCTTCTTCGTCGTCGTCTTCTTCGTCGTCGTCTTCTTCGTCATCGTCGTCTTCCTCGTCGTCTTCTTCGTCGTCGTCTTCTTCGTCGTCGTCGTCTTCGTCGTCGTCTTCTTCGTCGTCGTCTTCTTCGTCGTCGTCGTCTTCGTCGTCGTCGTCTTCGTCGTCATCTTCGTCGTCGTCGTCGTCTTCGTCGTCGTCGTCTTCGTCATCGTCTTAGCCGTCGTTGTCTCTTTCGTCGTCTTCTTTGTCGTCGTCTTCGTCGTCTTCGTCGTCGTCTTCTTCCTCGTCGTCGTCTTCGTCGTCGTCTTCTTCGTCGTCGTCTTCTTCGTCGTCGTCTTCTTCGTCGTCGTCGTCTTCGTCGTCGTCTTCTTCGTCGTCGTCTTCTTCGTCGTCATCGTCTTCGTCGTCATCGTCTTCGTCGTCGTCATCTTCGTCGTCGTCTTCTTCGTCGTCGTCGTCTTCCTCGTCGTCGTCTTCGTCGTCGTCTTCTTCGTCGTCGTCGTCTTCGTCGTCGTCGTCTTCGTCGTCGTCTTCTTCATCGGCGTCGTCTTCGTCGTCGTCGTCTTCGTCGTCATCTTCTTCGTCTCGTCGTCTTCGTCGTCGTCTTCTTCGTCGTCGTCTTCATGCGTCGTCGTCTTCTTCGTCGTCGTCGTCTTCGTCGTCGTCATCTTCGTCGTCATCTTCGTCGTCGTCGTCGTCTTCGTCGTCGTCGTCTTCGTCGTCGTCTTCATCGTCGTTGTCTCTTTCGTCGTCGTCTTCGTCGTCGTCTTCTTCGTCTCGTTGTCTTCGTCGTCGTCTTCTTCGTCGTCGTCTTCTTCGTCGTCGTCTTCTTCGTCGTCGTCGTCTTCCTCGTCGTCGTCTTCGTCGTCGTCATCTTCGTCGTCGTCTTCTTCGTCGTCGTCGTCTTCATCGTCGTCGTCTTCGTCGTCGTCGTCTTCGTCGTCGTCGTCTTTGTCGTCGTCTTCTTCGTCTCGTTGTCTTCGTCGTCGTCTTCTTCGTCGTCGTCTTCTTCGTCGTCGTCTTCTTCGTCGTCGTCGTCTTCGTCGTCGTCTTCTTCGTCGTCTTCTTCGTCGTCGTCGTCTTCGTCGTCGTCTTCTTCGTCGTCGTCTTCTTCGTCGTCGTCGTCTTCGTCGTCGTCATCTTCGTCGTCATCTTCGTCATCGTCGTCGTCTTCGTCGTCGTCGTCTTCGTCGTCGTCTTCGTCGTCCTTGTCTCTTCGTCGTCTTCTTCGTCGCCATCTTCGTCGTCTTCGTCGTCGTCGTCTTCATCGCCGTCTTCGTCGTCGTCGTCTCCTTCGTCGTCTTCTTCGTCATCGTCTTCGTCTTCTTCGTCGTCTTCTTCGTCGTCTTCTTCGTCGTCGTCTTCATCTTCTTCGTCGTCTTCTTCGTCATCGTCGTCGTCTTCATCTTCGTCTTCGTCGTCTTCTTCGTCGTCGTCGTCGTCTTCGTCTTCGTCTTCGTCGTCTTCTTCGTCGTCGTCGTCGTCTTCGTCGTCTTCGTCTTCGTCGTCTTCTTCATCGTCGTCGTCTTCGTCGTCTTCTTCTTCGTCATCTTCTTCGTCGTCTTCTTCTTCGTCATCTTCTTCGTCGTCGTCGTCTTCGTCGTCGTCGTCTTCGTCGTTTTCTTCATCGTCGTCTTCTTCGTCGTCGTCGTCTTCGTCGTCGTCGTCTTCGTCGTCGTCGTCGTCGCCGTCGTCGTCTTCGTCGTCATCGTCGTCGTCGTCGTCGTCTTCGTCGTCGTCGTCTTCATCGTCGTCGTCGTCGTCTTCGTCGTCGTCTTCTTCGTCGTCGTCTTCTTCATCGTCGTCTTCTTCGTCGTCGTCTTCTTCGTCGTCGGCTTCTTCGTCGTCGTCTTCTTCGTGGTCGTCTTCTTCGTCGTCGTCTTCTTCGTCGTCGTCTTCTTCGTCGTCGTCTTCTTCGTCGTCGTCTTCTTAGTCATCGTCTTCTTCGTCGTCGTCTTCTTCATCGTCGTCTTCTTCGTCGTCGTCGTCTTCGTCGTCTTCTTCGTCGTCGTCGTTTTCGTCGTCTTCTTCTTCGTCGTCTTCTTCGTCGTCGTCGTCTTCGTCGTCGTCGTCTTCGTCGTTTTCTTCGTCGTCGTCTTCTTCGTCGTCTTCTTCGTCGTCGTCTTCATCTTCTTCGTCGTCTTCTTCGTCATCGTCGTCGTCTTCATCTTCGTCTTCGTCGTCTTCTTCGTCGTCGTCGTCGTCTTCGTCTTCGTCTTCGTCGTCTTCTTCGTCGTCGTCGTCGTCTTCGTCGTCTTCGTCTTCGTCGTCTTCTTCATCGTCGTCGTCTTCGTCGTCTTCTTCTTCGTCATCTTCTTCGTCGTCTTCTTCTTCGTCATCTTCTTCGTCGTCGTCGTCTTCGTCGTCGTCGTCTTCGTCGTTTTCTTCATCGTCGTCTTCTTCGTCGTCGTCGTCTTCGTCGTCGTCGTCTTCGTCGTCGTCGTCGTCGCCGTCGTCGTCTTCGTCGTCATCGTCGTCGTCGTCGTCGTCTTCGTCGTCGTCGTCTTCATCGTCGTCGTCGTCGTCTTCGTCGTCGTCTTCTTCGTCGTCGTCTTCTTCATCGTCGTCTTCTTCGTCGTCGTCTTCTTCGTCGTCGGCTTCTTCGTCGTCGTCTTCTTCGTGGTCGTCTTCTTCGTCGTCGTCTTCTTCGTCGTCGTCTTCTTCGTCGTCGTCTTCTTCGTCGTCGTCTTCTTAGTCGTCGTCTTCTTCGTCGTCGTCTTCTTCGTCGTCGTCTTCTTCGTCGTCGTCGTCTTCGTCGTCTTCTTCGTCGTCGTCGTTTCGTCGTCTTCTTCTTCGTCGTCTTCTTCGTCGTCGTCGTCTTCGTCGTCGTCGTCTTCGTCGTTTTCTTCGTCGTCGTCTTCTTCGTCGTCGTCGCCTTCGTCGTCGTCTTCTTCCTCGTCGTCGTCTTCGTCGTCGTCTTCTTCGTCGTCGTCTTCTTCTTCGTCGTCTTCTTCGTCGTCGTCGTCTTCGTCGTCGTCTTCTTCGTCGTCGTCTTCTTCGTCGTCGTCGTCTTCGTCGTCGTCGTCTTCGTCGTCGTCGTCTTCGTCGTCGTCTTCTTCGTCGTCGTCGTCTTCCTCGTCCACGTCTTCGTCGTCGTCTTCTTCGTCGTCGTCGTCTTCGTCGTCGTCGTCTTCGTCGTCGTCTTCTTCGTCGGCGTCGTCTTCGTCGTCGTCGTCTTCGTCGTCATCTTCTTCGTCTCGTCGTCTTCGTCGTCGTCTTCTTCGTCGTCGTCTTCTTCGTCGTCATCTTCGTCGGCGTCGTCGTCTTCGTCGTCGTCGTCTTCGTCGTCGTCTTCATCGTCGTTGTCTCTTTCGTCGTCGTCTTCGTCGTCGTCTTCCTCATCTCGTTGTCTTCGTCGTCGTCTTCTTCGTCGTCGTCTTCTTCGTCGTCGTCTTCTTCGTCATCGTCGTCTTCCTCGTCGTCTTCTTCGTCGTCGTCTTCTTCGTCGTCGTCGTCTTCGTCGTCGTCTTCTTCGTCGTCGTCTTCTTCGTCGTCGTCGTCTTCGTCGTCGTCGTCTTCGTCGTCATCTTCGTCGTCGTCGTCGTCTTCGTCGTCGTCGTCTTCGTCATCGTCTTAGCCGTCGTTGTCTCTTTCGTCGTCTTCTTTGTCGTCGTCTTCGTCGTCTTCGTCGTCGTCTTCTTCCTCGTCGTCGTCTTCGTCGTCGTCTTCTTCGTCGTCGTCTTCTTCGTCGTCGTCTTCTTCGTCGTCGTCGTCTTCGTCGTCGTCTTCTTCGTCGTCGTCTTCTTCGTCGTCGTCGTCTTCGTCGTCATCGTCTTCGTCGTCGTCATCTTCGTCGTCGTCTTCTTCGTCGTCGTCGTCTTCCTCGTCGTCGTCTTCGTCGTCGTCTTCTTCGTCGTCGTCGTCTTCGTCGTCGTCGTCTTCGTCGTCGTCTTCTTCATCGGCGTCGTCTTCGTCGTCGTCGTCTTCGTCGTCATCTTCTTCGTCTCGTCGTCTTCGTCGTCGTCTTCTTCGTCGTCGTCTTCATGCGTCGTCGTCTTCTTCGTCGTCATCGTCTTCGTCGTCGTCATCTTCGTCGTCATCTTCGTCGTCGTCTTCGTCGTCGTCGTCTTCGTCGTCGTCTTCATCGTCGTTGTCTCTTTCGTCGTCGTCTTCGTCGTCGTCTTCTTCGTCTCGTTGTCTTCGTCGTCGTCTTCTTCGTCGTCGTCTTCTTCGTCGTCGTCTTCTTCGTCGTCGTCGTCTTCCTCGTCGTCGTCTTCGTCGTCGTCGTCTTCGTCGTCGTCTTCTTCGTCGTCGTCGTCTTCATCGTCGTCGTCTTCGTCGTCGTCGTCTTCGTCGTCGTCTTCTTCGTCGTCGTCATCTCCGTCGTCGTCGTCTTCGTCGTCGTCTTCTTCGTCGTCGTCGTCTTCGTCGTCGTCGTCTTCGTCGTCGTCTTCTTCGTCGTCGTCGTCTTCGTCGTCGTCGTCTTTGTCGTCGTCTTCTTCGTCTCGTTGTCTTCGTCGTCGTCTTCTTCCTCGTCGTCTTCTTCGTCGTCGTCTTCTTCGTCGTCGTCGTCTTCGTCGTCGCCTTCTTCGTCGTCTTCTTCGTCGTCGTCGTCTTCGTCGTCGTCTTCTTCGTCGTCGTCTTCTTCGTCGTCGTCGTCTTCGTCGTCGTCATCTTCGTCGTCATCTTCGTCATCGTCGTCGTCTTCGTCGTCGTCGTCTTCGTCGTCGTCTTCGTCGTCCTTGTCTCTTTCGTCGTCTTCTTCGTCGCCATCTTCGTCGTCTTCGTCGTCGTCGTCTTCATCGCCGTCTTCGTCGTCGTCGTCTCCTTCGTCGTCTTCTTCGTCGTCGTCTTCATCTTCTTCGTCGTCTTCTTCGTCATCGTCGTCGTCTTCATCTTCGTCTTCGTCGTCTTCTTCGTCGTCGTCGTCGTCTTCGTCTTCGTCTTCGTCGTCTTCTTCGTCGTCGTCGTCGTCTTCGTCGTCTTCGTCTTCGTCGTCTTCTTCATCGTCGTCGTCTTCGTCGTCTTCTTCTTCGTCATCTTCTTCGTCGTCTTCTTCTTCGTCATCTTCTTCGTCGTCGTCGTCTTCGTCGTCGCCGTCTTCGTCGTTTTCTTCATCGTCGTCTTCTTCGTCGTCGTCGTCTTCGTCGTCGTCGTCTTCGTCGTCGTCGTCGTCGCCGTCGTCGTCTTCGTCGTCATCGTCGTCGTCGTCGTCGTCTTCGTCGTCGTCGTCTTCATCGTCGTCGTCGTCGTCTTCGTCGTCGTCTTCTTCGTCGTCGTCTTCTTCATCGTCGTCTTCTTCGTCGTCGTCTTCTTCGTCGTCGGCTTCTTCGTCGTCGTCTTCTTCGTGGTCGTCTTCTTCGTCGTCGTCTTCTTCGTCGTCGTCTTCTTCGTCGTCGTCTTCTTCGTCGTCGTCTTCTTAGTCGTCGTCTTCTTCGTCGTCGTCTTCTTCGTCGTCGTCTTCTTCGTCGTCGTCGTCTTCGTCGTCTTCTTCGTCGTCGTCGTTTTCGTCGTCTTCTTCTTCGTCGTCTTCTTCGTCGTCGTCGTCTTCGTCGTCGTCGTCTTCGTCGTTTTCTTCGTCGTCGTCTTCTTCGTCGTCGTCGCCTTCGTCGTCGTCTTCTTCCTCGTCGTCGTCTTCGTCGTCGTCTTCTTCGTCGTCGTCTTCTTCTTCGTCGTCTTCTTCGTCGTCGTCGTCTTCGTCGTCGTCTTCTTCGTCGTCGTCTTCTTCGTCGTCGTCGTCTTCGTCGTCGTCGTCTTCGTCGTCGTCGTCTTCGTCGTCGTCTTCTTCGTCGTCGTCGTCTTCCTCGTCCACGTCTTCGTCGTCGTCTTCTTCGTCGTCGTCGTCTTCGTCGTCGTCGTCTTCGTCGTCGTCTTCTTCGTCGGCGTCGTCTTCGTCGTCGTCGTCTTCGTCGTCATCTTCTTCATCTCGTCGTCTTCGTCGTCGTCTTCTTCGTCGTCGTCTTCTTCGTCGTCGTCTTCTTCGTCGTCGTCGTCTTCGTCGTCGTCATCTTCGTCGTCATCTTCGTCGTCGTCGTCGTCTTCGTCGTCATCGTCTTCGTCGTCGTCTTCATCGTCGTTGTCTCTTTCGTCATCGTCTTCGTCGTCGTCTTCTTCGTCTCGTTGTCTTCGTCGTCGTCTTCTTCGTCGTCGTCTTCTTCGTCGTCGTCTTCTTCGTCATCGTCGTCTTCCTCGTCGTCTTCTTCGTCGTCATCTTCTTCGTCGTCGTCGTCTTCGTCGTCGTCTTCTTCGTCGTCGTCTTCTTCGTCGTCGTCGTCTTCGTCGTCGTCGTCTTCGTCGTCATCTTCGTCGTCGTCGTCGTCTTCGTCGTCGTCGTCTTCGTCATCGTCTTAGCCGTCGTTGTCTCTTTCGTCGTCTTCTTTGTCTTCGTCGTCTTCATCGTCGTCTTCTTCCTCGTCGTCGTCTTCGTCGTCGTCTTCTTCGTCGTCGTCTTCTTCGTCGTCGTCTTCTTCGTCGTCGTCGTCTTCGTCGTCGTCTTCTTCGTCGTCGTCTTCTTCGTCGTCGTCGTCTTCGTCGTCGTCGTCTTCGTCGTCGTCATCTTCGTCGTCGTCTTCTTCGTCGTCGTCGTCTTCCTCGTCGTCGTCTTCGTCGTCGTCTTCATTCGTCGTCGTCTTCTTCGTCGTCGTCGTCTTCGTCGTCGTCATCTTCGTCGTCATCTTCGTCGTCGTCGTCGTCTTCGTCGTCGTCGTCTTCGTCGTCGTCTTCATCGTCGTTGTCTCTTTCGTCGTCGTCTTCGTCGTCGTCTTCTTCGTCTCGTTGTCTTCGTCGTCGTCTTCTTCGTCGTCGTCTTCTTCGTCGTCGTCTTCTTCGTCGTCGTCGTCTTCCTCGTCGTCTTCTTCATCGTCGTCTTCTTCGTCGTTGTCGTCTTCGTCGTCGTCTTCTTCGTCGTCGTCTTCTTCGTCGTCGTCGTCTTCGTCGTCGTCGTCTTCGTCGTCATCTTCGTCGTCGTCGTCGTCTTCGTCGTCGTCTTCGTCATCGTCTTCGTCGTCGTTGTCTCTTTCGTCGTCTTCTTTGTCGTCGTCTTCGTCGTCTTCGTCGTCGTCGTCTTCGTCGCCGTCTTCGTCGTTGTCGTCTCCTTCGTCGTCTTCTTCGTCGTCGTCTTCGTCTTCTTCGTCGTCTTCTTCGTCGTCTTCTTCGTCATCGTCTTCATCTTCTTCGTCGTCTTCTTCGTCATCGTCGTCATCTTCGTCTTCGTCTTCGTCGTCTTCTTCGTCGTCGTCGTCTTCGTCTTCGTCTTCGTCGTCTTCTTCGTCGTCGTTGTCGTCTTCGTCGTCTTCGTCTTCGTCGTCTTCTTCGTCGTCGTCGTCTTCGTCGTCTTCTTCTTCGTCGTCTTCTTCGTCGTCGTCGTCTTCGTCGTCGTCGTCTTCGTCGTTTTCTTCGTCGTCGTCTTCTTCGTCGTCGTCGTCTTCGTCGTCGTCTTCTTCCTCGTCGTCGTCTTCGTCGTCGTCTTCTTCGTCGTCGTCTTCTTCGTCGTCGTCTTCTTCATCGTCGTCGTCTTCGTCGTCGTCTTCATCGTCGTCTTCTTCGTCGTCGTCTTCTTCGTCGTCGTCGTCTTCGTCGTCATCGTCTTCGTCGTCGTCTTCTTCATCGTCGTCGTCTTCGTCGTCGTCGTCTTCGTCGTCGTCTTCTTCGTCGTCGTCGTCTTCGTCGTCGTCGTCTTCGTCGTCGTCGTCTTCGTCGTCGTCTTCTTCGTCGTCGTCATCTCCGTCGTCGTCGTCTTCGTCGTCGTCTTCTTCGTCGTCGTCGTCTTCGTCGTCATCGTCTTCGTCGTCGTCTTCTTCATCGTCGTCGTCTTCGTCGTCGTCGTCTTCGTCGTCGTCATCTTCGTCTCGTTGTCTTCGTCGTCGTCTTCTTCGTCGTCGTCTTCTTCATCGTCATCTTCTTCGTCGTCGTCGTCTTCGTCGTCGTCTTCTTCGTCGTCTTCTTTGTCGTCGTCGTCTTCGTCGTCGTCTTCTTCGTCGTCGTCTTCTTCGTCGTCGTCGTCTTCGTCGTCGTCATCTTCGTCGTCATCTTCGTCATCGTCGTCGTCTTCGTCGTCGTCGTCTTCGTCGTCGTCTTCGTCGTCCTTGTCTCTTTCGTCGTCTTCTTCGTCGCCATCTTCGTCGTCTTCGTCGTCGTCGTCTTCATCGCCGTCTTCGTCGTCGTCGTCTCCTTCGTCGTCTTCTTCGTCATCGTCTTCGTCTTCTTCGTCATCTTCTTCGTCGTCTTCTTCGTCGTCGTCTTCGTCTTCTTCGTCGTCTTCTTCGTCATCGTCGTCGTCTTCATCTTCGTCTTCGTCGTCTTCTTCGTCGTCGTCGTCGTCTTCGTCTTCGTCTTCGTCGTCTTCTTCGTCGTCGTCGTCTTCGTCGTCTTCGTCTTCGTCGTCTTCTTCATCGTCGTCGTCTTCGTCGTCTTCTTCTTCGTCATCTTCTTCGTCGTCTTCTTCTTCGTCATCTTCTTCGTCGTCGTCGTCTTCGTCGTCGTCGTCTTCGTCGTTTTCTTCGTCGTCGTCTTCTTCGTCGTCGTTGTCTTCGTCGTCGTCGTCTTCGTCGTCGTCGTCGTCGCCGTCGTCGTCTTCGTCGTCATCGTCGTCGTCGTCGTCATCTTCGTCGTCGTCGTCTTCGTCGTCGTCGTCGTCGTCTTCGTCGTCGTCTTCTTCGTCGTCGTCTTCTTCGTCGTCGTCTTCTTCATCGTCGTCTTCTTCGTCGTCGTCTTCTTCGTCGTCGTCTTCTTCGTCGTCGTCTTCTTAGTCGTCGTCTTCTTCGTCGTCGTCTTCTTCGTCGTCGTCTTCTTCGTCGTCGTCGTCTTCGTCGTCGTCTTCGTCGTCGTCTTCTTCGTCGTCGTCGTCTTCGTCGTCGTCGTCTTCGTCGTCGTCTTCTTCGTCGTCGTCGTCATCGTCGTCGTCTTCTTCGTCTCGTTGTCTTCGTCCTCATCTTCTTCGTCGTCGTCTTCTTCGTCGTCGTCTTCTTCGTCGTCGTCGTCTTCGTCGTCGTCTTCTTCGTCGTCGTCTTCTTCGTCGTTGTCGTCTTCGTCGTCGTCTTCTTCGTCGTCGTCTTCTTCGTCGTCGTCGTCTTCGTCGTCGTCATCTTCGTCGTCATCATCGTCGTCGTCGTCTTCGTCGTCGTCGTCTTCATCGTCGTCTTCGTCGTCCTTGTCTCTTTCGTCGTCTTCTTCGTCGCCATCTTCGTCGTCTTCGTCGTCGTCGTCTTCATCGCCGTCTTCGTCGTCGTCGTCTCCTTCGTCGTCTTCTTCGTCGTCGTCTTCGTCTTCTTCGTCGTCTTCTTCGTCGTCTTCTTCGTCGTCGTCTTCGTCTTCTTCGTCGTCATCTTCGTCATTGTCGTCGTCTTCGTCTTCGTCTTCGTCGTCTTCTTCGTCGTCGTCGTCGTCTTCATCTTCGTCTTCGTCGTCTTCTTCGTCGTCGTCGTCGTCTTCGTCGTCTTCGTCTTCGTCGTCTTCTTCATCGTCGTCGTCTTCGTCGTCTTCTTCTTCGTCATCTTCTACGTCGTCGTCGTCGTCGTCTTCGTCGTTTTCTTCGTCGTCGTCTTCTTCGTCGTCGTCGTCTTCGTCGTCGTCGTCTTCGTCGTCGTCGTCGTCGCCGTCGTCGTCTTCGTCGTCATCGTCGTCGTCGTCGTCTTCTTCGTCGTCGTCTTCTTCGTCGTCGGCTTCTTCGTCGTCGTCTTCTTCGTCGTCGTCTTCTTCGTCATCGTCTTCTTCGTCGTCGTCTTCTTCGTCGTCGTCTTCTTCGTCGTCGTCTTCTTAGTCGTCGTCTTCTTCGTCGTCGTCTTCTTCGTCGTCGTCTTCTTCGTCGTCGTCTTCTTCGTCGTCGTCTTCTTCGTCGTCGTCTTCTTCGTCGTCGTCTTCTTCGTCGTCGTCTTCTTCGTCGTCGTCTTCTTCGTCGTCGTCTTCTTCGTCGTCGTCTTCTTCGTCGCGTCTTCTTCGTCGTCGTCTTCTTCGTCGTCGTCTTCTTCGACGTCGTCTTCTTCGTCGTCGTCTTCTTCGTCGTCTTCTTCGTCGTCGTCTTCTTCGTCGTCGTCTTCTTCGTCGTCGTCGTCTTCGTCGTCGTCGTCTTCGTCGTCGTCTTCTTCGTCGTCGTCGTCTTCGTCGTCGTCGTCTTCGTCGTCTTCGTCTTCGTCGTCGTCGTCGCCGTCGTCGTCTTCGTCGTCGTCGTCGTCGTCGTCGTCTTCTTCGTCGTCGTCTTCATCGTCGTTGTCTCTTTCGTCGTCGTCTTCGTCGTCGTCTTCTTCGTCTCGTTGTCTTCGTCGTCGTCTTCTTCGTTGTCGTCTTCTTCGTCGTCGTCTTCTTCGTCGTCGTCGTCTTCCTCGTCGTCTTCTTCGTCGTCGTCTTCTTCGTCATCGTCGTCTTCGTCGTCGTCTTCTTCGTCGTCGTCTTCTTCGTCGTCGTCGTCTTCGTCGTCGTCGTCTTCGTCGTCATCTTCGTCTTCGTCGTCGTCTTCGTCGTCGTCGTCTTCGTCATCGTCTTCGTCGTCGTTGTCTCTTTCGTCATCTTCTTTGTCGTCGTCTTCGTCGTCTTCGTCGTCGTCGTCTTCGTCGCCGTCTTCGTCATCGTCGTCTCCTTCGTCGTCTTCTTCGGCGTCGTCTTCGTCTTCTTCGTCGTCTTCTTCGTCGTCTTCTTCGTCATCGTCTTCGTCTTCTTCGTCGTCTTCTTCGTCATCGTCGTCGTCTTCTTCTTCGTCTTCGTCGTCTTCTTCGTCGTCGTCGTCTTCGTCTTCGTCTTCGTCGTCTTCTTCGTCGTTGTCGTCTTCGTCGTCTTCTTCTTCGTCGTCTTCTTCGTCGTCGTCGTCTTCGTCGTCGTCGTCTTCGTCGTTTTCTTCGTCGTCGTCTTCTTCGTCGTCGTCGTCTTCGTCGTCGTCTTCTTCCTCGTCGTCGTCTTCGTCGTCGTCTTCTTCGTCGTCGTCTTCTTCGTCATCGTCTTCTTCGTCGTCGTCGTCTTCGTCGTCGTCTTCGTCGTCGTCTTCTTCGTCGTCGTCTTCTTCGTCGTCGTCGTCTTCGTCGTCATCGTCTTCGTCGTCGTCTTCTTCATCGTCGTCGTCTTCGTCGTCGTCGTCTTCGTCGTCGTCTTCTTCGTCGTCGTCGTCTTCGTCGTCGTCGTCTTCGTCGTCGTCGTCTTCGTCGTCGTCTTCTTCGTCGTCGTCGTCTCCGTCGTCGTCGTCTTCGTCGTCGTCTTCTTCGTCGTCGTCGTCTTCGTCGTCGTCGTCTTCGTCGTCGTCTTCTTCGTCGTCGTCGTCTTCGTCGTCGTCGTCTTCGTCGTCGTCTTCTTCATCTCGTTGTCTTCGTCGTCGTCTTCTTCGTCGTCGTCGTCTTCGTCGTCGTCGTCTTCGTCGTCATCTTCGTCTTCGTCGTCGTCTTCGTCGTCGTCGTCTTCGTCATCGTCTTCGTCGTCGTTGTCTCTTTCGTCATCTTCTTTGTCGTCGTCTTCGTCGTCTTCGTCGTCGTCGTCTTCGTCGCCGTCTTCGTCATCGTCGTCTCCTTCGTCGTCTTCTTCGGCGTCGTCTTCGTCTTCTTCGTCGTCTTCTTCGTCGTCTTCTTCGTCATCGTCTTCGTCTTCTTCGTCGTCTTCTTCGTCATCGTCGTCGTCTTCTTCTTCGTCTTCGTCGTCTTCTTCGTCGTCGTCGTCTTCGTCTTCGTCTTCGTCGTCTTCTTCGTCGTCGTCGTCTTCGTCGTCTTCTTCTTCGTCGTCTTCTTCGTCGTCGTCGTCTTCGTCGTCGTCGTCTTCGTCGTTTTCTTCGTCGTCGTCTTCTTCGTCGTCGTCGTCTTCGTCGTCGTCTTCTTCCTCGTCGTCGTCTTCGTCGTCGTCTTCTTCGTCGTCGTCTTCTTCGTCATCGTCTTCTTCGTCGTCGTCGTCTTCGTCGTCGTCTTCGTCGTCGTCTTCTTCGTCGTCGTCTTCTTCGTCGTCGTCGTCTTCGTCGTCATCGTCTTCGTCGTCGTCTTCTTCATCGTCGTCGTCTTCGTCGTCGTCGTCTTCGTCGTCGTCTTCTTCGTCGTCGTCGTCTTCGTCGTCGTCGTCTTCGTCGTCGTCGTCTTCGTCGTCGTCTTCTTCGTCGTCGTCGTCTCCGTCGTCGTCGTCTTCGTCGTCGTCTTCTTCGTCGTCGTCGTCTTCGTCGTCGTCGTCTTCGTCGTCGTCTTCTTCGTCGTCGTCGTCTTCGTCGTCGTCGTCTTCGTCGTCGTCTTCTTCGTCTCGTTGTCTTCGTCGTCGTCTTCTTCGTCGTCGACTTCTTCGTCGTCGTCTTCTTCGTCGTCGTCGTCTTCGTCGTCGTCTTCTTCGTCGTCTTCTTCGTCGTCGTCGTCTTCGTCGTCGTCTTCTTTGTCGTCGTCTTCTTCGTCGTTGTCGTCTTCGTCGTCGTCATCTTCGTCGTCATCTTCGTCATCGTCGTCGTCTTCGTCGTCGTCGTCTTCGTCGTCGTCTTCGTCGTCGTCGTCTTCGTCGTCGTCTTCGTCGTCCTTGTCTCTTTCGTCGTCTTCTTCGTCGCCATCTTCGTCGTCTTCGTCGTCGTCGTCTTCATCGCCGTCTTCGTCGTCGTCGTCTCCTTCGTCAACTTCTTCGTCATCGTCTTCGTCTTCTTCGTCGTCTTCTTCGTCGTCTTCTTCGTCGTCGTCTTCGTCTTCTTCGTCGTCTTCTTCGTCATCGTCGTCGTCTTCATCTTCGTCTTCGTCGTCTTCTTCGTCGTCGTCGTCGTCTTCGTCTTCGTCTTCGTCGTCTTCTTCGTCGTCGTCGTCTTCGTCGTCTTCGTCTTCGTCATCTTCTTCATCGTCGTCGTCTTCGTCGTCTTCTTCGTCGTCGTCGTCTTCGTCGTCTTCTTCTTCGTCGTCTTCTTCGTCGTCGTCGTCTTCGTCGTCGTCGTCTTCGTCGTTTTCTTCGTCGTCGTCTTCTTCGTCGTCGTCGTCTTCGTCGTCGTCTTCTTCGTCGTTGTCGTCTTCGTCGTCGTCATCTTCGTCGTCATCTTCGTCATCGTCGTCGTCTTCGTCGTCGTCGTCTTCGTCATCGTCTTCGTCGTCGTCGTCTTCGTCGTCGTCTTCGTCGTCCTTGTCTCTTTCGTCGTCTTCTTCGTCGCCATCTTCGTCGTCTTCGTCGTCGTCGTCGTCATCACCGTCTTCGTCGTCGTCGTCTCCTTCGTCGTCTTCTTCGTCATCGTCTTCGTCTTCTTCGTCGTCTTCTTCGTCGTCTTCTTCGTCGTCGTCTTCGTCTTCTTCATCGTCTTCTTCGTCATCGTCGTCGTCTTCATCTTCGTCTTCGTCGTCTTCTTCGTCGTCGTCGTCGTCTTCGTCTTCGTCTTCGTCGTCTTCTTCGTCGTCGTCGTCGTCTTCGTCGTCTTCGTCTTCGTCGTCTTCTTCATCGTCGTCGTCTTCGTCGTCTTCTTCTTCGTCATCTTCTTCGTCGTCTTCTTCTTCGTCATCTTCTTCGATGTCGTCGTCTTCGTCGTCGTCTTCGTCGTTTTCTTCGTCGTCGTCTTCTTCGTCGTCGTCGTCTTCGTCGTCGTCGTCTTCGTCGTCGTCGTCGTCGCCGTCGTCGTCTTCGTCGTCATCGTCGTCGTCGTCGTCATCTTCGTCGTCGTCGTCTTCGTCGTCGTCGTCGTCGTCTTCGTCGTCGTCTTCTTCGTCGTCGTCTTCTTCGTCGCCGTCTTCTTCATCGTCGTCTTCTTCGTCGTCGTCTTCTTTGTCGTCGGCTTCTTCGTCGTCGTCTTCTTCGTCGTCGTCTTCTTCGTCGTCGTCTTCTTCGTCGTCGTCTTCATCGTCGTCGTCTTCTTCGTCGTCGTCTTCTTAGTCGTCGTCTTCTTCGTCGTCGTCTTCTTCGTCGTCGTCTTCTTCGTCGTCGTCGTCTTCGTCGTCGTCGTCTTCGTCGTCGTCTTCTTCGTCGTCGTCGTCTTCGTCGTCGTCGTCTTCGTCGTCGTCTTCTTCGTCGTCGTCGTCATCGTCGTCGTCGTCTTCGTCGTCGTCGACTTCGTCGTCGTCTTCTTCGTCGTCGTCGACTTCGTCGTCGTCTTCTTCGTCGTCGTCGTCTTCGTCGTCGTCGTCTTCGTCGTCGTCTTCTTCGTCGGCGTCGTCTTCGTCGTCGTCGTCTTCGTCGTCGTCTTCTTCGTCGTCGTCGTCTTCGTCGTCGTCGTCTTCGTCGTCGTCGTCTTCGTCGTCGTCTTCTTCGTCTCGTTGTCTTCGTCCTCATCTTCTTCGTCGTCGTCTTCTTCGTCGCCGTCTTCGTCATCGTCGTCTTCGTCGTCGTCTTCTTCGTCGTCGTCTTCTTCGTCGTCGTCTTCGTCGTCGTCTTCTTCGTCGTCGTCTTCTTCGTCGTCGTCGTCTTCGTCGTCGTCATCTTCGTCGTCATCTTCGTCGTCGTCGTCGTCTTCGTCGTCGTCGTCTTCATCGTCGTCTTCGTCGTCCTTGTCTCTTTCGTCGTCTTCTTCGTCGCCATCTTCGTCGTCTTCGTCGTCATCGTCTTCATCGCCGTCTTCGTCGTCGTCGTCTCCTTCGTCGTCTTCTTCGTCGTCGTCTTCGTCTTCTTCGTCGTCTTCTTCGTCGTCTTCTTCGTCGTCGTCTTCGTCTTCTTCGTCGTCTTCTTCGTCATCGTCGTCGTCTTCGTCTTCGTCTTCGTCGTCTTCTTCGTCGTCGTCGTCGTCTTCATCTTCGACTTCGTCGTCTTCTTCGTCGTCGTCGTCGTCTTCGTCGTCTTCATCTTCGTCGTCTTCTTCATCGTCGTCGTCTTCGTCGTCTTCTTCTTCGTCATCTTCTTCATCGTCGTCGTCTTCGTCGTCGTCGTCTTCGTCGTTTTCTTCGTCGTCGTCTTCTTCGTCGTCGTCGTCTTCGTCGTCGTCCTCTTCGTCGTCGTCGTCGTCGCCGTCGTCGTCTTCGTCGTCATCGTCATCGTCGTCGTCTTCTTCGTCGTCGTCTTCTTCGTCGTCGGCTTCTTCGTCGTCGTCTTCTTCGTCGTCGTCTTCTTCGTCGTCGTCTTCTTCGTCGTCGTCTTCTTCGTCGTCGTCTTCTTCGTCGTCGTCTTCTTAGTCGTCGTCTTCTTCGTCGTCGTCTTCTTCGTCGTCGTCTTCTTCGTCGTCGTCTTCTTCGTCGTCATCTTCTTCGTCGTCGTCTTCTTCGTCGTCGTCTTCTTCGTCGTCGTCTTCTTCGTCGTCGTCGTCTTCGTCGTCGTCTTCTTCGTCTCGTTGTCTTCGTCCTCATCTTCTTCGTCGTCGTCTTCTTCGTCGTCGTCTTCTTCGTCGTCGTCGTCTTCGTCGTCGTCGTCTTCGTCGTCGTCTTCTTCGTCGTCGTCTTCTTCGTCGTCGTCGTCTTCGTCGTCGTCATCTTCGTCGTCATCTTCGTCGTCGTCGTCATCTTCGTCGTCGTCGTCTTCATCGTCGTCTTCGTCGTCCTTTTCTCTTTCGTCGTCTTCTTCGTCGCCATCTTCGTCGTCTTCGTCGTCGTCATCTTCATCGCCGTCTTCGTCGTCGTCGTCTCCTTCGTCGTCTTCTTCGTCGTCGTCTTCGTCTTCTTCGTCGTCTTCTTCGTCGTCTTCTTCGTCGTCGTCTTCGTCTTCTTCGTCGTCTTCTTCGTCATCGTCGTCGTCTTCGTGTCCGTCTTCGTCGTCTTCTTCGTCATCGTCGTCGTCTTCATCTTCGTCTTCGTCGTCTTCTTCGTCGTCGTCGTCGTCTTCGTCGTCTTCGTCTTCGTCGTCTTCTTCATCGTCGTCGTCTTCGTCGTCTTCTTCTTCGTCATCTTCTTCGTCGTCGTCGTCTTCGTCGTCGTCGTCTTCGTCGTTTTCTTCGTCGTCGTCTTCTTCGTCGTCGTCGTCTTCGTCGTCGTCGTCTTCGTCGTCGTCGTCGTCGCCGTCGTCGTCTTCGTCGTCATCGTCGTCGTCGTCGTCTTCTTCGTCGTCGTCTTCTTCGTCGTCGGCTTCTTCGTCGTCGTCTTCGTCGTCGTCTTCTTCGTCTCGTTGTCTTCGTCGTCGTCTTCTTCGTCGTCGTCTTCTTCGTCGTCGTCTTCTTCGTCGTCGTCGTCTTCGTCGTCGTCTTCTTCGTCGTCTTCTTCGTCGTCGTCGTCTTCGTCGTCGTCTTCTTCGTCGTCGTCTTCTTCGTCGTTGTCGTCTTCGTCGTCGTCATCTTCGTCGTCATCTTCGTCATCGTCGTCGTCTTCGTCGTCGTCGTCTTCGTCGTCGTCTTCGTCGTCCTTGTCTCTTTCGTCGTCTTCTTCGTCGCCATCTTCGTCGTCTTCGTCGTCGTCGTCTTCATCGCCGTCTTCGTCGTCGTCGTCTCCTTCGTCGTCTTCTTCGTCATCGTCTTCGTCTTCTTCGTCGTCTTCGTCGTCTTCTTCGTCGTCGTCTTCGTCATCTTCGTCGTCTTCTTCGTCATCGTCGTCGTCTTCACCTTCGTCTTCGTCGTCTTCTTCGTCGTCGTCGTCGTCTTCGTCTTCGTCTTCGTCGTCTTCTTCGTCGTCGTCGTCGTCGTCTTCGTCGTCTTCGTCTTCGTCGTCTTCTTAATCGTCGTCGTCTTCGTCGTCTTCTTCTTCGTCATCTTCTTCGTCGTCTTCTTCTTCGTCATCTTCTTCGTCGTCGTCGTCTTCGTCGTCGTCGTCTTCGTCGTTTTCTTCATCGTCGTCTTCTTCGTTGTCGTCGTCTTCGTCGTCGTCGTCTTCGTCGTCGTCGTCGTCGCCGTCGTCGTCTTCATCGTCATCGTCGTCGTCGTCGTCGTCTTCGTCGTCGTCGTCTTCGTCGTCGTCGTCGTCTTCGTCGTCGTCTTCTTCGTCGTCGTCTTCTTCGTCGTCGTCTTCTTCATCGTCGTCTTCTTCGTCGTCGTCTTCTTCGTCGTCGGCTTCTTCGTCGTCGTCTTCTTCGTCGTCGTCTTCTTCGTCGTCGTCTTCTTCGTCGTCGTCTTCTTCGTCGTCGTCTTCTTCGTCGTCATCTTCTTAGTCGTCGTCTTCTTCGTCGTCGTCTTCTTCGTCGTCGTCTTCTTCGTCGTCGTCGTCTTCATCGTCGTCGTCTTCGTCGTCGTCTTCTTCATCGTCGTCGTCTTCGTCGTCGTCGTCTTCGTCGTCGTCTTCTTCGTCGTCGTCGTCATCGTCGTCATCGTCTTCGTCGTCGTCGACTTCGTCGTCGTCTTCTTCGTCGTCGTCGTCTTCGTCGTCGTCGTCTTCGTCGTCGTCTTCTTCGTCGTCGTCGGCTTCGTCGTCGTCGTCTTCGTCGTCGTCTTCTTTGTCGCCGTCGTCTTCGTCGTCGTCGTCTTCGTCGTCGTCTTCTTCGTCTCGTTGTCTTCGTCCTCATCTTCTTCGTCGTCGTCTTCTTCGTCGTCGTCTTCTTCGTCGTCGTCGTCTTCGTCGTCGTCTTCTTCGTCGTCGTCTTCTTCGTCGTCGTCGTCTTCGTCGTCGTCTTCTTCGTCGTCGTCTTCTTCGTCGTCGTCGTCTTCGTCGTCGTCATCTTCGTCGTCATCTTCGTCGTCGTCGTCGTCTTCGTCGTCGTCGTCTTCATCGTCGTCTTCGTCGTCCTTGTCTCTTTCGTCGTCTTCTTCGTCGCCATCTTCGTCGTCTTCGTCGTCGTCGTCTTCATCGCCGTCTTCGTCGTCGTCGTCTCCTTCGTCGTCTTCTTCGTCGTCGTCTTCGTCTTCTTCGTCGTCTTCTTCGTCGTCTTCTTCGTCGTCGTCTTCGTCTTCTTCGTCGTCTTCTTCGTCATCGTCGTCGTCTTCGTCTTCGTCTTCGTCGTCTTCTTCGTCGTCGTCGTCGTCTTCATGTTCGTCTTCGTCATCTTCTTCGTCGTCGTCGTCGTCTTCGTCGTCTTCGTCTTCGTCGTCTTCTTCATCGTCGTCGTCTTCGTCGTCTTCTTCTTCGTCATCTTCTTCGTCGTCGTCGTCTTCGTCGTCGTCGTCTTCGTCGTTTTCTTCGTCGTCGTCTTCTTCGTCGTCGTCGTCTTCGTCGTCGTCGTCTTCGTCGTCGTCGTCGTCGCCGTCGTCGTCTTCGTCGTCATCGTCGTCGTCGTCGTCTTCTTCGTCGTCGTCTTCTTCGTCGTCGTCTTCTTCGTCGTCGTCTTCTTCGTCGTCGTCGTCTTCGTCGTCGTCTTCTTCGTCGTCTTCTTCGTCGTCGTCGTCTTCTCGTCGTCGTCTTCTTCGTCGTCGTCTTCTTCGTCGTTGTCGTCTTCGTCGTCGTCATCTTCGTCGTCATCTTCGTCATCGTCGTCGTCTTCGTCGTCGTCGTCTTCGTCGTCGTCTTCGTCGTCCTTGTCTCTTTCGTCGTCTTCTTCGTCGCCATCTTCGTCGTCTTCGTCGTCGTTGTCTTCATCGCCGTCTTCGTCGTCGTCATCTCCTTCGTCGTCTTCTTCGTCATCGTCTTCGTCTTCTTCGTCGTCTTCTTCGTCGTCTTCTTCGTCGTCGTCTTCGTCATCTTCGTCGTCTTCTTCGTCATCTTCGTCGTCTTCATCTTCGTCTTCGTCGTCTTCTTCGTCGTCGTCGTCGTCTTCGTCTTCGTCTTCGTCGTCTTCTTCGTCGTCGTCGTCGTCTTCGTCGTCTCGTCTTCGTCGTCTTCTTCATCGTCGTTCTTCATCGTCGTCGTCTTCGTCGTCTTCTTCTTCGTCATCTTCTTCGTCGTCTTCTTCTTCGTCATCTTCTTCGTCGTCGTCGTCTTCGTCGTCGTCGTCTTCGTCGTTTTCTTCATCGTCGTCTTCTTCGTCGTCGTCGTCTTCATCGTCGTCGTCTTCGTCGTCGTCGTCGTCGCCGTCGTCGTCTTCATCGTCATCGTCTCGTTGTCTTCGTCCTCATCTTCTTCGTCGTCGTCTTCTTCGTCGTCGTCTTCTTCGTCGTCGTCGTCTTCGTCGTCGTCTTCTTCGTCGTCGTCTTCTTCGTCGTCGTCTTCGTCGTCGTCGTCTTCGTCGTCGTCTTCTTCGTCGTCGTCTTCTTCGTCGTCGTCTTCTTCGTCTCGTCTTCTTCGTCGTCGTCTTC
>JAXLNO010006094.1:7500-36721 GCA_038087875.1 Malacoraja senta | reverse complement strand
AGTCATGAGTTTAGAGTGAGTACAGAAGAACAGTTTTCTTGTTTTTCAGTCATCAATATTCTCACTAGAATGGGCCATAAAAAAGTACCTCCTGTGGAAAAAGTTCAGTAACTTGGGGGAAAAATATTTAAACTAATTGGTCAACTAAATTGTAAAAGACAATGTAAAAAGAATACACATGTGATCCATGAACTAGTTCAAAGAGCTGCCTTGCCTCAGCCACCATCCACTGAATGCTGCCGAGTGGTGTATTGTGGAATACTTTGTAAGATTGCATGGAATAAAAATATACATCAATCATAATTAATTTAAATGGCACAGAGGATGCCAGGTTTTATTTACACTTTGTTGTGTTAAAGAAGGAACTGCAGATGCTGGAAAATCGAAGGTACACAAAAATGCTGGAGAAACTCAGCGGGTGCAGCAGCATCTATGGAGCGAAGGAAATAGGCAACGTTTCGGGCCGAAACCCTTCTTCAGACTGAAAGGGGGTGGGGAGAAGAAAGGAAAAAAGGAAAAAAGGCAGAGGAGGAGCCCGAGGGCTGGGGGAGGGGAGGAGTCAACCAGAGGGCTGATGAAGGGGAGGGGACAGCAAGGGCTAGCAGAATTGGGAGAATTCAATGTTCAAGCCACCAGGATGTAGACTACCCAAGCGGAATATGAGGTGCATTTCCTCCAATTTACGGTGTTACTCGCTGTGGCCATGGAGGAGACCCAGGACAGAGAGGTCATATACGGAATGCAAGGGGGAGTTGAAGTGCTGAGCCACCGGGAGGTCAGGTTGGTTATTGCGGACCGACCGGAGGTGTTCGGCGAAACGATCGCCAAGCCTCCGCTTGGTCTCACCGATGTAGATCAGCTGGCATCTAGAGCAGCGGATGCAATAGATGAGGTTGGAGGAGATGCAGGTGAACCTCTGTCGCACCTGGAACGACTGCTTGGGTCCTTGGATGGAGTCGAGGGGGGAGGTGAAGGGACTAGTGTTGCATCTCTTGCGGTTGCAAGGGAAAGTACCCGGGGAGGGGGTGGTACGGGAGGGAAGGGAAGAATTGACAAGGGAGTTACGGAGGGAGCGGTCTTTGCGGAAGTCAGACATGGGGGGAGATGGGAAGATGTGGCGAGTGGTGGGGTCACGTTGGAGGTGGCGAAACTGACGGAGGATCACTTGTTGTATGTGACGGCTGGTGGGGTGAAAGGTGAGGACTAGGGGGACTCTGCCCTTGTTGTGAGTGGGAGGATGGGGAGAGAGAGCAGTGTTGCGGGGTATGGCAGAGACCCTGGTGCGAGCCTCATCTATGGTGGAGGAGGGGAACCCCCGTTCCCTTAAAAATGAGGACATTTCAGATGCCCTGGTGTGGAACGCCTCATCCTGGGAGCATATGCGGCGTAGACGGAGGAATGTTTACACTCTATTTGGAGACACAGAACAATGCTGCACAAGTCACGATGTACAGGAAGGAACTGCTGATGCTGGTTAAAACTCTCCAGTGAGTCCCTCAGCACGTACTCCTGCAGTCTGGAATGGACAGATGATGTTTTGGGTCAGACACTTCTGCAGACTGATTGTAATAGAAAGCTGAAAAAGAGATGTGGAGCTGGGACAAAGCCTGGCAAGTGATACAGGCGATAAGATACAAAAAGCTGGAGTAACTCAGCGGAACAGGCAACATCTCTGGAGAGAAGGAATGGGTGATGTTTCTGGTCGAGACCCTTCTTCAGACCCTTTGTCACCTTTTCACCTCTAGCCGTTGCCACTTACTCCACCTGTCTACTTATCAAAATCTGTTCTCAACTCGCACCAGCTTCTCGTTTTCACCCAACAAATAAATAACAATGGCCTGTTTTCCTTAATCATCATTACTTTTTTGCATATCTTTCATTCATTGTTCTTTATCTCTCAACATCATTGTCTATATCTCTTGTTTCCCTTATCCCCAACTAGTCTGAAGAGGAATCTCGACCTAAAAAGGCACCCATTCCTTCTCTCCAGAGATGTTGCCTGGCCCGCTGAGTTACTCCAGCATTTTATCTTATCACCTGTATCACTTGCCCGGCTTTGTCCCAGCCCCACATCTCTTTTTCAGCTTTCTATTACAATCAGTCTGAAGAAGTGTCTGACCCAAAACATCATCTGTCCATTCCAGATTGCAGGACTACGTGCTGAGGGACTCACTGGAGCTTGGTGCAGCCAACACCAAGGCTCAGTGGAGGTCTACAGTCTAGGGTCCTTCGTGGCAATACATTGGGGGGCTGCAACTGGTGAAGACGCCCCTCAAACAAGGGACGGGCTATCAACCCAGGGGGGCTATACGAGTGGCAAGGGTGCTTGATATAAGGATAGTTTGTGAACACAACCGAAAATAACCGTTATTAATCCATGTGTGGACACTGAGAATAGCAGAAACGTTGTTTGCCCTGTTCTTATTTTGTATACATTTCATTATTCTGAATAATATTTATTCTTGGTGGGGAAAAAATCCCTCCAGATATTACCTGACCTGCTGAGTCCCTGCAGCCCTTTGTGTTTTGCAGTGGATAGTATATATGATGTGGATGTGAATATTGGTGGTTTGATTAGTAGGTTTACAGATGACATGTACATTGAAGAAGGTTGTCTATGGATCCAGTGGGATACAGATTAGCTAGAGAGCTGGATGGAGCAATAGCAGAAGGAATGTAATCCAGACATGTGTGAAGTTGTGCGTGTCGGCATGTCATGTTCTGGTAGGACATAAACGGTAAGAACCTGAGGGGTGTTAATATACAGAGTGTCCTTGGGTTGCAAGTTCATTGATACGTGAAAATGCCTACAAGGGTAGACAGGAAAGCAAAAAAATGCACTTTGGCATGTTTGTCCACTTAGACACAGAAACATATAAAAATTGGTGCAGGAGTAGGCCATTTGGCCCTTCAAGCCATTCAATATGGTCATGGGTGATCAACCAGAATCAGTACCCTGTTCCTGCTTTCTCCCCATATCCCTTGATTTCGTTAACCCTAAGAGCTAACTCTCTCTTGAATACACTCAGTGAATTGGTCTCCGCTGCCTTCTGTGGCAGGGAATTCCACAGATTCACAACACTCTGGGTGAAAAGGTTTTCCCCATCTCAATCCTAAATGGCCTACCCCTTATTCGTAACCTGTGACCCCTGGTTCTGGACTCCCCCAACATTGAGAATATTTTTCCTGCATTTAGTCTGTCAAATCCCTTATTAGTATTCTATTTCTATCAGATGCCCTCTCATCCTTCTGAATTCCAGTGAATATAATCCCAGTCGATTCATTCTTATATTATATGACAGTCCCACCATCCCGGGAATTAACCTGGTGAACATTGCTGCACTCCTTCAATAGCAAGAATGTCCTTCCTCAAACTAGGCGACCAAGACTGCACAAAATACTCCAGGTGCAGTCTCACCAAGGCCCTGTATAACTGAATAGACTCTGGCATCAAGTAAATGAGTTGAGAAATCAAACAAAACATTGGTTAGGCTGCACATGTAGTATTGCGTAGAGTTCTGGTCGCTCCTCTACTAACGTTACTGTGCGGGGATCACTGGTGGGCGTGGGCCGAAGGGCCTGTTTCTGCAATGTATCTCTAAACTAAAAAGGATGTGATGGCATCAAAAGTAGTGCAGAAGGGTTTTGCCAGGTTGTTGCCTGGAATATAGGTCTTGTGTTATGTGAAGAGATTGGATAGGCTGCATTTATTCTCACTAGAATGCAGGAGTGCAATAATGAGGGGTATAGATTGTGTCGGATGGATCTGCAGATGCAGGTTTAAACTGAAGAAAGACACAAAAAGCTGGAGTAACACAGTGGGACACGCAGAATCATTGGAGAGAAGGAATGGGTGATATTTCGGGTCGAGACCTTTTTGGGTCGAAACCCTTCTTCAGGAAGGATCTACAGATGCTGGTTTACACCGAAGACAGACATAAAATGCTGGAGTAACTCAGCAGGACAGGCAGCATCTTTGGAGGGAAGGAATGAGTGACGTTTCTAAACATCATCCATTCCTTCTCTCCATAAATACTGCCTGCCCTGCTGAGTTACTCCAGCATTTTGTGTCTATCTTTGGGGAATAGATAGGATAGAGAGTAACTGTCTCTTTCCAGGGGCAGTGGAGACTAGAACTGGAGGTTTAAGGTGATGGGAGAGAAATGTCATGGGGATCTGAGCAGACGTTTATCACCGCAGTAGTTATCTGGAATGAGCTGCAGGGGAGATGGTAGAGGCAGATATAATCACAATGTCTATAAAGCATTTGGACTTTTGGTAGGAAAGTCAGGGAGGGATAATGGCGTAATTCATGTAATTGTAGATAAATATCTCGGTCAGCATAGACAATATTGGGCAAAAGGGCCTGTTTATATGCTGCATGATTCAGTTTATTTTAAGATTTTTTTCTGTGGTTTTCATGTTGCTATCTCTATTAGCCAGAATAAGCACTGAAAATGGCTCAAGCAGTCTACACCAGAGAGAACACAGCATGAACCAAAGGAAGTGAGATAAGTAAAATAGGTTCTTTCGTTTTTTAGCTTAGATACACGGCGTAGAAACAGGCCTTTCTGCCCACCGAGTCTGCACCGGCCAGCGACTAACCCGCACACTAATACTATCCTATGTACACGAGGGACAATTTGACACATGCATCAAGCCAATTCACCTACATTCCTGCACGTCTTTGGAGTGTGGGAGGAAATCGAAGATCTCAGCGAAAATCCACGCAGGTCACGGGGAGAACGTACTAACTCCATACAGACAGCACCCATAGTCAGGATTGAAACCGAGTCTCTGGCACTGCAAACACTGTAAGGCAGCAACTTTACCACTGTGCCACTGTGCCGCCCTTATTGGTAACTTTGTGTGATCTTATTTTGTTAGGATGCAAATTCTATGGGAACGCTTTCTCAAAGAGATAGATAATGATGTAGAAACATCGAACTGCAGATGCTGGTTTGTACCAAAGAGTGTCACAAAGTGCTGGAGTAACTCAACGGGTCAGAGGTGTTCTACAGCATCTCTGTAGATAAAGGCTGGGTAATGCTGGGTGAAGCTTCAGGTTGGGATCCTTCTTCAGACTGATGTATCGGGTTGGGACCCTTCTTCAGACTAATCCTGCTTGAGACTGAAGTAGGGTCCCGACACGAAGTGTCATCCAGCCTTTTTCTCCAGAGATGCTGCTGGTCTCGCTGAGTTACTTTAGCACTCTGTGTCTAAGGTTGATAATGAGTTGTTCAATCCTGATTTTTTGTGATGTTAATTTCTGCATGTTCACAGGGCAGACTGTGAGAGTAAACAGTTGAAAAACTAGTCTAGCAGGAAATGTGTGGTATTTGAGTAAGTGTGAATGTGGGGCCTCTCCAGTGAGATGATTGGGGAACTCCCTGAAAAAAGGGGGATGTGGTGAACAAGTCACCAGGAGGTTATATCAAAGCAGAAGTTAAATGTTACATTGATATTTTTAGTCTGCTCTTGATGTACTGGCATGGTGCAATCCGATTTGGACAACTTACTGAATATTGCAGCTGAAGATGGTATAGATATATAGCATTGGAACAGGCTCTTCAGCCCACCAAGTCCACGCTGAACAGCGATCACCGTACAGTAGCAATATCCTATAGACTAGCAACAATTTATAATCTTTACCAAACCCTATTAAACTACAAACTCATCTTTGGAGTGTGGGAGGAAGCTGGAGCATCCAGGGAAAACCCACAGGTAGAATGTAAAAACTCCATATAGACTGATTCCTGGGATGGCAGGACTTTCATATGAAGAAAGACCTGATAGACTCGGCTTGTACTCGCTAGAATTTAGAAGATTGAGGGGGAATCTTATAGAAACTTACAAGATTCTTAAGGGGTTGGACAGGCTAGATGCAGGAAGATTGTTCCCGATGTTGGGGAAGTCCAGAACAAGGGATCACAGTTTAAGTATAAGAGGGAAGTCTTTTAGGACCGAGATGAGAAAATCATTTTTCACACAGAGAGTGGTGAATCTGTGGAATTCTCTGCCACAGAAGGTAGTTGAGGCCAGTTCATTGGCTATATTTAAGAGGGAGTTAGATGTGGCCCTTGTGGCTAAAGGGATCAGGGGGTATGGAGAGAAGGCAGGTACAGTATACTGAGTTGGATGATCAGCCATGATCATATTGAATGGCGGTGCAGGCTCGAAGGGCCGAATGGCCTACTCCTGCACCTATTTTCTATGTTTCTATGACAGCACCCATGGTCAGGATTGAACCTGGCGGTCTCTTGAGCTGTAAGGCAGTAATTCTACCGCTGTTCCACCGTGTCACCCTTTTGTGGGGGATCATGCAGAAGCCTCCTCGTGGCGATCCACGGAACCGACTACACGATGCACTCTGTGATGCGTCGAGCGACCAATTCTGTCAACATGTTGGACGACGACAGAAGCCAACAGTGAGCTACACCTCGTCTGACACACGAGCGAATGAACCCTTTTTAGACTAATCAACAAGTTTACGACATCAATATGATGTGATGCAACTAATTTAGAGTGCAGCATAGAGAGTGCAGCACAGAAACAAGCCCTTTGACCCATCAAGTCCATACTAACTATTTTGGGACCTGATCTCTTTTTATCTTCCTGATATTTCTAATACCTACCCCTAGATTTTACTCTTTAACGACACACGGAGCAATAAATGGTGGCCTGTGAACCAAATAACTGCCGTGACTTCCCTTTGTGGGTGGAATATCTGAATATCATATTTCCAAATGTTGATCAGTAAGGGCGACACGGTGGGGCAGCGGTAGATTTGCTGCCTTAAAGTGTCAGAGCCCCGGGTCCGTTCCTCACTATGGCTGCTGTCTGTACGGAGTTTGTACATTCTCCCCATGACCAGTGGGTTTTCGCCAAGATCTTCGGTTTCCTCCCACACTCCAAAGACGTACAGGTTTGTAGGTTAATAGGCTTGATATAAATGTAAATTGTCCTTCGTGTGTAGGATTGTGTTAATGTGGGAGGTTCTGTGCGGACTCGTGCTGAAGGGCCTGTTTCCACACTGTATCACTAAACTAAACTAAAATAATCTAGGTAAGCTTGACATTTAGAATCATATACAGCATAGAAACAGGCCCTTCAACCCAGCTTATCTATGCCAGCCAAGATGCCTCATCTACCCTTGGACCCACCTATCTATATTTTAGCTTAGTTTAATTTATTACTAATGTGACGTGTACTGTTTTACAGTGAAAATGTTTCTTGTGTGCTATCCAGTCAGTGAAAAGACCACATTACAATGAAGCCGTTCACAATCTATAGATACAGGATAAAGGGTATCATGTTCAGTGCAATGTAAATCCAATTGGTGTTTTGCTGATTTCCCTCCAAACCTTTCCTATCCATAGAAATGCCTATTACTTGACAATAATTGTATTATTTTCTTTGTGTCTAGGGCCTCACACACTCCTATTACTACACCCTGAACCACGGGAGTACTCATCTACCAGAATATAGTGTTGTGGGTGTCTGGACGGTTGTGAGATACAGTATTATGACAAAAACATGGTCATTACAGTTCCAAGACAGAAATGGATGGCGGCTGCATTTGACAGGAATTACTGGGTAACAAATACGGTCTCTGAAACTGGTTTCCATGGAATCATCAAAGGGCAAGTCGATGAATGGATGCGGCGGCAGAACGAAACAGCAAGTTAGTTCATTCATTTCTATACATTTGGAGTGTGATCAATGTTCATAAAAAAAATCTCAAAGAAATTTCTCGCTGTGCCAGAGACCCAGGTTTGATCCTGACTACACGTTCTCCCTGTGACCACAGATATTTCCTCCAGGTGCTCCGGTTTCGTCCCATATCTTGAAAACGAGAGAGTTTGTAGGTTAATTGGGCTCTATAAATTACTCTTGTGTGCTGAGAATGGGTGAGAAAGTGGGATTACATAGATGTGTAGGAAGGAACTGAAGATGCTGGTTTACAGCAAAGATAGGCACAATGTGCTGGAGTAACTCAGCGGGACAGGCAGCATCTCTGGATACAAGGAATGGATGACTTTTCAGGTCAAGACCCTTCCTCAGACAGAGTGTTTCCCCTGACTTACTCCAGCAATTTGTGTCCATTTTTGGATAACATAGAACTAGTGTGAAAGATCATCGATGGTTGGCATGGAATTGGTGGGCAGAATGGCCCGTTTCCATGCTGAGTCACTAACCAAGGAACTGCAGATGCTGCAAATGTGAAATAAAAACCAAAAATGCCATTGTCTGATGGCTTCATTGTCAGTTTATCACCATGGAAACCTGTCATTACCTTATCAGTGATACTCCCTATGTCCAACCATGCCTCCCACTCCTGTCTGTAACTTACACATTCTCACAATTCTGAAGCATTAATTTTGTTTCTCTTTCCATAGGTTCTGTTGAACTTGCTGTGTGTTCCAGCATTTTACAAATCATTGAAATGTTGGCGGCTTTTTGAATGGTTAAAATCCCTTGCGTACCTCACCAATTGTTTTTACTTTTATTGACAAATTTTGAAAGAAAAGTAGTGTGAAATATTTAAAGGATAACCTAAATGGCATTGTGGTTCAGCCGTAGTGATGCTGCCGTAGTGCCAGAGACCCAGGGTTGATCCTGGCCTCAGGTGCTGTCTGTACAGAGTTTGTACGTACTCCCCGTGACCTGCGTGGGATTTCCCCGGGTGCCCCGGTTTCCTCCCACACTCCAAGCCTGTATGCCAAAGGGGATCACTGGTTACTGTGGACTATAAGGGCTGTTTTCGTGCTATATCTCTAAATTATCTTGGGCACCAATTGTAAAGTAGGCTGTCCAAATCCGTCTGCACCACACTTGTATATCCATATAATTTGCAATTGGACATGTTTTATATTGTAAATCAATAAGTCCTATCACCATTACTGTGTTAATTCAATGACATTCGTAGTGTACCATTGAACAAAGCAGGACTAGGCATGGGGGAACCATCGTGAGGTGGGGGACAAAGGAGGACCTGGTGTGGGAGACTTTCTAACTTTGTCGGTGCCCTTTATGTGAAGAATCATTACATACGTTGGGTTTACAAAACAAAGAATTTCACTGTGACTTGTCACATGTCACAATAAAGTATCCATTCATGATTAATTATTTCTGAAAACATTGCTTTTTGTTACCTCTTTGGTTACACATTAAACAAATTATATTATTAATCTTTAACTGGACTAAAACAGGGTGAGGGTACAAACAGGGAACAATACATCAAAATATTATGCACTGGGCATAATTTCTATCAATTTTCCACATCTTGCAATATTTATTATTATTTTCAAATTATATGTGAATACATGTGAATGACATTTATTAGCTTATCATCTGATTCATTGAACCATGTTTATTGAATCATATTGCCTTCAAAAATATGTTTTTTTATTTGCATTATTTATGGTGCACATATTATCTGCAACATTGTTATGTTTATGAGATTTATGAGCATATTATCGGGGCTCAAGGGTGTGAACAAGAGGGAGAGATTGGGCAAGCCAGGGCTTTATTCCATGGAGCACAGGAGGCTGAGGGGTGATCATATAGGGGTGCTTAAAATCATGAGGGGAATTGATAGACTGTATGCCCAGAGCCTTTTACCCAGAGAAGGGGAATAAAATAACCAGAGGACATGGGTTTAATGTGAGGGGAAAGATTTAATTGGAACTTGGGACAATCTTTGTGCTCAGAGAGTCGTCAGCATATGGAATGACCTGCCAGAGAATGGAGTTGCGGCAGGTACAATAACAATATTTAATAGACACATGGACAGGAACATGCATAGGTAGATAAAAGTGCTGGAGAAACTCAGCGGGTGAGGCAGCATCTATGGAGCGAAGGAAATGGGCAACGTTTCGGGCCGAAAATCCTTCTTCAGACTGATGTGAGGGTGGGGGGGAGGGGGGGGGGCGCAGGAAAAAGAAAGGGAAAGGTGGAGCCAGTGGGCTGAGGGAGAGCTGAGATGGGGAGGAGAAAGTAAGGACTACCTGAAATTAAAGAAGTCAATGTTCATACCGCTGGGGTGCAAACTGCCCAAGCGAAATATGAGGTGCTGCTCCTCCAATTTACGGTGGTCCTCACTCTGGCCATGGAGGAGACCGAGGGCAGAAAGGTCAGATTTGGAATGGGAGGGGGGAGTTGAAGTGCTGATCCACCGGGAGATGAGGTTCGTTGTTGCGAACCGAGCGGAGGCGTTCGGCGAAACGATCGCCAAGCGTGCGCTTGGTCTCACTGATGTAGAGCAGCTGACATCTAGAGAGAAACGTTTTGAATGATGTCTACCCATTGCAGGGTAAATGGGACTAGCTTAAATGGGGTATCTTGATTAGCATGGACAAGTTGGGCCAAAGGGCTTGTTTCCCTGCTGTGTGACTCTCTATGACTGCTTTATAGCAAAGAGCGCTGCTGCCTCACAGCTCCTGTGATCCGGGTTCAATCATCTCCAGTGCAGTCTGTGTGGAGTATAAGCATTCTCCCTGTGACAATGTTTGTTCTCCAGTTTCCTCCCACATACCAAAATGTGCTGAATTAGTAGATTAAGCCACCGCTGCAAATAGGTGGATTTGTGGCATTGATAGAAATGAGAAAGATCCGTTTTGGGGAAAAATTAGTGTTGGAATAATTTTGTTCTCTGGGCTAGAGTGGGCTCAGGAGGCTGAAAGGCCTCTTTCTCTGTCACATGGATTTATGGGCAGTTGTTCATCCTTGAATTGCCTTCTTTCTCATTTTAGTCAACAATGTAAAATTGAACTAATTGACTGGATTGAACTATTTAACAATTGTAGATGAAAGGAAGAGCAGAGGCTGCTTTCCTCCACACACAAAGTGCTAAGGAACTCAACGGGTCAAGCGGCATCTTTGGGGAACATGGGAAGGCAGATCCCTTGCAGTCAGTAACAGGTGAATTGATCATGGAGAACAAGGACATGGCAGACCAATTGAATAACTACTTTGGTTCTGTCTTCACTAAGGAAGACTTAATTAACTGCCGGAAAGAGCAGGGGACCGGGGGTCAAATGAGATGGAGGAACTGAGTGAAATCCAGGTTAGACGGGAAGTGGTGTTAGGTAAATTGAATGGATTAAAGGCCGATAAATCCCCAGGGCCAGATAGACTGCATCCTAGAGTACTTAAGGAAGTAGCCCCAGACATAGTGGATGCATTAGTGATAATTTTTCAAAATTCTTTAGATTCTGGAGTAGTTCCTGAGTATTGGAGGGTAGCAAACGTAACCCCACTTTTTAAAAAGGGAGGGAGAGAGAAAATGGGGAATTACAGACCAGTTAGTCTAACATCAGTAGTGGGGAAACTGCTAGAGTCAGTTGTTAAAGATGGGATAGCAGCACATTTGGAAAATGGTGAAATTATTGGACAAAGTCAGCATGGATTTATGAAAGGTAAATCATGTCTGACGAATCTTATAGAATTTTTCGAGGATGTAATTAGTAGAGTGGATAAGGGAGAACCAGCGGATGTGTTATATCTGGACTTTCAGAAGGCTTTCGACACGGTCCCACATAAGAGATTAATATACAAACTTAAAGCACATGGTATTGGGGGTTCAGTATTGATGTGGATAGAGAACTGGATGGCAGACAGGAAGCAAAGAGTAGGAGTAAACGGGTCCTTTTCAGAATGGCAGGCAGTGACTAGTGGGGTACCGCAAGGCTCAGTGCTGGGACCCCAGCTATTTACAATGTATATTAATGATTTGGACGAGGGAATTGAATGCAACATCTCCAAGTTTGCGGATGACACGAAACTGGGGGGCAGTGTTAGCTGTGAGGAGGATGCTAGGAGGCTGAAAGGTGACGGATAGGCTGGGTGAGTGGGCAAATGCATGGCAGATGCAGTATAATGTGGATAAATGTGAGGTTATCAACTTTGGTGGCAAAAACAGGAAAGTAGACTATTATCTGAATGGTGGCCGATTAGGAAAAGGGGAGATGCAACGAGACCTGGGTGTCATGGTACACCAGTTATTGAAAGTAGGCATGCAGGTGCAGCAGGCAGTGAAGAAAGCGAATGGTATGTTAGCATTCATAGCAAAAGGATTTGAGTATAGGAGCAGGGAGGTTCTACTGCAGTTGTACAGGGTCTTGGTGAGACCACACCTGGAGTATTGCGTACAGTTTTGGTCTCCAAATCTGAGGAAAGACATTCTTGCCATAGAGGGAGTACAGAGAAGGTTCACCAGACTGATTCCTGGGATGTCAGGACTTTCATATGAAGAAAGACTGGATAGACTCGGCTTGTACCCGCTGGAATTTAGAAGATTGAGGGGGGATCTTATAGAAACTTACAAAATTCTTAAGGGGTTGGACAGGCTAGATGCAGGAAGATTGTTCCCGATGTTGGGGAAGTCCAGGACAAGGGGTCACAGTTTAAGGATATGTGGGAAATCTTTTAGGACCGAGATGAGAAAAACATTTTTCACACAGAGGGTGGTGAATCTCTGGAATTCTCTGCCACAGAAGGTAGTTGAGGCCATTTAATTTGGGTATATTTAAGAGGGAGTTACATGTGGCCCTTGTGGCTAAAGGGATCAGGGGGTATGGAGAGAAGGCAGGTACAGGATACTGAGTTGGATGATCAGCCATGATCATATTGAATGGCGGTGCAGGCTCGAAGGGCTGAATGGCCTACTGCTGCACCTATTTCCTATGTTTCTATGTTTCTAAGTTCAGCTTTTCTTCCCATTTTTTTAACCCCCTCTCCACTAAATAAATCTTCAAAGCATCGACTTTCCATGACATAAGATCTTCCAGCTTCATATCTTGGTACTTTGAATCAGCCATGACAAATAGAAGCTTAAAAAAAGACAAAAAATCAGACCAAAAGTATACTCACTGTATCTATAGCGCTGAGATCTATTTACCGTTATAGCTTACGACCTTTGACAAATCCCATGATTCCTTGCGTTTTTTCGGAATACCGAACTCGCTTATTGTCTGAGGCAGCACGAGGAAACTGTGCGGGAGCGTGAATTGAAGACATTGCGGGTGATACTTGGGCAGCGACCTCTGCAACAAGCTCCCAGGTGGGCATCTCTCCATGAGGGGAGGGAGCAGATGGAAGGGACTCAGTAATGGAGCTCCAACCAGAATGGCATGGATTTGTGAGGCAGCAGCACATTCAGAGACGTGGAGAGGAAAGAGAGATTGACAATAGGTGCGGGTTTACACGGACAAAGATAAAGTAAAGCAAGGTGATTGTGACCGGTGAAGAGAAAGCACTTACTCTGTGTGGAAACTGGTCGAAGCAGGAAAACAAAGACACCGAACATCAAACCAACTGGCAAACTGCTGCAGAGAAACTTCGGCCTCATTTCATGGATTCCCTGTGAGAAATAAAGTGCAGTTTTTAGACTGAGCCTATCTGAGACACATATCTTCAGCACATTTGGACTACAAGTTGATTGGCCAATGAAGGTGGCAGCACAAGTAGATAGGGTAGAAAAGAATGTGTATGGTATGCTTGCCTTCAATGCTAAGGCCATTGAAATCAGAGTCAGGATGTCAGACTCTATAGGACTGGTAACGAAAAAATGTTGAACATTTTCCATTTTTTTAAATGGTTCCACTAAATGTGGACACTTTCATGCCATCCTGAATTATCCTGCAACTGACCCAATTGTGAGTCACTTCACAGTCACCCACATTATTGTGCCCCGTGGTCATGTACATCACAGACAGTATAAGGATAGCAGGTTGTCTCTCCTTGAGGATGCTGGTGATATAGAGACAGCATTCTGTTTACTTGTTACTAAAGACAAATCTTCAAATGCATTATTTCTGTTCTGGTGCTGCCCACTGTGGGTCAAAGGCTGGATTTTGAGGACAGGGACATTGCCCCATGTCCCACACACTGTTACTGTGCTGAGGAATAAAACAATGATATGACAAAGTGAGGTCCATCTAGGGATGTGGCTGACTGACCCACTCCAGACTGCAGGATAACATGCTGAGGGACGCACTGAAGCTTCGTGCAGCCAACTTATAGACTCTGTTAGGGAGGATTACTATCTTGGGTCCTTCCCCTGCTGGACATTGAGGACTGAGTCTGGTGGGTCACTCCTCATACAATGGAAGGGATATCACCCCAGGAGCACGGGTGGAAAATCCGGGGGGGGCAGAGGGGACACGTCCCCTCCATGTTTTGAGAGCTGGGGGGCATCCCCCCAAGTTTTTGTAATCCGGATTTTAAAACCCGATGAAATCTCCGCTTTTCCGCGAGACAGTGGGGGTGGGACTGGAGATCGAGGAAGGGGGCCGATTGGACGAGAGAGACATTGGTCAGCAGGCAATGGGGGCGGGACATGATGATTCAGCGCGATGATTGGAGGAGGGAGGGGGTGGGACTGAGGATAGAGTGCGGTGATTGGAGGAGGGAGACGTGGCATAGACCTGCGCTTCATCCGCAGGCAGGATCGATCCCGGCCGGGTCTCCGGCGCTGTCCCGTCCCCACCCGAGTACCCCCCCCCCCTCCCCCGCGGGTGGCCAGAGAGGTCGGCAGCAGAGATTCTCCGCTATAGGATCTTTGGTCGGTAGTCAGACGGGCGCGGTGCCCCCAGGCCCACAGCCAGCGCAGAGAAGCAGCGCTAAACCCAGCTCACTCTGCCTGTCTCGCCAGGTGAGCCTATCGCCTGCCTGCGCTTGCAGGAAATCTGGCCAGCACGGAGAAGCAGCGCTGGTATCCTGTCAGTCCAGACAGGGCTGTAATTAACCCGGTGAGACAGGCAGTTGAGCTGCATTTAGCGCTGGATTGAGCCTCCGAAGCAAAGATACTAGAGGAGCAAGATAGACCACTCGCTCCGAAGCCTCGCGCGTGTGTGTGTGTGAGTGTGCGCATGCGCGCGTGGATGCCAAAAAATTGTGTCCCCCGTCCCCTCCATGTCTTGATAGCGAGTTCCGCTCTTGCCCAGGAGGGCCAAATGACAGTCAAGTGTGTATCGTGTAAAGACAGGTGCAAACACTACTGAGTGTGGCACTATTGAATGTATAGACACCAAAAGCGTTTGTGTTAGTTTTGTATAGAAATATGGAACTACGGATGCTGTTTTACCAAGGAAAGACATAAAATACTGGAGTAACTCAGTGTGTCAGGCAGCATTCCTGGAGAACAAGGATAGTTTTGAGTTGGGAACCTTCAGACTAGTTGGGTATATATTTTTAATTCTGATATAAAGTTTATTTTTGAATATAAAAAATGTGAGGTTTGAAGAGTGCAAGGATTCTGCCTTTCCCCATATCACATTCAGGACCTGATGCAAAATTCTGAGCAATGGTCAAGGTTGCAGGAAGAGCTGACTTGCAATTTAACCACAATGATTTGTTTTTTTAACCACAATGATTTGCTTCCTGTTTTTTATCTGAATAAATTTCACAATGTGTAAATAAACATCAGAAGTGTGAAGGACAAAGAAAACATCAAACCATCACAAAACCTATTGAAACATGCAAAAGAGAATCAGGGGTGGATTATGTGTCACTTTGAGCCTGTTCAATCATTCAAAACAATCTCAAATTCCAATTCTCTCCAGATAAATTTTGATGCATTTTATGTCAAATAAATCTATCCCCGACTTAAATCTATTCAGTGACCTGCCATCTACCATTTTCTGTGGGGTGGATTTCAATGGCTCACCATATTCACAATGAAGAAATGTCTCAGCCCTAAATGTTTCACCCCTTATCTTGAGTCCAAAACCCCTTGTTCCAGATCCTAGTCACTGGAAATATCTTTATGTATCGAATCTGTCTAGCTCTGCTTTGAATTTTGTTTAATTTAGAGAGGTCATGTTTAAGTCTTCCAACTCCAGTGACTACTGGCTCAGTCAGCTCCTCTTTTCCTTACACATTAGTCCTGCCATTCCAGGAATCAGTCTGGTCAGCCTTGGCTGCATTACATCTGTGGCTGAAAAACCCTTTCTCCGGTAAGGAGAGCACAAAGACATGTTTGGAGAGACATGGGCCAGGCACAGCCAATTGTGATGGGGTCAGTTGGACATCTTGGTCAGCATGTGTGCGTTGGGTCGATGTGTCTAGTTCCATGCTCTACAGCTCTATGACTCTCTGCTGCATCTGTGTATATTTGGCAAGTAACTCAACTGACTGACATCACCTGGAAACCTCTTTGCATCCTCTTTGTTTCTCCTACTTACCCTCAGTTTCATGTCATCAAAATTCAAACACCTTCTGAAAATTCGACACATCCTCTTGTTCTCCCTGAAACAACAAAAACAATCTGCTGCAGGGACTCAGTGGGTCAGGCAGCATCTGTCGAGGAAAATGTGCAGATGACCCTGTATCGTGACCCTTCTTCAGTTGCCAATGGTCATCTGTCCATTTACTTCCACAGATGATTCCTGATCCACAAATTCCCTCCAGCAGTTTGCTCTTTGCTCGTGTTTCCAGAATCTGCTAACTCTTGGGTCTCCACATATTCCCCCTTATCTATTCTACATGGTACATCACCATCATCTCCAATAGATTTGTTTGCCATGATTTCGCTTACATAAATTCAAAAATACATTGTCTTATCGCATAAATTATTTTAAAATATCCAAACACTGTTTTGGAACCTGGAAACACCAAACGAGATTGGAGATTGAAATATTTTTTAATGAATAAAGAGCAGTCATTTAGTAGAGAGAAACACCACTATTTTATTTTTTAATCAGTGGAAAGTAGCAAAAATAATTTTTAAAATTATGCTTTTTGGTCAAGACACCAACAATGCAATAGTTAGTTACTATCCTTATAATAAATACATCCTCAGCGCACATGCCCCATGTTCTGATCTCATAGTAATTAAAAATTACATAAATAGAATTATACGGAATTACTTTTAAATGTAAAGGGTAAATAGAGACGTTGTTTCTGAAGATAACATCAGCGTAAAAGATGAAAGATCTGTGTTAGGCCCTGTTTACACTTCTGCTGTGAAACTCAGCAAGTGCCCCAACGGAGACATTTGCACCAGATAAGACAGGTGATGATCCCAGTGTTTAGAATGTGAGAGTGAGGGACAGTGTGAGTTGGAGGGGGAGATGAGATGAATTACGAAGAGAAAGATTCAGGGACTGGGGAAAAATATCAAAACAGAAGGTGAGCAGCAATAAAAATGAATTGTATTTCTCTGCAGAATTCGCACAATATGGGGGAAATTAGCTGTTAACCCAGATTAAGGAAGGAGCCTGATTAGATTTATTGTCACAATGAGGACGACACTAACTCCTGAGCTGATGATGTGCTGCACTTTGTGATTCCCTCCAGAATATTTGCTTATAAATCTATGTTTTTGGATATGGGCCTTAGTGCTTAGTCTTCCAGTTTTAACCCATGACGATGTGACCATCCTTATTTCACCACTGAGGTGTTTAGTAAATGATGTAAATGATAGGAGTAGGCCCCACAAATAACGAAGGACCACCAACATCGTTCTTGATGTTGCTGTACTGAGGGACAACAAAGTCTATCTTTCTTGGCTAACAACCTAACCTTCAGCCTCCAAGATGCAGGTACATTTTCTAGCAATGTTACAAAATTTTGAGATATTAAAAATCAAGTCTGCAATTTATCCCATCAGATAAAGCATAAAAAGTTTAATTTGACACCTAATTCACTTTCATATCTTCAGTATTAATAAAGTTATGGCCATTTTCATACTCGGAAATTAGTATCTTGTTCCCTATTGCTTTTCCATTGACTTAACACAAAAGCTGCGATCGAGGACAGTCAAAAGCCCATAAATTTCTTAAAAATTAAGAGAACTGAATGACATTTTCAGCTATTATAGATTGAAGCATCCTGAAACAAATATAAAACATCTTACTTGGATGACCTGAAATTAAAGCATATAATTAGTTAATTACATAATTGTAGCTAATTACAAAATTGACCGTTGTGACGGAAATAGTAATAAACACCCAGACTGCCTTGAAAATTCAAAAATGTGATATTCTCAAGATCAGAACTTTAATATTATTGTATTATATGCTGTAAGTCCGTAACAGATAGGTAAATAAATTACAATTTCTAGCAATAGACTAGGTCTTTATGGAGAAGATCAGTTGCTAGCTGGTACATTGGCATATCATAATCAGTAGCATCATCATACTCCTCAGATTGTAACCAATAAGCAACTCTGTACACCTTGTTTTTCCTCAACTTTTCCATTTTGGCATTGTAAACTACAAGTTTCTGCTCTTTAAATCACGCATGACATGCCTTTCTGCCCACTACTTTCACTTTAAGAATCTCCTGTAGATTCCATTTCTTAAGAAAAGAATATTTTTTAAAAATAGCCTGTATCCAAATAACAAACTAATCCCTTTCACGCAAGAATTCAGAATATAACATGATTTTTAAATCTCATTGTCATGAATTTATATGCCAGATGGAAGGAATTTAATGTTTAATTCCCATAAACTAATCTAGAAACATCCACTCAATATAATCAAAATCTCTGTAGAACCTGCAATGTGGTGTTACATATATATTGCAATCAGTGATGGAAATCCCCATCCACATTAACGGGACGGAGGTGGTACGTGTTCCCAGCTTCAGGTTCCTGGGGGTCAACATCTCCGATGGCCTCTCTTGGACCCACAATACCTCAACTCTGGTCAAGAAGGCTCACCAGCGTCTATTCTTCCTGAGGAGACTAAAGAAGGTCCATCTGTCTCCTCAGATTCTGGTGAACTTCTACCGCTGCACCATCGAGAGCATCCTTACCAACTGTGTCACAGTATGGTATGGCAACTGCTCTGTCTCCGACCGGAAAGCACTGCAGAGGGTGGTGAAAATTGCCCAACGCATCACCGGTTCCTCACTCCCCTCCATTGAGTCTGTCCAAAGCAAGCGTTGTCTGCGAAGGGCGCTCAGCATCGCCAAGGACTGCTCTCACCCCAACCACAGACTGTTTACCCTCCTACCATCCGGGAGGCGCTACAGGTCTCTCCGTTGCCGGACAAGCATGTCCAGGAACAGCTTCTTCCCTGCGGCTGTTACACTACTCAACACTGTACCTCGGTCACTGCTGCACCCTCCCCCCCGGACACTCCTTCCACCAGGAAAAATACTATGACTGTATGCACGTAAATAGATTTATTTATTGCTCATATTTATGTCGCTCTTCTAGGGAGATGCTAACTGCATTTCGTTGTCTCTGTACTGTACACTGCACAATGACAATAAAGTTGAATCTGAATCTGAGAGATGAGGTGAGGGAGAGGGAGGGAAAGGGAGAGAGAGAGGGCTGGAAGGAGAGAGAAAGAGAGAGAGAGGGGGGAAGGAGAGAGAAAGAGAGAGAGAAGGGTGGGAAGGAGAGAGAGAGTGGTGGGAGGGAGGGAGAGGATGGAAGGAGAGTTTTGTGTGCAGTTTTCTACCCCCCCCCCCCCCGCCATTTTAGCTACTGGCAGCCAGCCATTGAAGTCAATGAGAGTGAAGCCAGGGGCGGCCATTTTTGAAGCTGGCATTTCCCTGTGGAGCTGCAGGCGGCCATCTTGTCTACTGGCAGTCTGCCATTGAATTCAATGGGAGTGAAGCCCCGGGCGGCCACCTTAGCTACTGGCAATGTTCCATAGAACTCAATGGGAGCGAAGCCCAGGGGCGGCGGCCATCTTTGGTCAAGGCACTTACATTGAAACTCAATGGGACGTGAAGTTCTGGGCGGCCATCTTCGTTACTGGCAGCATTCCATTGAAGTCAATGGGAGTGAAGCCCTGGCCGGCCATCTTAGCTACTGGCATCCTTCATTTTTTTTCAGTCTCTCTCTCCCTCTTTCTTTCTTTCTCTCTCTCCCCTCCTCTGGCTTCCTCCTTCCCTTCTCTCGCTCTCTCCTTCTCTATCTCTTTTACCTCTCCTCTCCAGGGAGGCGGCCATCTTTGGTCAAGGCGCTTCCAATTGAAGTCAATGGGAGGTGGCCATCTTTGGTCAGGGCACTTCCATTGAAATCAATGGGAGGTGAGGCCCAGGGTGGCGGCCATCTTTGGTCAATGGGAGGCGGCCATCTTTGGTCAGGGCACAATGACGTCACTGGGAGGCGGCCATCTTTGGTCAGGGCACTTACATTGAAGTCAATGGGAGGTGAAACCCAGGGAGGCGGCCATCTTTGGTCAGCGCACTTCCATTGAAGTCAATGGGAGGTGAGGCCCAGGGTGGCGGCCATCTTTGGTCAGGGCACTTCCATTGAAGTCAATGGGAGGTGAGGCCAGGGGGCGGCCATCTTTGGTCAGGGCACTTCCATTGAAGTCACTGGGAGGTGAGGCCAAGGAGGATGCCATCTTTGGTCAGGGCACTTCCATTGAAGTCACTGGGAGGTGAGGTGAGGGAGGCGGCCATCTTTGGTCACGGCACTCCTATTGAAGTCTTAAAGAAGGAACTGCAGATGCTGGAAAATCGAAGGTACACACAAATGCTGGAGAAACTCAGCGGGTGCAGCAGCATCTATGGAGCGAAGGAAATAGGTAACGTTTCGGGCCGAAACCCATCTTGACAGCTGGCACTCCCTTTGAAGTAAAACGGTGTGATGCCCAGGGCGGCCATGTTAGGTACTGGCAGTCCATGTGGAGTGTTTGTTGACCCTTAAAAGGGGGAATGGGGGGAAAGCGTTTCCAGTCACCCACTTGGACGGAGATGCGTCTTTTCTCCTGGTCGCATCTCGCCCTCCCCCGCGCAGACGTTTAGCATCGCGGAGCCAGAAGAAATGCTCCAACCTCCGGCCTGCTGTCTTTAACGCGGTGTGTCGTGGTTGCAAGATTCAGAGTTGGATAAGATGACAAAGACACGGAGAATTCTTCAAGAAGCCGAAAAGTCTTTATTTGCAAACATCGGTGCATCCTGCACTCCTCTCGCATCAATGCATCTTCTATTCTGACATTCTCTGTCTCGCCACCATTAACTTCTGACCTTGCTTCAGTCTTCTCTAACTTATCTAGATTCTTACACCACCCCTCATATCTCTCCTTCTTTGCCACCCTTAAATTCCAACTATCACTCTAATCTCCCAGCTGTTACTCTAACTCACTCTATTTCGCCACCCTTATTTTCCAGCTACAGTTATAGGTTACACACAATAATATAATGTTTATTATTATAGAAGATTGAGGGGAATCTTATAGAAACTTACAAAATTCTTAAAGGGTTGGACTGGCTAGATGCAGGAAGATTGTTCCAGATGTTGGGGAAGTCCAGAACAAGGGGTCACAGTTTAAAGATAAGGGGGAAGTCTTTTAGGACCGAGATGAGAAAAACATTTTTCACACAGAGAGCGGTGAATCTCTGGAATTCTCTGCCACAGAAAGTAGTTGAGGCCAGTTCATTGGCTATATTTGAGAGGGAGTTAGATGTGGCCCTTGTGGCTAAAGGGATTAGGGGTATGGAGAGAAGGCAGGTACAGGATACGGAGTTGGATGATCAGCCATGATCATATTGAAAGGCGGTACAGGCTCGAAGGGCCGAATGGCCTACTCCTGCACCTATTTTCTATGTTTCTATGTTACATACCAGTTTATGGGTTGAGTACAAAGATACAAATTTATTTATTAAGAATACAAAGATGCTAAAGTAGAAATAGGTAACTTGTTTAGTATCTTGTTTACTGGATAAATGATTTAATTAAGTGCTGCTAAATGACTAACAATCACGTGAGTTGAAGTAAAATAAGCTGATGTCTGATTACGTAAAATAGTTTATTTAATTTTTTAATTTTTATTTATTCAAAGCAAATGAACAAAAATAGAACCAACGGCTTCTAAAATAACACAGTTATGGTACAGGTTCAATTTTAACTTTTTAGCTTTAGTTGGAAGAAAAGAAAGGAGAAAAAGCAGGAAAGAGAAAAAGTGAAATGTACAAAGATAGAACCCCTAGACTGCCCAAGTGTAGCCAAAGAGTGGATAAAAGAAAGAAAGAAGAGAGGAATAGAAAAAAATAAAAGGACAAAAAGAAAAAGAGAAAGAAAATTGTTGGTATACCTGCCTTTCGTCCCTCCCCACCCACCTCACCAACCCGTAATTAGATTTAAATCCAAAGTTGTGTTGAGCCATACTATCCTTGTAATAAATCAATGAATGGTGTCCATGTCTTGGAAAAATGATCTGGTTTTTCTGCCAAGACAAGTCAAAGAGTAGGAGTAAACGGGTCCTTTTCAGAATGGCAGGCAGTGACTAGTGAGGTACCGCAAGGTTCAGTGCTGGGACTCCAGCTATTTACAATATATATTAATGAGTTGGACGAGGGAATTGAAAGGAACATCTCCAAGTTTGCGGATGACAGGAAGCTGGGGGGCATTGTTAACTGTGAGGAGGATGCTAGGAGGCTGCAAGGCGACTTGGATAGGTTGGGTGAGTGGGCAAATGCATGGCAGATGCAGTATAATGTGGATAAATGTGAGGTTATCCACTTTGGTGGCAAGAACAGGAGAGTAGACTATTATCTGAATGGTGGCCGATCAGGAAAAGGGGAGATGCAACGAGACCTGGGGGTCATGGTACACCGGTCATTGAAAGTAGGCATGCAGGTACAGCAGGCAGTGAAGAAAGCGAATGGTATGTTAGCATGCATAGCAAAAGGATTTGAGTATAGGAGCAGGGAGGTTCTACTGCAGGTACACAAAAATGCTGGAGAAACTCAGCGGGTGCAGCAGCATCTATGGAGCGAAGGAAATAGGCAACGTTTCGGGCCGAAACCCTTCTTCAGCCTGCAGTTCTACTGCAGTTGTACAGGGTGTTGGTGAGACCACACCTGGAGTATTGCGTACAGTTTTTGTCTCCTAATCTGAGGAAAGACATTCTTGTCATAGACGGAGTACAGAGAAGGTTCACCAGACTGATACCTGGGATGGCAGGACTTTCATATGAAGAAAGACTGGATAGACTCGGCTTGTACTCGCTAGAATTTAGAAGATTGAGGGGGGATCTTATAGAAACTTACAAAATTCTTAAGGGGTTGGACAGGCTAGATGCAGGAAGATTGTTCCCGATGTTGGGGAAGTCCAGAACAAGGGGTCACAGTTTAAGGATAAGGGGGAAGTCTTTTAGGACCGAGATGAGAAAAACATTTTTCACACAGAGAGTGGTGAATCTGGGGAATTCTCTGCCACAGAAGGTAGTTGAGGCCAGTTCATTGGCTATATTTAAGAGGGAGTTAAATGTGGCCCTTGTGGCTAAAGGGATCAGGGGGTATGGAGAGAAGGCAGGTACAAGATACTGAGTTGGATGATCAGCCATGATCACATTGAATGGCGGTGCAGGCTCAAAGGGCCGAAAGACCTACTCCTGCACCTATTTTCTATGTTTCTAAATATTTTCAAGATGTAGCGTCTCGGACATGTTTATAATGATTGCGTAAAATAATTGACATCTGCTGCTATGTATGCTTCCATATAACTTTATATAACTTATACAACTCAATATAAGCAAGACGGCTCTTAGGGAGAGGCAGTGAGGCAGCGGCCTTGTGAGGGAAGTGCCCTGTGAGAAAGTGAGAGTCTTTGGCTCGAGAGTCTTCGGCGAGGAGGCTGAGAGAGGAATTCCACAAATTCACAACTCTCTGGGTGGAAACGTTTTTTCTCAACTCAGTCTTAAATGACCTCCCCTTTATTCTAAGAATGTGGCCCCTGGTTCTGGACTCGCCCAACATTGGGAACATTTATCCTGCATCTAGCTTGTCCAGTCCTTTTATAATTTTATACGTTTCTATAAGATTCCCCCTCATCCTTCCAAACTCCAGTGAATACAAGCCTAGTTTTTTCAATCTATCCTCATATGACAGTCCCGCCATCCCAGGGACCAATCTCGTGAACCTACGCTGTACTGCCGCAATCACAAGGATGTCTTTCCTCAAATTAGGAGACCAAAACTGTACACAATACTCCAGATGTGGTCTCACCAGCCCTGTACAACTGCAGAAGAACCTCTTTACTCCTGAATCCCCTTGTATGAAGGCCAACATTCCATTAGCTTTCTTCACTGCCTGCTGTACCTGTAAGCCAACTTTCAGTGACCGGTGTACAAGGACACCCAGGTCTCGCTGTACCTCCCCCTTACCTAACTTAACCCCATTGAGATAATAATCTGCCCCTTGTTTTTGCCGCCAAAGTGGATAACCTCACATTTATCTATATTTTACTGCATCTGCAACGCATCTGCCCACTCAATCTGTCCAGGTCACCCTGCACCCTCCTAACATCCTCTTCACAGTTCACACTGCCACCCACCTTTGTGTCATCTGCAAACTTGCTAGTGTTGCTCCTAATTCCTTCTTCCAAATCATTTATATGGTAAACAGTTGCGGCCCCAACACCGAGCCTTGCGGCACTCCATTCGCCACTGCCTGCCATTCTGAAAAGGACCCGTTCACCCCTACTCTTTGCCTCCAGTCTGCCAACCATTTTATATCCATGTCAACACCCTACCCCCAATACCATGTGCTCTAATTTTAGTCAGCAGTCTCCCGTGCGGGACTTTATCAAAGGTTTTCTGAAAGTATAGATACACTACATCCACTGGCACCCCTTCATCCATTTTACTTGTCACATCCTCAAAAAATTCCAGAAGATTGGTCAAGCATGATTTCCCTTTCATAAATCCATGATGACTTGGACTAATCCTTTTACTGCTCTCCAAACGCCCCATTATTACCTCTTTAATAATTGACTCCAGCATCTTATAGAAACGTACTCTTATAGAAACGTACACAATTCTTATGGGGTTGGACAGGCTAGATGCAGGAAGATTGTTCCCGATGTTGGGGAAGTCCAGGACAAGGGGTCACAACTTAAGGATAAGGGGGAAAATCCTTTAAGACCGAGATGAGGAAAAACGTTTTCACACAGAGAGTGGTGAATCTCAGGAATTCTCTGCCACAGAGGGTAGTTGAGGCCAGTTCATTGGCTATATTTAAGAGGGAGTTAGATGTGGCCCTTGTGGCTAAGGGGATCAGGGGGTATGGAGAGAAGGCAGGTACGGGATACTGAGTTGGATGATCAGCCATGATCATATTGAATGGCGGTGCAGGCTCGAAGGGCCGAATGGCCTACTCCTGCACCTATTTTCTATGTATCTATGTATGTATCTTTCCCACCACCGAAGTCAGGCTAACTGGTCTGTAATTTCCCGTTTTCTCTCTCGCTCCTTTCTTGAAAAGTGGGATAACATTAGCTATCCTCCAATCCACAGGGACTGTTCCTGAATCTATTGAACATTGGAAAATGATCACCAATGCGTCCATTAATTCTCGAGCCACCTCCCTGAGGACCCTGGGATGCAGACCATCAGGCCCAGGGGTATTATCATCCTTCAGTCCCATTAGCCTACCCAATACTATTTCTCGCCTAATGAAAATTTCTTTCAGTTCCTCTACCCCCTTAGATCCTCTGTCCTCCAGTACATCTGGGAGATTGTTTGTGTCTTCCTACGTGAAGACAGATCCGAAGTACCTATTCAACTCTTCTGCCATTTCCTTGTTGCCCATAATAATTTCACCCATGTCTGCCTTCAAGTGACCTACAATTGACTTTGCTACTCTTTTCCCCAAACATATCTAAAGAAGCTTTTACTGTCCTTCTTTATATTCCTGGCCAGCTTCCCTTCATACTTCATCTTTTCAGCCCGTATTGCCCGTTTTGTTTCCTTCTGTTGTCCTATGAAAGTTTCCCAATCCTCTGGCTTCCGTCTACTCTTTGCTGTGTTATACATCTTTTCTTTAAGTTTTATTCTATCCCTAACTTCTCTTGTCAGCCACAGTTGCCTCCTACTCCCCTTAGAATCTTTCTTCCTTTTTGGAATGAAATGATCCTGTGTCTTCGGATTATGCCCAGAAATTCCTGCCATTGCTGTTCCACCATCATTCCTGCTAGGATCCCTTTCCGGTCTACCTTGCCCAGCTCCCCTCTCATGCCTTCATAGTCCCCTTTGTTCAACTGCATCACTGCCACTTCCGATTTAACCTTCTCCTTCTCAAATTGCAGATTAAAACTAATCATATTATGATCACTACCTCCAAGCTGTTCCTTTACCTCGAGTTCTCTTATCATATCTGGTTCATTGGACAACACTAAATCCAGAATTGCCTTTTCTCTGGTCGGCTCCATTACAAGCTGCTCTAAGAATCCATCTCGGAGGCATTCTACAAACTCTCTTCTTGGGGTCCTGAATCAACCTGATTTTCCCAGTCTACCTGCATATTGAAATCCCCCATCACCACAGTGGCATTACCTTTGTTACATGCCAGTTTTAACTCCTGCTGCAACTTACACCCTACATCCTGGCTACTATTTGGGGGTCTGTAGATAACACCAATTAGTGTCTTCTTGCCTTTACAATTCCTCAACTCAATCCACAGTGACTCTACCTCGTCAGTCCCTATATCTTCCCTCGCAAGGGACTGAATTCCCTCCCTCACCAGCAGAGCTACCCCCCCTCCTCTGCCCACCTGCCTGTCCTTTCTATAGGATGTATAACCCTGAATATTAAGTTCCCAGGCCCGATCCTCCTGCAGCCACATCTCAGTAATCCCCACAATGTCATATCTACCAACCTCTAACTGAGCCTCAAGCTCATCTACTTTACTTCTTATACTTCGCGCATTCAAATACAATACTTTTAATTCCTTACGCCTCTCACCTTTCACATTGATCCTGATTACACTTGGCCATACTCTCCTATCCCTTTGTGCTTCCTTTCCCGTTAATTCTGGGGTTATTGACCCTCCCTTTACTCTCTTTCCCTTCAACTCCATCATCGACCATCCCAATGGCCATGAGGTGGGGTCCAAGAGGATGGTGTCAGTTGGAGACGGGGAAAAGGGATCATCAATGGGGGCGAGGACTCCTTCCCGTGGAAGAACGCTGCGAGGCGGAGGCGACGGAAGAAGTGCTCCAAATCGCGGTGGGTGCGGAACTCAATGAGGTGGGGACGGAGGGGAACAAAGGTGAGGCCTCTGCTGAGGACACACCGTTCGGTATCTGAGAGGGGGGAGGTCAGGGGGGATGGTGAACACACGGCAGGGATGGGGGTTGGGGCCGGAGGAAGGCAGGTGAGTGGACTGAGGAGATGGTGGCCGATTAGGAAAAGGGGAGATGCAACGAGACCTGGGTGTCATGGTACACCAGTCATTGAAAGTAGGCATGCAGGTGCAGCAGGCAGTGAAGAAAGCGAATGGTATCTTAGCATTCATAGCAAAAGGATTTGAGTATATGAGCAGGGAGGTTCTACTGCAGTTGTTCGGGATCTTGGTGAGACCACACCTGGAGTATTGCGTACAGTTTTGGTCTCCAAATCTGAGGAAAGACATTCTTGCCATAGAGGGAGTACAGAGAAGTTTCATCAGACTGATTCCTGGGATGTCAAGACTTTCATATGAAGAAAGACTGGATAGACTTGGCTTGTACTCGCTAGAATTTAGAAGATTGTGGGGGGATCTTATAGAAACTTACAAGATTCTTAAGGGGTTGGACAGGCTAGATGCAGGAAGATTGTTCCCGATGTTGGGGAAGTCCAGAACAAGGGGTCACCGTTTAAGGATAAGGGGGAAGTCTTTTCGGACCGAGATGAGAAAAACATTTTTCACACAGAGAGTGGTGAATATGTGGAATTCTCTGCCACATAAGGTAGTTGAGGCCAGTTCATTGGCTATATTTAAGAGGGAGTTAGATGTGGCCCTTGTGGCTAAAGTGATGAGGGTGTATGGAGAGAAGGCAGGCACAGGATACTGAGTTGGATGATCAGCCATGATCATATTGAATGGCGGTGGCAGGCTCGAAGGGCCGAATGGCCTCTACTCCTGCACCTATTGTCTATGTTTCTATGTCCTCTCCACAACGAATATAAACCTCACCTGCATTTTAATCGCCCTCCCACAACACCAAAGCCTCCTGAATCGCAAGCACAGCACCACTGGTGGTAGGGTTCGTAACAACGCCACTATGTCAAAAGTTTTATACACCTCGGCCGAGGCCCCCCTAGGTCTCGAGGCCCTAAGCTTAAGCTTGTCTGCCTCATACGTAAATCTGGCCCTGGTGGGAGGAAACCGGAGCGCCCGGAGAAAACTCACGCAGGTCAAGGGGAGAGAACGTGCAAACTCCGTACAGATAGCGCCCGTGGTCGGAATGGAACCGGGGTCTCTTGCGCCGTGAGGCAGCAACTCTACCGCTGCGCCATCGTGATGACCAGAGAGGGAGGGAGAGGTGAATACTTCTCTCTCCCTCTCTTCCCTCTCTCTCTCTCCCTCTCTCTCCTCCCTCTCTCGCTCTCTCCCTATCTCCTCTCTCCTCTCTGCTTCTCTTCCCTCTCCTTCCTCTCCCCCTCTATCCCTCTCTCCCTCTCTCTCTTCCCTCTCTCCCTCACTCTCTTCCCTCTCTCCCCCTCTCTTCCTCTCCCTCATCCCTCTCTCCCTCATCCCTCTCTCTCTCCCTCTCTCTCTTCCCTCTCTCCCTCATCCCTCTCCCCTCCCTCCAAAACGTTCTCAAAAGTTTCTCAAAAGTTTTCAAAACTTTCTCAAAACGCTCCCAAACTTTCTCACACTCATTCCCTCCCTCTCTCGCTCCCTCTCTCTCGCTCTCTCTCTCTCTCGCTCTCTTCCCTCACTCCATCTCTTCCCTCTCTCCCTCACCCCTCTCTCTCTTCCCTCTCTTCCCTCTCTCCCTTCAAAACTTTCTCAAAACGTTCTCAAACTTTTCTCAATACTCTCCCAAACTTTCTCTCACATTCATTCCCTCCCTCTCTCCCTCTCTCCCTCTCTTCCCTCTCCCTCTCTTCCCTCTCTCCCTCTCTCCCTTCAAAACGTTCTCAAAACTTTTCAAAACTCTCCCAAACTTTCTCTCACTCATTCCCTCCCTCTCTCCCTCACCCCCCCTCTCTCTCTCTCTCTCTCTCTCTCTCTCTCTCTCTCTCTCTCTCTCTCTCTCTCTCTCTCTCTCTCTCTCTCTCTCTCTCTCTCTCTCTCTCTCTCTCTCCTCTCTCTCTCTCTCTCTCTCTCTCTCTCTCTCTCTCTCTCTCTCTCTCTCTCCCCTCTTTTCTCTCTCTTCCCTCTCTCCCTCTCCCTCATCCCTCTCTCCCTCATTCCTCCCTTTCTCCCTCTCTCCCTTCAAAACTTTCTCAAAACATTCTCAAAGCTTTCTCAAAACTTTTTCAAAGGTTTCTCAAAACTTTTCAAAACTCTCCCAAACTTTCTCTCACACTCATTCCCTCTT
>JAXLNO010006094.1:0-2500 GCA_038087875.1 Malacoraja senta | reverse complement strand
CATCTTTAATAACTGACTCTAGCAGTTTCCCTACTACCGATGTTAGACTAACTGGTCTGTAATTCCCCGTTTTCTCTCTCCCTCCCATTTTAAAAAGTGGGGTTACATTAGCTATCCTCCAATCCTCAGGAATCACTCCAGAATCTAAAGTTCTGAAATATTATCACTAATGCATCCACTATTTCTGGGGCTACTTCCTTAAGTACTCTGGGATGCAGCCTGTCTGGCCCTGGGGATTTATCGGCCTTTAATCCATTCAATTTATCTAACACCACTTCCCGGCTAACCGGGATTTCACTCAGTTCCTCCATCTCATTTGACCCCCGGTCCCCTGCTATTTCCGGCATATTATGTATGTCTTCCATAGTGAAGACAGAACCAAAGTAGTTATTCAATTGGTCTGCCATATCCTTGTTACCCATGATCAATTCACCAGTTTCTGGCTGCAAGGGACCTACATTTGTTTTAACTAATCTTTATCTCTTCACATATCTATAAAACCTTTTGCAGTCAGTTTTTATGTTCGCTGCCAGTTTTTTTCATAATCTATTTTCCCTTTCCTAATTAAGCCCTTTGTCCTCCTCTGCTGGACTGAATTTCTCCCAGTCCTCTGGTAGGCTGCTTTTTCTGGCTAATTTGTATGCTTCATCTTTTGTCTTTATACTATCCCTGATTTCCCTTGTTATCCACGGATGATCTAGCGTCCCTGATTTATTCTTTTGCCAAACTGGGATGAACAATTGTTGTAGTTCATCCATGTAGTCTTTAAATGCCTTCCATTGCATATCCACCGTCAACCCTTTAAGAATCACTTGCCAGTCTATCTTGGCCAATTCACGTCTCATACCCTCAAAGTTACCTTTCTTTAAGTTCAGAACCCTTGTTAAATAAATACAAATTTACTCTCAATGGTATTATTATCGAACACACTATGAGCTATACTTACCTTAGTCTAACTGTTGCAGCATCAGGGAGCTTCAATATGGCAGTGAATGCACTAAAAGAGAAAGCTCGAAGAGCTCTGTATGCAATAAAAAGAAGATTCAACAACATCCAAATTCCAATTAAAATCTGGCTTAAAATATTTGACAGTATAATCCAGCCTATTGCGCTTTATGGCAGTGAAGTATGAGGTCCGCTCAGTCACCATAGTTATAGTAAATGGGAAAAACAGACAACGGAGGCTCTGCATGCGGAATTTTGTCGGAACATCCTCCGCATCCAAAGGAAAACAAACGCATGTAGGGCGGAATTAGGCAGCTACACACTGATATTAAATATCCAGAAAAGAGCACTAAATTTTTGGAATCATCTTAAATCTAGCCCCCCAGAGACCCTCCAGTTTAAAGCCCTTAAAACACAAGAGGAGAGCCCAGAAAAGAGTTCCCTGTATCAGTTGGTACTGAGACTAACTACCCCTATTCAGTTAAACCCTATCCAGTTAAATCCTGACCAACCTCAGATCAATACTGATCCCCTGTCACCAGTTAGAGTGAACCAAATTATCAAACAATGTAAAGAAACGTATTTGGAACATTGGGATAAAGAAACCAAAAGCCAAAGCAGATTAGAATGTTACCGTGCCGTAAAAAGAGATTATAAATTGGATGACTATCTCTCAACTGTTAGAGACATAAAGCAGAGGCAGACCCTCACCAAATACATGTTATGCGACCACTATTTGGCAGTTGAAAAAGGAAGACAGCTGCCGGCGGGCAGCTGCTCCCACTGTGACAAGAGAGCACGGGGGCTGCGGGAACACCAGCGGATACACACCGGAGAGACACCCTTTGTGTGCGCTGAGTGTGGCAAGGGTTTCACCAGCATGTCCAGCCTGTGGCAGCACCAGCTTACCCACAGCGGTGAGCGTCCCCTTCCCCTGCCCGTCCTGTGGGAAGGGCTTCACCCGCTTGACCACCTGCTGGAGCACCGGCGAGTCCACAGCGGCCAGCACCCCTTCACCTACCCGCTCTGTGGCAAGGCCTTTGCCGGCTCCTCCGTTGCTGGCCTTTGCTGGCACACCGTTGCTTATAAATTTGCTGAAAAACAGAAAGAAGTCAAATTTAAAAGATAATTTTCCCAGCAGAATAAAGTTATGGAAATCTTAGCTTGGTTTGTACTAATCATTGAAACAATGTATTGACAATGTTTTAACATAGAGATGTATTGTCTAGGCAGAGCACAATAGAAACATAGAAAATAGGTGCAGGAGTAGGCTAATCGGCCCTTCGAGCCTGCACCGCCATTCAATATGATCATGGCTGATCATCCAACTCAGTATCCTGTACCTGCTTTCTCTCCATATTCACCTGATCCCTTTAGCCACAAGGGCCACACCTAACTCACTCTTAAATATAGCCAATGAACTGGCCTCAACTACATTCTGTGGCAGAGAATTCCAGAGATTCACCACTCTCTGTGTAAAAAATGTTTTTCTCATCTTAGTCCTAAAAGATTTCCCCTTTATCCTTAAACTGTGACCCCTTGTTCTGGACTCCCC
>JAXLNO010006093.1:0-19674 GCA_038087875.1 Malacoraja senta | reverse complement strand
TTATCTTTTAGATCAAAAATCGATCCAATCACAGGAGCAGTTAAGAACACCAAATACCATCAGCTGTAGTAAGTACGGCTTTCTGGCCTTCCATTACTGTGCACATTATTGCATTTTTTATTACGTCTAGTAAGAAGAGTGACCATTAGATCTTATTACCATATTATCTGTGGTAACTGCTCTGATCTCTGACCTGAACCAACATCTGCATTCCTGTAAGGTGAAATTTTCATAGCAATTTATCATAAATTAATAAACGTTCTGTGTGTTTTGTCTCACCTAATGCATTCTTTCCACAGCACTGAATTCTGCAACTTCTAGGTATAATTCGGGCCCCGCGATGACTGTGCTGTTCCTTTCAGAGTTCTCTGTTCCAATCATTTTCTTACACCTTTTACATACTGATGTACCAGCTTAGCGAAACTCCAATCACTATTTGCCCTAAAGAAAAAGTTTATAATAGACAATAGGTGCATTCAAGTAGAATTTATTGCAATATGCACAAGTGGGATGAGGCACCAGTGCAGTGAGGTACTGGTATAATGAACAGCTTGCCTAGAACATACAACCGTACAGAACAAGAACAGGCCCTTCGCCCACACAATGGCTGTGCTGAACACGATACCATGACCTACTCTATTCTGCCTGCGCATATAATCCATTTCCCTCCATTCCCTGCATATCCATTTCCCTATCCAAAAGACTCTTAAATGCCAGTAGCATCATAGGTACACAGGCAGCACACAGAATATAAATTATACAAGACAGTGAAAAGAAAAATACTGTGCAAAACAAGAACATTAGTGCAAAAACACAACATTAGTGCCAAAGCACATTTAGAAACAAGTCCATGTCAGTGCAAGTGATGGTTGGTTGTTCCACTTCTGAGGTTGGCTTAGAGATATGCAGGTTGGTTCAAGACCCTGATGGTTGTAGGAAAGTAGTTGTTCCTGAAACTAAGAGTGTGAGACACAAGGCTTCCTGCCCCATAATAGCATCGAGGAAAGGGCATGACCCAGTTGGTGGGCATCCTTAATGACAGATGCTGCTGCCTTCTTTAATTGCATCTGTTAAGAAGAGTGACCAATAGATCTTATGACCATGTTACCTGTAGTCATGGCTCTGATCTTTGACCTGAAGCGACATCTGTATTCCTTACAGTTGAAATTATCCAAGTAAGTTGTCTTAGTAAATTTCAATGGGCTCTGTCCAGCCCTCTCTGCAGCCTCTTGCATTCTCTGCCTGTTGGAATTGCCATAAAAGGCTGTGATGCAACCAGTCAGGATACAACCTACTGTGCAGTTGTAGAAGTTTGTTAGTTTTCAGTGACATTTCGAATCTCCTTCAACTTCAAAGAAAGTAGGGGTGCTGGAGTAATTTCTTCATGATGGTATCTACGTGCTGAGCTCAGGACAGATCGTACGAGATATTAATGCCCAGGAATTGGAAGCTACTAACATTTTCATTCACAGAAACTCACAGCACATAACAAACTATTTGACACATCACAGTGGTGCCAGCTCTTTGAAAGTGCTCTCCAATTAGTCCCAGTCTGTGCAAACATCTCCTTTTCAAGTATCAATAATTCCCTATTGGGCGGCACAGTAGCATATTTGCTGCTTTACAGCGCCAGAGACCCGGATTCAATCCTGACGACGGGTGCTCTCTCTACGGAGTTTGTACGTTCTCTTTGCGACCGCATGGGTTTTCTCCAGGTGCTTCGGTTTCCTCCCACACTCCAAAGATGTGCTGGTTTGTAGGTTAATTGGCTTCTGTAAATTGTCCGTAGTGTGTATTGGCCAGGTGGGCTGAGGAATGGTTGATGGAATTTAATACAGAGAAAAGTGAGTGTGATAGAACTAGTGTACGGGTGATTGCTGGTCAGTGCAGACACGGTGGGCTGAAGGGCCTGTTTACACACTGTGTTTTTAAAACTAAAACTAATCTGTCCTCACTGCCCTTTCAGGGAACTTCTCAACTGCCCCTTTTATATGTAGCCACAGTTAGTGCTCTCCAATAGTTGACGTGTGTCCTTCACAATGTAACTGTTTCCTTATGCTGTCTGCTAGTGATCTTCTTGGACTGGTCACCTACCTGGACTGGGTAATGATCGCAGTTACCATCTGCTCTTGCATATCAATGATGTTTGAAACGCCATTTACAACAGTCATGTTCACACCAACCTTGCAGGTAAAGTTACACCTCATGATGCTTTTTCAATTCAGAAATATTCTCCTCACACCCTTATTTATTAGTATATGACACAATGTGTAGGGCAAGCATTAATATCAAGTTATAATAGGAAAATAATTCTGCAAAGGTGCAGTTATTATTTATTAGAGTAAAGGGAAGCTTGGCTAACGAGGGAAATTGAGGCAATGGTCAAGAATAAGAAGGACGCATGGACAGGTATAGGCAGCTGGGATCAAATGCTTGACTAATCTTCTTGAATTTTTTGAAGAGGTTACTAGGGAAATTGATGAGTGTAAAGCAGTGGATGTTGTCTATATGGACTTCAGTAAGGCCTTTGACAAGGTTCCTCATGGAAGGTTGGTTAAGAAGATTCAATTGTTGGGTATTAATGGTGGAGTAGCAAGATGGATTCAACAGTGGCTGAATGGGAGATGCCAGAGAGTAATGGTGGATGGCTGTTTGTCAGGTTGGAGGCCGGTGACTAGTGGGGTGCCTCAGGGGTCTGTGTTGGGTCCACTGTTGTTTGTCATGTACATCAATGATCTGGATGAAGGTGTGGAAAATTGGATTAGTAAGTATGCAGATGATACTAAGATAGGTGGTGTTGTGGATAATGAAGTCGATTTTCAAAGTCTACAGAGAGATTTAGGCCATTTGGAAGAGTGGGCTGAAAGATGGCAGATGGAGTTTAATGCTGACAAATGTGAGGTGCTACATCTCGGCAGGACAAATCAAAATAGGACGTACACGGTAAATGGTAGCGAATTGAGGAATGCAGTTGAACAGAGGGATCTAGGAATAACTGTGCATAGTTCCCTGAAGGTGGAATCTCATGTAGATAGGGTGGTAAAGAAAGCTTTTGGTGTGCTGGCCTTTATAAATCAGAGCATTGAATATAGAAGTTGGGATGTAATGTTAAAATTGTACAAGGCATTGGTGAGGCCAATTCTGGAGTATGGAGTACAATTTTGGTCGCCTAATTATAGAAAGGATGTCAACAAAATAGAGAGAGTACAGAGGAGATTTACCAGAATGTTGCCTGGGTTTCAGCAACTAAGTTACAGAGAAAGGTTGAACAAGTTAGGTCTTTATTCTTTGGAGCGCAGAAGGTTAAGAGGGGACTTGATAGAGGTCTTTAAAATTATGAGCGGGTTAGACAGAGTGGACGTGGATAAGCTTTTCCCATTGAGAGTAGGGAAGATTCAAACAAGGGGACATGACTTGAGAATTAAGGGACAGAAGTTTAGGGGGAACATTAGGGGGAACTTCTTTACTCAGAGAGTGGTAGCTGTGTGGAATGAGCTTCCAGTGGAAGTGGTGGAGGCAGGTTCGATGTTATCCTTTAAAAATAGATTGGATGGGTATATGGACGGGAAAGGAATGGAGGGTTATGGTCTGAGTGCAGGTAGATGGGACTAGGGGGAAGTATTTTATTTTTAATTTAAAAAAAATAAAAAATAAATTTAAAAAAAAATTTAAATGTTCGGCACGGACTTGAAGGGCCGAGATGGCCTGTTTCCGTGCTGTTATGGTTATATGGTTATATGGTTATTCCTTGAGGAGTTTCAGGAACTGAGAAGTAAAGTAAAAAAGGAAATCAGAAGAGCAAAAAGGGGCCAGGAAATAGCTCTGGTAGATAGCATTAGGGACAATCCCAAGCCAAAGATAATAGGTGGAGGAGGAGGCCATTCAGCCCTTCGAGCCTGCACCACCATTCAATGTGATCATGGCTGATCATCCCCAATCAGTACCCCGTTCCTGCCTTATAAAGAGATTTTATAAATACATAAGGGGGAAAAGGGTAACTAGAGAGAGAGTGGAACCTCTCAGGAATCAAAGCGGTTCATCTCCTGTGTGGAGCCACAGGAGATGGACAAGGTCTTCATTGAGTATTTCTCCTCTGTATTTACCCAGCAGAACGGAGGAACTTGGAGCAGTCAATAGAAGTGTCCTGAGAGCAGTCAGTGTTACGATAGAAGAGGTGCTGAATGTACTAATATATATGAAGGTAGACAAATCTCCTGGGCTTGATCAGATATATTCGAGGACATTGAGGGAAACTAGAGAGGAAATTGCGGGAGCCCTGGTTGAAATTTATGAGTCGTCTTTAAATACAGGTGCCGGAAGACTGGAGGGTGGCAAATGTCTATTCAAGAAGGGCTGCAGGGAAAATGCTGAAAACTATAGGCCAGTGAGCTTAACATCTGTTGTCGGAAAGTTACTAGAGAGTATTCTGAGGGATAGGATATACAGGCATTTAGACGGACAACGGCTGATTAGGGACGTTTAAGAAGGAACTGCAGATGCTGGAAAATCGAAGGTAGACAAAAATGCTGGAGAAACTCAGCGGGTGAGGCAGCATCTATGGAGCGAAGGAAATAGGCGACGTTTCGGGTCGAAACACTTCTTCAGACCCTGATTAGGGATAGTCAGCATGGTTTTGTACGTGGGAGGTAGTGTCCCACAAATCTGATTGAGTTTTTTTAAGACTTGACCCAAAAGGTCGATGAGGGCAGAGCTGCAGATGTATATATATGGTCTTCAGTAAAGCATTTCACAAGGTTCCGCATGGTAGGCTATTCTGGAAGGTTAGATTGCATGGGATCAAAAGAGATATAGCTGAATGGATGGAAAATTGGCTTCATGGACGGAGGCAGAGGGTGATTTCTGGAAGGTTGCTTCTCTGACTGGAGGCCTGTGACTAGTGGTGTGCCTAAAGGGCCTGTCCCACTGTACGAAATAATTCAAGAGTTCTCCCAAATTTCCCCTGATTCGAACTCGGAGAATTACGGTAATAGCCGCTGGTAGGTACTCGGGGCTCTCGTGGACATATTTCAACATGTTGAAAAAACTTCACGAGCTTACCGCGTTTCCCGAGTACCTGCCGTTAGCGTTATGAGCCGCTAAGAGACGTCCCGAGCTCCGATGTACCCGCTACGTCCATTCTACGTACTTACCACGAGTTTGATTTTTTTTTTTAACTCGGGAGAGCTCTTGGGTAAAGTGGGACAGGCCCTTAAGGGTTCTGTGCTGGGCCCGTTACTGTTTGTCATCTATATCAATAATTTGGATGAGAACACACATGGCAAAATTAGCAAGTTTGCTGGTGATACAAAAGTGAGTGGTTTTGCAGTTAGTGAAGATGGTTGTGAAAAATTGCAGCAGGATCTTGATCGATTGGCCATGTGGGCTGAGGAATTTAATACAGAGAAATGTGAGGTGTTGCATTTTGGGAAGTCTAACATGGGCAGGACCTACACTGTGAATGGTCGGCCTCTGGGGAGTGTTGTAGAGCAGAGGGATCTAGGAGTGCAGGTGCATGGTTCCTTGAAGGTGAAATCGCAGGTAGATAGGGTGGTCAAAGATGCTTTTGGCACATTGGTTTTCATCAGTCAGAGTATTGAGTATAGAAGTTGGGAGGTTGTGTTGCAGTTGTATAAGACGTTAGTGAGGCTGCATTCAGAGTATTGTGCTCAGTACTGGGCACCATGTTACAGGAAAGATATTGTCAAGCTGGAAAGGCTACAGAGAAGATTTATGAGGATATTGCCAGGACTAGAGGGTCTGAGCTGCAGGGGGTGTTTGAGTAGGCTGGGACTCTATTCCTTGGAGAGCAGGAGGATGAGGGATGATCTTATAGAGGTGTATAAAATCATGAGAGGAATAGATCGGGTAGATGCACGGAGTCTCTTTCCCAGAGAAGATAAATCAGGGACCAGAGGGTAAAGGTTTAAGATGAAGGGGAAATTATTTAATAGGAATCTGAGGGATAAATTTTTCACATAAAGGGTGGTGGGTATATGGAACAAGCTGCCAGAGGAGGTAGTTGAGGCTGGGATTATCCCAACATTTAGGAAACAGTTAGCCAAGTACATCGATAGGACAGGTTTGGAGGGATATGGACCAAATGCAGGGAGGTGCGATTAGTGTTGCTGGAACATGTTGACCGGTGTGGGCAAATTGGGCCGAAGAGCCTGTTTCCACACTGTATCAAGTCAAATCTGTTTTATTTTATTTTTCAAAATGATATGAAATTTGAACATCCTACAGTCATGGATCAGTGGTCAACAGTCTCACTTCTCAGCTCTGATGAAGGTTCTCCAATCAGAAGCATTAACTTTGTTTTTCTCTCTCTGCCTGACCCTAGAGTGTTTCTAACGATTTTGCATCAGATTTCCAGTTTTGTTTTGATGTTCCGCGGAGAATTGAGTACATAAAAATCCAGGCTGATGGTCTGGTCCTGCGGGAGTGTTACATTGTCAGTGGTGCCACCTGTCAGATGCAATGTTAAACCCAATCTCCAATGGTCCTGCCCATTGTATGCAATGGATCCAGTAGCATGAAGGATCAATAGTGTCACATCTAATTAAATGGACTTGCAGCCAGTGTTTATAACTATTGATCTAATGGCATGAGTTCAAATCCCACCGCAGCAGGTGAGGAATACAAATTCAAATAATTAAATAAATCTGGAAATGAAAATACTCACATCTCAAAAGTTACATTGATGAAACTACTGCAATGATGTGTGGGGGAGTCAAGAACCAGGGGTCACTGTTTACGAATAATGGATAGGCCATTTAGGACTGAGATGAGGAAAAACTTCTTCACCCAGAGAGTTGTGAATCCGTGGAATTCTCTGCCACAGAAGGCTGTGGAGGCCAATTAACTGGATGTTTTCAAGAGAGAGTTAGATTTAGCTCTTAGAACTAAAGGAATCAAGGGATATGGGGAAAAAGCAGGAACGGGGTACTGATTTTAGATGATCAGCCATGATCATATTGAATGGCGGTGCTGGTTCGAAGGGCCGAATGGCCTACTCCTGCATCTATTTTTTCTATGTTTCTTTGTTTCTAATGATGTAAAAATCCACCTGGTTTACTAACACCCCTTTGGAGCAGAAATCTGCAATCTATACACGGCCTGGCGTATATGTGATCCAGACCACCAATATTTGTAACGGCCCCTGCCATCTCCCTCCACAGATACTGCCTGACCTGTTGAGTTCCTCTGTTTTTTTGCTCCAGATTCCAGCATCTGCACACTCTTGTGTTTCCACTCTTAACTACCTCCTCGGTTCAGGGGCAATAAAGGGTAGACAATAAATGCTGGCATTGCCAATGGATGAATAAATAAGGAAGCAATTTGAAGTCCCCCAGCCAATATTCATCTTTCTGTCAACATTGAAGCAGATTGTGTAGTCATTTCACACTGCAGTTTGCAGGAGCTTGCTGTATGTAAATTGGCTGCTGTGTTTCCTATAATAGTGACTCCACTTTTGAGACCTACATTGCAAATGTATGTCTCTCCTTCAAATTGTGTAATTAGAGTTGTTTTACATCAAGCACACTGTTCATTGTGCGCACTGTTCTCACCTGCAGGGCATGTAGGAATTTGCAAATGATCTGCTTATGATTTTCCAATTAATAACCACAAAATATTGAACAGAGCTTGCATTGATTCCTGCCTCCTGTCCGAATTACCCTGTGGGAACCTATTGTTGCCTATTATCAGCGGCAACCTGGCTATCGACCCAAGATAGACACAAAATTGCGGAGATACTCAACGGGTGAGGGTGCATCTCTGGAGTAAAGGAATATGTGACGTTTTGGGTCAAAACTCTTCTTCAGACTGAGAGTCAGGGGGGAGGGAAACTAGAGGTATGAAAAGGTTCAGAACAAATCGGAGCCAGCAGCGATAACCAAGGAAAGGTGGCGCCCACAATGGTCCATTGTTGGCCGTGGAGGAGGTGATAGCGAAGGGATATATGGACGCGAACTGTGGAACTGGTGGATGATTAGGGTGGGGGAGGGGTGGGGAGAGAGGGAATGCAGGGGTTACTAAAGACAGTGCTTGCCTACTGCCTCTTTGCCACTCATAATGTTAATGTAGTTCCCCCAAATTCATTGCTGCCACTTGTATGTGCAGGCAATGGCTCAGCATGTGTGCAGACAAGATACTGTGCAGTATTAAGGTACAGATGTTTTTTATAGATGTCCAGTAATCTAGAAACACGAGTTCAAATCCCACCATATAAGATAGGGAATTTAAATTGGTCTTGAATACATTTGAGATAAAAAGTCAATATCAAGTAGGGTGACCATGTTTCACAAGATTGTTTTGCAATGAAGTAACTTGCCATCCTTCCCTGGTGTGGCTCGATGTGACTCCAGACACCAGAATGCTTGGTTGCATTTTCTGCTTCTGAAATTGTCAACAAGCTTCCAAACCAAATCAAAACCACCGTGCCCACAGAATCCAACAACTCTTGTTGCGGCACGGTGGCGCAGCGGTAGAGTTGCTGCCTTACAGCGCCAGAGACCCGGATTCGATCCTTACTACAGATGCTGTCTAAATGTAGTTTTTGTACATTCTCCCTGAGACTCCGGTTTCTTCCTGCACACCTATGAGGTCCAGGTTTATTGGCTTCAGTAAAAATTGTAAATTGTCAATAGACAATAGACATTAGATGCAGGAGTAGGCCATTCGGCCCTTCGAGCCAGCACCGACCGCCATTCAATGTGATCATGGCTGATCATCCACAATCAGTACCCCGTCCTTAGTGTGTAGGATGATGCTAGTGTATGGGGATCGCCGGTCAGCGCAGATTCAAGGGGCCGTTTCCGTACTGTATCTGTAAACTAAACTATACTCACAAGGACAGCTCCACTCCAACTCCCTCTTCCTAATGACTGACCGACATTGGCACTCACATGGCTATGAATTGGTCACAGGACTTGTTGTGAGGATTACCACAGACCTTATCAGTGCTGCAGTTGTCCTCAACAGTCAAGTCAATGCCACGTGAGCTGGTTGGTTGAGAGGATGAGGACTTCACAAGTTGTTAACATCACTCCTTTGAACTTTTTCACGTGGTTTGAACGCATATTTAAGTTGCCTGGTTGGATTGGTGTGCACCTTCTCTCAACTATGCTGGCCAATAGCATAGCTCTCACTACCTTCCCCTCCCACCCACCCCTGCTGACCAATAACACACCATGTCCCCTCCCAGCCGTTCCCACCCAACCCTGCTGCTTCTCCTCTGCTAACAATGAACCATTCTATATTCTTCTCTGCTGGCCAATAACAGTCACTCCTGTGTCTGACCCATTGCCATTCTGCTGGCCAATGAAATGGCCCCTTTCCTCGCCTCTGATGCTGGATTTAGTTTCCCGAGCTCCTGGAGAATCACACGGAGAAGAGAGGAAAGGAGAACATCCATGAATCATTATTCCACTGGAACTAAGATTCAATTATCAGAAGTGTTCTTAGAATCAGTTGAATCTTGGTGCTACAAGGGAACTGGACAAGCATGCTTAAGATAATTGTAATCAATAGTTGTCCCATCCTTTTATATTTTGTATAAATATATGTGCTGGTAATTGGAATCAGTTTTTAAACGATATTTGATGGTCAGCATGGACATAGTGGGCTGAATGAATCGATGACTCTGTAAGTCAATACATTTTAAAACTCCAGTTTCCATTCTAATGGCATTAAATTTGAATTGTACCTGGTCTGGCTTTAAAGTATTATTTCATCAAAAAGGAAGCCACTTAGTCCATGATGCCCATACTAGCGACTTTGAAAGATGTTCCCATCAGTTCTTCTCACTGCTCCATCCCCACATCTCTGAGTCTTTCCATTGCTGAAGTTCCTGTTGAATCTGTTTCCACCACCCATTAGTGCAAAGGGTTTGCAAATCACAGCACCTCACTGCACGTCCTGAAAATCAAATCTCCTCACCCGCTCACCTCCTGCATGTTTAGCCAGCTTTCTTAAAAGCTGCATCCTCCGGTTTACTGACAGGAGCTGTTGCAGGCATTTTGATTTGTGTTCACTTTGGCGCATGTATCCAATTACTGATGCATCTGTGTCTTCAGATTGCAGAGTATGTGTTCGTGATATTCATGAGCATCGAACTGAATCTAAAAATCCTGGCGGACGGGTTATTCTTCACTCCCACAGCTGTCATCAAGGATTTTGGAGGAGTGATGGACATCTTTATTTACCTTGTAAGCTTTCAGGTTACACATTTAACACAATCGAAGTTCCCAACGGAAAAAAAATAGCAGCCCTAAATAATACCAAAATTAACTGGGCAAAAATGAAGAACGTCTCAAATTGGTACAGACTCAGCAAGCTGTCCATAGCACTGATGGTTGTATTTAAGTCATGGAAAGGCTGGTAAAAGGTGAAAAGGAAGACACATGGGGACGATACCGACACCGAGGGGTTCTAACGACTAAAGTCTGAACCAAAGATCCTGTCGCTCCGCACTAGGATCTTTGGTCTGAACAAACTGATGTTCAGCCCCAACAGTAGCGAGAACAGTGAGCACAAGAGGGATGATTATCCCACTGCCCGCAAACTCTGGGAAATGGGCTGAGGCATTCCCTGACTGAAGTCTTTAAGATTATGAAAGGGTTCACGGAGCCGCCGAAAACTTGGGCGGTCATCAATAAAAGATACAATTGGGAGGTCAGGAGAACCTTTTTTCTCCAAGGAGCAGGGAGAATGGGGGAATTTAGGGCAGGAAGCAAAGGGGACAATTGGCCTGTTTCTCCCCAGCATCTCTGCAAATATAATACCGTCACCAAGAAATCCGATTGGGACTTCAGGCAAAACGGCGAGAGGATGAGATGAATGATGGGTTTATGGAGAGGCTGGGTAAGCTTCCAAGAAAATAGAGGGTCACGCTGATGGATTTAGATGAAGAATGGCATTGGGGTAGCGGTAGAGTTGTGCAGGCTGGCACAGTGGGGCAGCTGTAGGGTTGTGCACAGTGGCACAGCGGTAGAATTGCGGCCTTACAGCGCCAGAGACCCAGGTTCGATCCTGACTACAGTTGCTGTCTGTACGAATTTTGCACATTCTCCCTGTGACCGCATGGGTTTTCTCCGCATGCTCTGGTTTCCTCCCACACTCCAAATGTTTGTAGGTTAATTGGCTTCAGGAAAAAATTGTGAATTGTGTAATAAGTGTAAAAATTGTAAATTGGCCCTAGTGAGTAACATTGTGCTTGTGTACGGGGTGACTGCTGGTCGGCACGGACTCGGTTGGCCGAGGCCTGTTTCCGCGCTCTATCTCTGAAGTCTAATGACAGGGGGAGGCTTGAGTGGAGCAAGGGCTAGTTGGGCTGACTGGCCTCTTTTTCTGTGGCGTCTTCTGTGTAAACCATGAGAAGGATGTGGTTTGTGGTGCTGCTGTTGAGGAGCTTCAATGGGAAACAGCTAGACCGGACCCATCTAAGATTTGGTGCTCAGAGCCGCTGGGTTGTGGTCATGTTTGTGTCCTTCTGGGAAGGAGATCTGTCCTCGTTAACCTTGCCTCTCTCATGCTGTCCCCCAGCAAAGCCTGATCTTCCTGTGCTGGATGCCACACACGGTCCCTGCTCAGTCGGGAGCACAGCTGCTGATGATGCTGAGGTGCCTGCGACCACTCCGAATATTCAAGCTGGTTCCTCAAATGAGAAAGGTTTTACGGGAACTCTTTAGCGGTTTCAAGGAGATATTTCTGGTAAGTAGCGATGGATACAAAGCTTTTGTAGAATCATAGGAAGTAAAAGACATGGAAGAGGGGAGGGGGGTGATGCTGAGAAATGGAGGGATTGGGCGAACAGCGGAACTGGTTATTCAACCTATCATGTCTATATTTTATGTAATGTCGTCTCTTGTCTGAACCTTGAGTCTGAAATAAATAAAGTTTAATAATAATATACCTGAAATGATCTTTCTTTAGACTTTACTTTGCACTTCTCCAAAGAGATACAGCATGTAAACAGGCCCTTTAGCCCACCGAGTCCACACCGACGAGTGATCACCCAGTAAACTAACACTATCTACACACTAGAGACAATTTTACCAAAACCAATTAACCTACAAACCTGTACCTCTTTGGAGTGTGTGAGCACCCGGAGAATACCCACGCGGTCGTAGGGAAAACACACAAATTCTGTACAGATGGTACCTCGTGGTCAGAATCAAACCTGGGTCTCTGGCACTGTAAGGCAGCAACTCTACCGCTGTAAGACAGCAACTCGACTGTGCCGCCCTTTCCTTTAATCCCACTTTCAACGCTTGGTCCATATTCCTGCAGCTCCGCTGCCACTCACTCCGCTGCCTTATAAATGGGGGGGATTCCTGCCTCCACCCTTCTGCACCTTGGGCAGAGAGCTCCACACCCCCATCTGATTGTCGAGTTAAATAAGTTGTTCTCAGCCAACCTCTGATCCCACCAGTGATCCACACATCTGACCTCAGTTCCAAAGCTCTCTGCTGAGGTGAAAGTGTCCTTCCTGTGTACCCACTCTAGGTCTGTCTGTTACAACGCGGAAACGGGCCCTTCGGCCCACCGAGTGTGTGCCGACCAGAGATCACCCCGTACACTAGCACTATCTTGCACATCAGGGACCGTTTACAATTTTACCAAAGCCAGTTAAAATCGTTGGAGTGTGGGAGGAAACTGGAGCACCCAGAGAAAACCCATGAGGTCACAGGGAGAACGTACGAACTCTGTACAGACAGCAGCTGTGGTCAGGATCGAATCCGGGTCTCTGGCGTTGTAAGGCAGCAACAAGGTGGGACGAAACCAGAGCACCCAGAGGAAACCAACACAGTCACAGGGAGAAGGTGCTGGCTCTTGATCTCAAGCAAGAGCAAGCGCCTGTTTACAAACCTGTTGCTGTTTACAAACCTGTTGTGCTGCTGCTGCTGCTGCGAGTAAGAAATTCCTTCTTTCATTCTCGTACATAAAACACTCTTGACGATCGGTCGCGCCTTGGACACCTCGCCCACTGTCTGTCGTCTCTTTCCATAGGTTTCCATCCTGCTGCTGACACTCATGCTTGTGTTTGCAAGTTTCGGAGTTCAGCTTTTTGCCGGGAAACTGGCCAAGTGCAATGATCCTCGCGTCAACAGGCGGGTAAGTCATCAAACCCAAAACAAAACGCCACCTTTCTTACGGTAGTTATTTTTTAATCTGTTATGGTATGAACAGTGAAAGTTCCAATTGTAAGGTAAATTACATATCTATAATTGTAAGACATATCCTTTTCCCGCTCCTACCTGTTCACTCAGGTTCTTACTTGTTTTGTTCTCCATCTGGGTCCTTTCCCCTCCCCACCCCCTGTTACCTAACTCCATCATCAACCCCCACCTGGTACCATCTGGCCATCATTTCCCCCTCGGCTTAATCTGCCTCCATCTATCTACCAGTCTCTGTCTCAACACTCTCCCCACCACCCCTCTCCCCCATCTGGTTTCATTAACACCCCTCACTGAGTTCCACCCATCTCTTAACAGCCATGGTTCCCTCCACCCACCCCCCCCCCCCCTCACTCATCTGACGTTGGCGTCAAGCCCCCCCTGCCCGCGGGGGTCGCAGTCCCTCCCCGCGGGAGCGGGACAGAGGCGGCAATTAGTCGAAGCGGGGATTAGGTGGGAGGTGGGAGGTTTAGTTGAGGGGAGGTTTAATGAGTTGAGGTTTAAGTGTGAGGTGAAGTTTAGTCGAGGCGACAAATCTGATTCATTTCTACGAAAACAAAACGATCGGAAGAATATCTGGACTAAAGTCGCTTATGGGGCCCCTCCGGGATTAAGGGCCCTGAAGCTTAAGCTTCATTAGTTTCATAGTAACTCCGCCCCTGCTGGTTATCTTCCTAATGCAGAGTCTCAACCTGAAACACTGACCATCCCTTTACTTCTACATATGCTGCTCGGCCCACTGAGTTCTACCGGCAGCTTTTTTTGTTTCCTCACGCTCCTTTGCTTTTGTATTCCCAAGTAAATGGAGTCATAATGGTGGAAGGGCCCCTCAGCCCTCCATAAGGGCCCTTCAGCCCTCCTCGTCCATTCTGACCAAGATGCCCATCTAAACCAGTCCCATTTTCTCGCACAAAAAGTAGCAGAACTCATGTGCACACAAAGTAAAAATCTTTGGTGCATGTACTGAGATAGTGTATAACTTTGTTTGCATCGAAGTTTGAATCTAGTCAAATCATACTATACATGAGTACAATCAAGTTTTTCAACAAGAACAACAGGTAGTGTAAAGAGAAAGAAGATCAAAGTGCAGAATTTAGTGTTACAGTGTTATAGCATTTATTTGCAGTATCGAGGCGGCTCGGCTTGTGATTACCAGAATTTAATCCTGTGCCTTCCATCACTGTCTTGGTGCTCTTGAAATCCAATGATCCATGGTCTTGGTTCAACTTCTTAAAGTGTGTGGGTTTTCATATCAGTAAATTCCATTCCCAGTTTGTGATCAGTGGCTTTGTCCAATGATGGGTTAGTTGCAGCAATAGCTGCTCCAATAATGCCTTTAATTAATGGCACATTGTTGTCAATGAAGACTTCCAAATAAAATCCATTCTCATTAATCAAGGTGACGGAATGGGTGGAGGATTTCCCACCAGGCCCACAGTGCGAGGATCTGCTTTGATACAGAGCCAGAGCAGATTATTCTAAACCTGGTCAATGCCAAAGCTTCACTTTGTTATGTTCTCCTTTGTTGAAGATAAATGTTGCAGTCTTCTCCAGGGATGCCTCCCACAGAGGAAGAGCTGGCATCTGTTCCTTCATTTATTTAAAAAAACAAATCATCATCCAAATCTACCTCCACCATCTTCCTACTTATTATATAGATACATAGATACATAGAAAATAGGTGCAGGAGTAGGCCATTCGGCCCTTCGAGCCTGCACCGCCATTCAATATGATCATGGCTAATCATCCAACTCAGTATCCCGTACCTGCCTTCTCTCCATCCCCCTGATCCCCTTAGCCACAAGGGCCACATCTAACTCCCTCTTAAATATAGCCAATGAACTGGCCTCAACTACTCTCTGTGGCAGAGAGTTCCAGAGATTCACCACTCTCTGTGTGAAAAGGTTTTTCCTCATCTCCGTCTTAAAGGATTTCCCCCTTATCCTTAAGCTGTGACCCCTTGTCCTGGACTTCCCCAACATCGGGAACAATCTTCCTGCATCTAGCCTGGCCAACCCCATAAGAATTTTGTACGTTTCTATAAGATCCCCTCTCAATCTCCTAAATTCTAGCGAGTATAAGCCAAGTCTATCCAGTCTTTCTTCATATGAAAGTCGTGACATCCCAGGAATCAGTCTGGTGAACCTTCTCTGCACTCCCTCTATGGCTATAATGTCCTTCCTCAGATTTGGAGACCAAAACTGTACGCAATACTCCAGGTGTGGTCTCACCAAGACCCTGTACAACTGCAGTAGAACCTCCCTGCTCCTATACTCAAATCCTTTTGCTATGAAAGCTAACATACCATTCGCTTTCTTCACTGCCTGCTGCACCTGCATGCCTACTTTCAATGACTGGTGTACCATGACACCCAGGTCTCGCTGCATCTCCCCATTTCCTAATCGGCCACCATTTAGATAATAGTCTGCTTTCCTGTTTTTGCCACCAAAGTGGATAACCTCACATTTATCCACATTATACTGCATCTGCCAAACATTTGCCCACTCACCCAGCCTATCCAAGTCACCTTGCGGTCTCCTAGCATCCTCCTCACAGCTAACACTGCCCCCCAGCTTAGTGTCATCTGCAAACTTGGAGATGTTGCCTTCAATTCCCTCATCCAGTTCATTAATATAAATTGTAAATAGCTGGGTTCCCAGCACTGAGCCTTGCGGTACCGCACTAGTCACTGCCTGCCATTGTGAAAAGGACCCGTTTACTCCTTCATCTTTGCTTCCTGTTTGCCAGCCAGTTCTCTATCCACATCAATACTGAACCCCCAATACCGTGTGCTTTAAGTTTGTATACTAATCTCTTATGTGGTACCTTGTCGAAAGCCTTCTGAAAGTCCAGATACAACACATCCACTGGTTCTCCCCTATCCACACTACTAGTTACATCCTCGAAAAATTCTATAAGATTCGTCAGACATGATTTACCTTTCGTAAATCCATGCTGACTTTGTCCAATGATATAACCACTTTCCAAATGTGCTGCTATCCCATCTTTAATAAGTGACTCTAGCAGTTTCCCCACTACCAATGTTAGACTAACTGGTCTGTAATTCCCCGTTTTCTCTCTCCCTCCCTTCTTAAAAAGTGGGGTTACGTTTGCTATGGTGAATACCCAGTGAATGGTACAAGATTGATAAACTTTGACATCTTAAACATCTTGCTGTATTTAATTTCAGCAAATAACTATTTACCTTTATTGGTATCAATATTGGTTAATTATTGTCACATTGCAGTATAATGTAGATAAATGTGAGGTTATCCACTTTGGCGGCAAGGACAAGGAGGCAGATTATTATCTCAATGGTGTCAGATTAGATAAAAAGGGAAGTGCAACGAGACCTGGGTGTCCTTGTACACCAGTCACTGAAAGTAAACATGCAGGTGAAGCAGGCAGTGAAGAAAGCTAATGGTATGTTGGCCTTCATAACGAGGGGATTTGAGTATAGGAGTAAAGAGATCCTTTTGCAGTTGTACGGGGCCCTGGTGAGACCACATCTGGAGTATTGTGTGCAGGTTTGGTCTCCTAATTTGAGGAAGGACATCCTTGCTATCGAGGGAATGCAGCGTAGGTTCACTGGGATGGCGGGACTGTCATATGGGGAAAGATTGGAAAGACTGGGCTTGTATTCACTGGAATTTAGAAGGATGAGAGGGAATCTTATAGAAACATATAAAATTGTAAAAGGACTGGACAAACTAGATGCAGGAAAAGTGTTCCCAATGTTGGGGGAGTCCAGAACCATGGGCCACAGTCTAGGAATAAATGGGGGGCCATTTGAAACTGAGATGAGAGAGGACTTTTTCACCCAGAGTGTTGTGAATTTGTGGAGTTCTCTGCCACAGAAGGCAGTGGAGGCCAATTCACTGGATGAATTTAAAAGGGAGTTAGATAGAGCTCTAGGGGCTAGCAGATTCAAGGGATATGGGAAGAAGTCAGGCACGGGTTACTGATTGTGGATGATCAGCCATGATCACAATGAATAGTGGAGCTGGCTCAAAGGGCCGAATGGCCTCCTGCACCTATTTTCTATGTACTGAGATACAGTGTAAAACTTTGCATGCTATCCAGTCAAATCATACTACACATGAGTACAAGCCATTACACAAGTAAAGGTAGTATAAAGAGAAAAATAACCAAAGTGCAAAATTTAATGTTACAGTGTATTAGTGCTATAGTTTCAGAGAACATGCAGATATAAAAGGTGAAAGGTTTTTTGGTAGGTTGGGAGTTCAGGAATACACCCTTAACGTATGAGAAGTTAATTCAATGGTATGATAACAGTGAGGGGGAAAGCTGCTTCTGAATCTGGTGGTATGTAATTCAAGCATTTGTATCTTCTAACAGATGGTAGAGGGGAGAAGAGGGAATGCCTGTGATGCAATTGCCCTTAATTATATTGTAGCAATGTTACAAAATTTCGAGATTTTAAAAATCAAGTCTGCAATTTATCCCATCAGATAAAGCATAAAAAGAAGTTTAATTTGACACCTAATTCACTTTCATATCTTCAGTATTAAAAAAGTTATGGCCATTTTCATACTCGGAAATTAGCATCTTGTTCCCTATTGCTTTTCCATTGACTTAACACAAAAGCTGTGATCGAGGACAGTCAAAATCCCATAACTTTCTTAAAAATCAAGAGAACTGAATGAATTTTTCAGTTATTATAGATTGAAGCATTCTGAAACAAATATAAAACATCTTACTTGGATGACCTGAAATTAAAGCATATAATTAGTTAATCTAATTGTAGCTAATTACAAAATTGACCGTTGTGACGGAAATAGTAATAAACACCCAGACTGCCTTGAAAATTCAAAAATGTGATATTCTCAAGATCAGAACTTTAATATTATTGTATTATTTACTGTAAATCCATAACAGATAGGTAAATAAATTACAATTTCTAGCAATAGACCAAGTCTTTATGGAGAAGATCAGTTGCTAGCTGGTACATTGGCATATCATAATCAGTAGCATCATCATACTCCTCAGATTGTAACCAATAAGCAACTCTGTACACCTTGTTTTTCCTCAACTTTTCAATTTTGGCATTGTAAACTACAAGTTTATGCTCTTCAAACCACGCATGACATGCCTTTCTGCCCACTACTTTCCCATTAAGAATGTCCTGTAGATTACATTTCTTAAGAAAAGGATATATTTTTTAAATAGCCTAAGTATCCAAATAACAAACTAATCCCATTCACACAAGAATTCACAATATAACATGATTTTTAAATCTCACTGTCATGAATTTATATGCCAGATGGAAGGAATTTAATGTTTAATTCCCATAAATTAATCTAGAAGCATCCACTCAATATAATTAAAATTTTTTTTTTTTTGCACAATACATGGGACTAAAACTGATATTTAGCATAAAAATATTGACTATGGGTAGACAATAACACAAAATATAGACGATTCAGATGTTCTTATGACGTGATTGTCCAAAAAAAAGAGCATTTAAATCATCTTGAGAGTGGGTTTTTCTGGAACGCGATCGATTGGAACGTTGCATTTGTGGTGAATTTGAACCCCATATCGGCAGGAAAAACACTGCCGGTTAGTATGGGGCCCAAATCACATCTTCGCAACGTAATATTCGATTAAAGCCATCTCAAGAAACAAGTTTATATGTAAAATACACGACTTACATTTTGTTTTGTCCCGTTCATGCGATCCGTCACATTGTAGGCGTTGAGGGCGTTAGAAGTTGCTTTTTATTTTAATGTAATTATTAAATTGTCTCGCGATTAAATAAATTAAAAATTCGGGAACGGAAGTCCGATCGATTGTTCTTCAGCAGCTTAGCAGCCCGAGGAAAGCCACCTCCAATAAGCAGGAGAAAACGGCATTTTAATCCCGCCCCCCCCCTCCCTCAAAGTCGCGCACACGGCCAGTGGCAGACTGCAGCGCCGCTGAAGGTAAGTTTTGTAACATCGCTATATATTGGTTGCTTTCCCAAACCAGTGTGAAGTGTAGATGGAGTCATTGGGGCAGGAGGTTGGATTGTGTAAGTTCTAGGAGCAGAACTAGGCCATTCGGCCTATCAAGTCTGTTCCGCCATTCAATCATGGTTGATCTATCTGTCCCTCTCAACTCTATTCTCCTGCCTTCTCCCCATAACTCCTGACACCCTTACTAATCAGGGTGACTAAAACCATACTAAAAGGTGGTCTGTGTTGCTGAGGTAGGATCAGGATGGTGCAGGTGGGTTCAAGAACCTGATACCTATATGAAAGTAGCTGTTCCTGAACATGGCAGTGTGGCACTTGAGTCTTCTGTATCTCCTGCCTGATGCTAGCAGCGAGAAGAGGGCATGGCCCAGATGAAAGATAACACCTTCTTGAGGCAGCCCCTCATGTAGATGTTTTCGATGGAGAGGAGGGCTATGCCTGCGATGGACTGGGATGAGCCCACCACTCTCTGCAGCCTTTCCTGTTCGTCAAACCCTGATCCATGACTCCAGGCTCAT
>JAXLNO010006092.1:272500-299848 GCA_038087875.1 Malacoraja senta | reverse complement strand
AGTACTGATAGTGCGACACACTGTGTAGTACTGATGGAGTGACATAATCTGGGGTAGGACCTAGTGACAGATTTTCATATCGGTTCAAGGCTTCTTTCCTTGAGTCACTATGATTGAGACAGGGGTTCAGGAGATAATCGAAATGCATTCACGAGCTCTCCCCGAGACATTCAATGCCGTCGAAAGGGAAATCTTCCAAACAGTCTCTTGATTAATAGTTTCTTTATTGTAGTAGCAAAAACAGTAAGATATTAATCCAAACTGCTTCTTGTATAAATATTTTGTTATCTTACTCGTAGTTAAACTCGTGCACGATCTACCCCCGTGCTTTTTGAGAGAGGGAGAGAGAGAGGGAGAGAGAGGGAGGGAGAGAGGGAGAGCGAGAGGGGAAGAGAGAGAGGAGAGAGAGTGAGGGGAGCAGAGAGAGATGGGAGAGAGAGAGGGGAGAGAGAGATGGGAGAGAGAGGGGGAGGGGGAGAGAGAGGAGAGAGGGGTAGAGAAATGGGGAGAGAGGGGGGGAAGAGGGAGAGGGGACAGAGAGAGAGGAGAGAGAAAGGAGATCGAGGGAGAAGAGAGAGAGAGAGAGAGGGAAAGAGAGAGAGGGGAAGAGAAAGAGAGATAGAAAGAGAGAGGGACGGAGAGAGAGAGAGGTGAGAGATAGAGAGAGGGGGGGGAGAGATAAGGGAGGGAGTGACAGAGAGAGCGGGGAGATAGAGGGGATCAGAGAGAGAGAGAGAGAGAGAGGAGAGAGGGGAGAGAGGGTGCAGAGAGAGAGGGGACAGAGGGAGAGAGACAGAGGAGAAAGACAGGGGAGAGGGAGGAGGGGCAGAAAGAGAGGGAGAGAGATGGGAGAGCGAGAGAAAGAGAGAGAGGTGACCGAGGGAGAGGGGAGAGAGAGAGAGAAGCTGAGCGAGGGAGAGAGAGGGGGAGAGGGGGAGAGAGACAGAGAGATAGAGAGAACGAGATATAGCGAGAGAGACGGGGGAGGGGAGCGAGAGATAAAGCAGAGAGAGTGAGAGAGAGAGAGAGGGGGTGGGGGGCAGAGAGAGGGGAGGAGAGAGAGGGGAGATAGAACGAGAGGGAGATAGAGAGACAGAGAGAGAGAGAACGAGAGAGAGATATCGAGAGAGAGGGAGAGAGAGGGGGTGGGGGGCAGAGAGAGGGGGGGCGAGAGAGGGGAGATACAACGAGAGGGAGATAGAGAGACAGAGAGAGAGAGAACGAGAGAGAGATAGCGAGAGAGAGGGAGAGAGAGGGGGTGGGGGGCAGAGAGAGGGGGGGAGAGAGAGGGGAGATACAACGAGAGGGAGATAGAGAGACAGAGAGAGAGAGAACGAGAGAGAGATAGCGAGAGAGAGGGAGAGTAAGAGAGCGGAGAGAGAAAGAGAGAGGGGGAAGAGATAGAGAGAGGGAGAGAGATGGAGAGAGAGAGGGGGAGAGAGAGAGGGAGGGAGGGAGGGAGAGAGGAAGAGTGGAGAGAGAGTGGAGAGGGGGAAAAGAGAGAAGGGGAGAGAGGGGGAGAGAGAGGGTGAGAGCGGACAGAGAGGGAGAACGAGAAAGAGAACGAGAGAAAGAGAGAGAGAAAGCGAGAGAGAACGAGAGAGAGAGAACGAGAGAGAGATAGAGAGAGAAAGGGAGAGAGCGGGAGAACGAGAGAGAGATAGTAGAGAGACTGAGGGAGAGAGGGGGAGGGAGAGAGACAGAGAGAGAGTGAACTGGAGAGAGAGTGGGGGGTAGAGGGAGAGAGATGGAGAGAGAGGAAAGAGAGAGGGGAGCGAAAGGGTTGGATAGAGAGAGACGGGAGAGAGCGAGGGAGAGAGAGAGAGAGAGGGGGGAGAGGGGAGAGAGAGAGAGGATAGAGGAAGAGAGGAGGAGACTGGGAGAGAGAGGAGAGAGAGGGGATAGAAAGAGAGGGGGAGAGAGGAGAGAGAGAGGGAAGAGAGAGATGGAGAGAGAGGAGTGAGAGGGGGAGGGGAGAGAGAGAGATAAATCAGAGAGAGAGGGGCGAGAGAGAGCAGAAGAGAGAATGAGAGCGAGCACGAGAGAGATAGAGAGACAGAGACAGACAGAGAGAGAACGAGAGAGATAGCGAGAGGGAGGGAGAGAGAGAGAACGAGATACAGAGAGGGAGAAAGTGACAGAGAGAGATAGAATGAGAGAGGGATAGAGAGCGTGAAAGGGAGAGAGATAGAGAGAGGGGGATAGAGAGAGGGGCAGAGAGAGGTGGGAGAGAGAGGGGGGGAAGATAGAGGGGGATACAGAGGGGGAGAGAGAGGGAGAGAGAGAGGGAGAGAGAGAGGGAGAGGGATAGAGGGTGAGAGATGGGGAGAGAGAGGGGTGAGAGAGATGGAGACAGAGAGGGGGAGAGGGAGGGGGAGAGAGAGAGGGAGGGAGATAGGAAGAGAGGGAGAGAGGAGTGAGAGGGGGATGGGAGAGATAGAGAGAAAGCAGAGAGAGAGAGAGGGAGGGAGAGAGGGAGAGAGACGGAGAGTGACAGAGAGAGAGAGAGAGAGAAAGAGAGAGGGATAGAGAGAGAGAGAGAGAGGGAGGGAGAGGGAGGGGAGAGAGGCAGAGAGAGAGAGGGGAGACAGAGAGGGGGGAGAGAGTGAGGGGAGCAGAGAGAGATGGGAGAGGAGAGGGGGAGAGAGAGGAGAGAGGGAGAGAGAGGGGGAGAGAGGGAGAAAGAGAGGGGAGAGAGAGGGGGAGAGAGAGGGGGGGCGAGAGAGAGAGGAGAGAGATGGGTGAGAGAGAGAGAGGGTGTGAGAGAGATGGAGAGAGAGAGAGGGGAGAGATGGGGGAGGGAGATGGGAGAGGGGGGGAGAGGGAGAAGGGGACAGAGAGAGGGGAGAGAGAGGAGATTGAGAGGGGAAGAGAGAGAGAGGGAAGGAGTGAGGGAAAGAGAGAGAGGGGAAGAGAGAGAGAGATAGAAAGAGAGAGGGACAGAGAGAGTGAAAGTGCGAGAGAGAGAGAGAGAGAGAGAGAGAGAGAGAGAGAGAGAGAGAGAGAGAGAGAGAGGAGAGAGAGAGAGAGGGGGAGAGAGAGAGATGAGAGAGGGAGAGACAGAGAGAGCGGGGGGATAGTGGGGATCAGAGAGAGAGAGAGAGAGAGAGAGAGAGAGAGAGAGAGAGAAGGGGGAGAGCGATGGGGCATAGAGAGAGGAGACAGAGGGAGAGAGAGAGAGGGGAGAGAGACAGGGGAGAGGGAGAAGGGGCAGAAAGAGAGGAGAGAGAGAGAGGAGAGAGGGTGGAGGGGAGAGAGAGAGAAAGCAGAAAGAGGGAGAGAGAGGGGGAGAGGGGGGAGAGAGAACGAGAGAGATAGAGAGACAGAGTCAGAGAGAGAGAGAGGACGAGAGATAGCGAGTGAGGGGGAGAGAGAGAGAGAGAGAAGAGAGAGTACGAGAGAGGGAGGGGAGAGAACGAGAGAGAGAAAGAGAGGGAGAGAGAGAGAGGGGAGAGAGAGAGAGAGAGAGAGAGAGAGAGAGAGAGAGAGAGAGAAAGAGAGAGGGGTGTGGAAGAGAGGAGAGAGAGAGGCGGACAGAGAGATGGGGGGTGGAGGGAAAGAGAGAGAGGAGGGAGTGAGACAGAAGGGGAGAAAGAGAAGGGAGAGAGAGAAATAGTGGAAGATAGAGAGAGAGCGGAGAGAGAGAGAGGGGGTGGAGAGGGGGAGGGAGAGAGGGGGAGAAAGAGAAAGGGAGAGATAGGGAGAGAGAGAGAACAAGGGAGAGAGAAAGAGAGAGAACATGAGAGACAGGGAGAGAGAGAGAGAGAGAGTGAGAGAGAGAGAGAGAGTGAGAGAGAGAGAGAGAGAGAGAGATGAGAGAGAGAGGAGAGAGAGAGAGAGAGGGGGGGGACAGAGAGAGAGATAGAAAGATAGAGGGACAAAGGGATAGTGAAAGGGAAGAGAAAGAGAGAGAGACAGAGAGAGAGACACACAGAGAGAGAACGAGAGAGAGCAAGATAGAGAGAACGAGAAAGGGAGACAGAGAGAGAGAGAGAGAGAGCGAGAGAGAGGAGAGGGAGGGGGAGAGAGAGACCTACGAGAGAGAGAACGAGATAGGGAGGGGGAGAGAGAGAGAACGAGAGAGAGAACGAGAGAGAGACAGAGAGGGAGGGAACGGAGAGAGGAGGGGGTGAGAGAGAAAGTCGAGAGAGACAAAGAGAGAGAGAGAGAGGGAGAACGAGAGGCGAGAGAGAGAAAGAGAGGGAGCGAGAGAGAGAACGAGAGAGGGAGGTGGAGAGAGAGAGAGAGAGCAGAGAGAGAAAGAGAGAGAGAGAGAGAGGACGAGAGAGGGAGAAAGAGAGAAAGAGAGAGAGAATACAATCAATACAATACAATACCATTTATTGTCATTTGAACCTCAAATGAAGTTCAAACGAAATTTGGTTTCTGCAGTCAAACAAACAAGTAAAAAGAACCAATGACACAACACAATTTACACAACATCCATCACAGCGAATCTCCTCCTCGCTGTGATGGAAGGCAAAGTCTTATCTCTCCCTGCACTCCCCATTCTCCTGCCGATGTCAGAGTCAGAGCCCCCGGCGGGCGATGGAAAATAAGTCCCGCGGCCATTAAAGCCACACCGGGCGATGCAAGGCCGCGCTCCGGGTCTGGTTGTTGGAGCCCCCAGTAGCGCTAGCAAGTCCCGCGGCCATTAAAGCTGCGCCGGGCGATGTTAGACCCAGCTCCAGGTCATCTTCAACCCCGCAACTCTGGCGGGAGAAGTTTCCGTTGCGGGAGCCCCGAAAAGCGGTCTCCCACCAGGGACCCGCGAGCTCCCGATGTCACCGTCCACCAGACCTGCGGCTGGAGCCTCCGGATCTCCGGGGTCGGGTCACAGCCGCGCGTCACCGCAGCTCTCCACGCTCCGAACTCGGCCAGCTCCAGGATGGTGAGTAGTCCGCAGGCTCCGCTACTGGAGCCCCAGGTCGTTCCGGTTGGAGGCCACTCCACGGTGCTAGGCCCCAACGACAACGGAGACCTATTATAGCTATTACTACATCCCAGTGTATAGCTAGTACATTAAACATATAATACTTAATTTAATTATGACAAAATATTGCACGGTTGCACTCACTGATTATCATGACATATAATATGAAGCAAGTAAAGAAGAAGACGGTTATCATGTATTTTTACAGAGGTGCCGGATCGGTGCTCAGGTGAGCTCCGGCAGCACTGCACCCCTGGGTTTAAGGTGAGGAGGAAGATTATGTAGGAACCTGAGAGGCAACCTTTTCTACTAAGAGGTTACTGGGTGTATGGAATGAGCTGCCTGCGAAGGCAGATAACCAACATTGAAAAGACACTTGGACAGGTACATGGATAGAACATGTTGAGTGGAAAGTGGGCCAAACGCTGGCAAATGTGACTAACCTAAATGTAGCATCTTGTTCAGCTTGGATCATTGGGCTGAAGTACCTACTTCCATGCTATATGGCTCTATGCTCTTTGTTAGATGAACATAAACATGGCAAATGGAGTTTAATAATGGAAAATATGTGCTCGCACACTCTGTTAAGAGCATTTAAAAGAAGCTATTATCTAAATGGAGTGAGATTGCAAATGAGTGGAGTACAAGAGATTCAAGTGCTTAAAGTGCAAAACAAAAAGCCAGCAGGTAGATGCAGCACACAACTCAGAAGGTGAGTAGCATTCAAAGGTAGGTTACTATTGTAATTATGGTACATGATGTTGCTAAGGACATATCAGGAGCACTGTGCACAGCTTGGTCCTCAAATTTAAGAAAGGATATATTAATATTTGATATCAGCTAGAAGAGATTTCTGGAATAAGCAAGTGTTGCCTAACCATGAATGGCTGAAATCACTGGTTCTGTGTCCCTTGGAGATGACAAGAAACAGAGCTAACCTTATGAATGTATTAAAGAGGCATGATGTGGTGGTGAATTGATGGATAATGCATGGATATATTCTAAAAGAACACGGAATTGTGTCTTATGTGGAATAAGCACAGTAAACGAGTTGAGGCCTCAGTCATATCAGTTGTTATCAACATAAATTTCTAGAGAGCTCTAATTTGTACAAATGCAGGGCAGTCTATTGAGAATTTCTGTCATGTTTGATAAACTTAATTTAACTCTTTCCATTTATTTCAGTTCCTGCATTTTAATCACATCCATGAAATCTTCTACTCAGCGATTGGTTAGCAGTGCACGTTCTGCTTTGGTTGAATATTTTGATAATCTGAGGAGGGAAATTAAATATTAGACAACAAAGAAATGGCATAGCAGAAAAACAGAACTCAGAAAGATGCAACTAGTTTATTCGCTTTAACTGTTGATTCATCCCACATAACATCTTCCTACCAGATATAAAGGCACAGCGCCAGACACCTGGGTTTGTTCCTGACCACGGGTGATGTCTGTACCTTCTCCCTGTGACTGCATAGGTTTTCTCCAGGTGCTCCAGTTTCCTCCCGCATTCCAAAGACAGATGTGCAGGTTTGTAGGTTAATTGACTTGTGTCCCTAGCTTATGTGGGTGATCGTTGGTTGGTGCGGACTCAGTGGGGCCGAAGTGTCTGTTTCAATGCTCTCTCTCTAAACTAAACAAAAAACGCAATACTCCTTCAAATAGTTTTGTTCACACAAGTTCTATGTTATCTTACTTTCGCTTCCACACTAGGGTCAAATTACAGAGACCAATTAACCCATAAAACCTGTCATCTTTAGTATGTGTGTGAAAACTGGAGGACAGTGGAAACCCATGCGGTCATAGGGAATACATGCAAACTTCACACAGCCGACAAGCGAGGTTAGGATTGAATTGATGTGTATGACGCACTGAGGCAGCAGCTCTATCAGCAGCGCCACTCTGCCTCAGGTTGCGTCATGTTCAGCACAAACGTTGTTGGACCAAGGACCTGTTCCTCTATTACAGGGGCATCCCATTCACCGTAAAATTCATCGAACTCAGCACCATTGGGTCACTGGGAATATTCCCTGCCTGACCATCAGATCCCTCCAGATCAGTCGGACAGACACCAGTTAGGCAGCATCTGCCTGCAAATGATTCATGTCCCTCAAACCCCTGCATCTCCATGCACCCACGAAGGTGCACCCCAGACACCACCATCCCTGGCAGTGCTTTCCAGGCACACACCACATAGTATGTAATAAAAACTTGCCCTTTTTAAAAACTGCAGCTACTACCCTGCACTGAATATAATGCAATAATTTAAATGCCATAGTAGGCATTTAGTTAATTGGGATAATTTTAGTCAATTGAGAGGTGTGATTGCAAATCTTGTACAATATCATAAACCAAGTAAAATGTGACAAAGTCAAAATGGCCAGGCACAAAGAACAGAATAATCATGAACATCAATAACATGTCAATAACTAGACTCTCCTAGCAGCAGCATGCTGTAAGGTTGCAAACTCGTTTGCTCCCTTAACTTTTAACTTCCACTGACCACTCTTTCAATGTTACTGGTGACTATTTGACTTCAAGACACCGTCTAACTGTTCATAAAGTGTTGATAACAATTTTACACGTCTTAATCGGGAAAAGGATGGAGACAAGAAGGAAAGGAGGATCTCCAAAGAAGGAACTGGGAAAAGCCGCAACCACAGCTGCAGCTTCTGATTCCAGCATCATAGAAGCAATATCGAAAATGAACGATGAATTGAAAAATGAGCTGAAAAATGAAATGAAAACAAGATTTGGCAGTTTGGAAGAAATGGTGAAAGGAGTTTCGACCAAATTGAAGGAAGTCCAAGGAAAACTGTCTTTGTTACAAGATGAACTTTGTGAACAAAAGGATCAAATTGATATCTTGCGCACCCTGGGACAGGAGAGAGATTTGAAGATTGAAAAATTGGAACGGAGAATGAATGAAAACACTTCCGCAATACAAGTCTAAAAATGTGGACTTAGGAAACAGAAGCCGTCGTTTGAATTGACGAATTGTTGGTTTGCCGGAAGGCCAAGAAGGAGATAACGTTATAAAATATGCTTCTAAAATGATAAAGGAAACATTCAACATTGAGCACAATGAAAACCTTCCGTTCATGATAAGGCACACAGGATTGGGAAGAGATCCGGTAATAAACCGAGACACTTGATCATTCGGTTTCATTTTTTTCAAATGAAGTAGAATATTCTCCAGGCAGCAAACAAGTTTGGTGTGGTTGAATGTGAAGGATGTAAGTTTCGGTTTGTCCCTGATTATAGTTACGAGCTTTTGGAAATAAGAAAGACTTTTTATAATGTAATGTCTGATTTGTATAAGAAAAACTGCGCCCAGCTTTATTATCACCAGCTAGATTGCGTATTCGGCTTTTCAATGGTAACTTTCGATTTTTTAACAGTCCTCAAGACGCCTCCAGCTTTCTGAAGAGCTACGACGAGGAAGGGGAGTAAATGATAGCTGATTAAGTTATAATTGGAGATTTACTGTTCCTATTTTGACAACATTTCGTATGGTAATGATTAAGAATTTAACTGGACGAGTTGTTTTTCTTTTATATATATTCTTTTAAGAATTTCTTTGTTAATTTGTGTTCCCCTGTCGTTAGACAAACTAAGAGAATGCAGTTCTTGTTTTTCATATCTTGACCTTGGATAATAATAAGCAGCATTCCATGCCAGTCTGTATTTTTTTCTTCTTCTCTCTCAAAGAGATAATAACGAATGTGTTATGATGTAGTGGTTAAATATTATTATTTTTATGCTGAGCGCTGTTACTGGGAGAGATGGGATTGGGGAGGGGATTAGGTAGCTTGCTGACTGTCTATTGGTCAGTTTGGGGTTCTACAGGGGTAGGAGGGGGGAAGGGGGAGGGGGGAGGGGTCTTTTGTTCCCTATTTAGTGATCTTCATTTGTGCAAATTCTGAACTACAAAATTGGCTGAAATGTCGTCACTTAGATTTTTCTTCTTCCAGTATTATGAACTTTTAGGCTTTAAGAAATTAACCCATTACATCCCACATGATTTTTACAAGCAATATGGATAAAGTTACTCATTTCCTTTTATGGAATGTGAATGGCTTGAACCATACCATTAAGAGGATTTAAAAAAAAAAAGTTCTTCACAGACTAAATGCTCAGATTATCTTTGTTCAGGAAACTCATGTAAGGCAAGATGACAAGTCACGATTTTTCAAGTTTTGGAGAGGACAGCAGTTTCATTCAAATTCACAGGCTAAGGTGAGTCTCTATTTTTATTGACTCCTCAATTCCGTTTGTTCACCATGAAACAATTTCTGATCCATATGGCAGATTCTTGGTGATTACCGGTGTCCTTTATAGGCAAAATGTCGCTATGGTGAATGTCTATGCACCAAATATTGATCACCCTGAGTTTTTAAAACAGTTAATTGCATCCTTTCCTAACTTAAATGAACACTTTTTAATAATGGGTGGAGACTTCAATTGCTGTTTGAATCCCTCGATTGATAGGTCTACATCTGACCATGCACTTCCAAATAAATCAGCTAATTTTATTAATTATTTTTTACTTGACTCGGGAATGTTAGAAATTTGGAGATTCTTACACTCAAATGACAAAGAATTTTCATTTTTCTCTCATGTATATCATAGTTATTCTAGGATCGACTATTTTATACTAGATTCTCAGCTAGTTCCATCGGTCATTGCATGTGAGTATGATGCAATTGCTATTTCTGATCATGCACCAGTGAAACTATTGATCAAACTACCTGATTCCAAGTTTAGTGCTAAACAATGGCGATTTAATGCTACTTTGCTTCAAGACTTAAACTTTATTAAGTTTATGAAAGATCAGATTGCTTTTTACTTCTTGACAAACTCTAATGAAGAGATATCCAATGGTATAGTTTGGGATGCTTTTAAGGCATATATTCGTGGATAAATTATTTCATACTCCGCGGGATTAAAAATACAAACACAAAAAGAAATACGCACATTGGCTGACGAGATTAAAGAAATTGATAAAAAATATTCAAAAGCTCCTAGTTTAGAGCTCTATAAGAATAGAGTTGAACTTCAATTGAGATATGATTTGTTATTAGTATCACCGATTGAGAACCAGTAACTTAAAAACAAAAGTCAATTTTATATAAATGGCGAAAAATCTGGTAAATTACTTGCTAATCAAATGTCTTTAATTTATAAAAAAGGTAAAGACCCTACTGCAGTGACATCATATAGACCTATATCAATGTTAAATGTAGATTTTAAAATTCTTTCCAAAATATTAGCTATGAGATTGGAAAAGATTTTACCGCAAATTATCTCTGAAGATCAGACAGGTTTTATTAAAAATCGTTACTCATTCTTTAATGTTAGGAGATTATATATACAGAGTCTAATAAAACCCCAGAATGTGTCATCTCACTTGATGCCGAGAAGGCTATTGATAGAGTAGAATGGAATACTTATTCAATATACTTGGAAATGTTAAGATTGGTCCAAGATTTATCTCTTGGATCAAACTGCTATATCTTATACCTCAGGCTTCTGTATTTACTAATAATCAGAGATCACCTTTTTTAAGGCTCTTTCAGGGTACTAGACAGGGCTGTCCCTTAAGTCCTTTACTATTTGATATTGCTTTGGAAACTTTAGCCACTGCTATTAGGGAATCCCCTAATATTTTTGGTATTGTCCGCGGGAATAAGACACATAAGCTATCTCTTTATGCAGATGATCTGTTATTATTTATTTCTAACCCTGAGAAATCTATTCCGGCAATAGTAGCATTACTTAATCAATTCAGTAGTTTTTCTGGTTATAAACTAAATCTTATTAAGGGTGAGCTTTCCCATTAAATAATTTTGTTTCGAGTTATGGACAGTTTCCATTTAGATTGACTACTGAAAGTTTTACTTATTTAGGTATTAAGATCACCAAGAAACACAATAATTTATTTAAAGCTAATTTGATTCCTTTAATTGACCATATTAAACATCAGTTCACTAAATGGTCACCAATGTCCTTATCCTTAATTGGCGGAATTAATGCTATTAAAATGTTCATTTTACCTAAATTTCTGTATTTATTTCAGACGATACCAATTTTTATTGCCCAATCTTTCTTTGATATTATAGACTCTAATATTTCTTCATATATATGGCAGAATAAAAATCCCAGACTAGGTAAAAAATACCTACAGAAATCAAAAAAAGTTGGTGGTTTGGCATTGCCGAACCTTAGACTCTACTATTGGGCAGTCAATGTTCGTTATTTAACATTTTGGACAAAAGATTTAGAAGATACCCAATGCCCTGGATGGATGAACCTAGAACGTGATTCCTTACAAGGGCTATAATTGGCTTCTATTCTAGGGACCTCGTTACCTTTTACAATTACGAGATTGAATAAATATATGACGAACCCAATAATAAGACATACGTTCCGAATACGGTTTCAATTTCGTAAGTTTTTTGGACTATCTGATTTTATCCAAATTTCTCTTCCAACCATCTAGTACTGATCACGTTTTTTTGTTATGGAAGAGGAAAGGATTAGTAGCTTTTCGTGATTTATTTTTGGAGGGTTGTTTTATGTCTTTCGAACAACTCTCCAATAAATATAACTTACCTAATTCACACTTTTTTAGATATTTACAAATTAGACAGAAGGAACTACCCCTTTTTCCGCTACCACATCAACCCGAAATTTTGGATTTTTTTTTACAGTTGAACCCTTATCAGAAAGGATTAATAACGACTATTCATGAGTTGATTTTAAAATTACAAATAGATACATTTGATAAAATTAAGAATGACTGGGAAAGAGAACTCCAGATTTCATTATCTATAGAGAAATGGGAAAGGATCCTTCAATTAGTTAATACCTCTTCAATGTGTGCAAGACACGCTTTGATACAATTCAAGGTGGTCCACAGAGCTCATATGTCAAAAGATAAGTTAGCTCGTTTTTATGGTCATATAAATCCTACCTGTGACAGATGTAACTCTGAAGTGGCATCACTGACCCATATGTTTTGGTCCTGCCCTCTTTTGGAAAAATATTCGAAATAAATTTTTGATACTATTTCGGTAGTCTTAGGTATAGATTTACAACCTCATCCTATTACTGCAATTTTTGGGTTACCAATGTTAGATTCTATTCATTTGTCCCACTCCGCCCATCGGTTGATTGCTTTTACCACATTAATTGCGAGAAGATTTATTTTCTTTAAATGGAAAGATTCCAACCCTCCGACCACACTCCAGTGGTATTCTGAAACGATATCATGTTTAAACTTAGAAAACAATCAGAAGTGACATTGTTGAACCCTTGGTTAAATTTGATAAGACTTGGGGAAAATTTATTGAACGCTTTCATACAACATAAATTGATCCCTCTTTAACCGTTATAAAAATTATTTTACCTTCATAGGGTGGAACGGACTTGACGACAAACAAACTTAAATTGTTGAATTTCTCAGTTCAGATTCGGTTTTGCTGTTTTGTTTTATTTATTTATTTTATTTTTATTCTTATTTTATTATTATCAATTTTTTTTTTTTTAATTTAGTTTAGGGGGGTTTTGTTTTTTCTTTTTCTTTTTGTCTTTTTATCTTTGCTTTTTTTTAACATTTATGTTTCCTTTTAAAGATTGAACTATATTTACATAGAGACCGGGAGGTCTATATTCATTGTGTATTTTGACACTGGTCTCATATTAGGTTATACCTGTTATTAATGTGTTTAATCCTGATCCCTATGTATCAATACCATTGTTATGTTTATCATTATTCTTTTTGGTCTGTTTTTTATGTTTTATTTTCGTTTTTGTTTTTTGGAAAAAAAACAATAAAAAGATTTTAAAAGAAAGGTACTGAATAAAAAAGTTGGGATGTTCTGCTACAGTTGTACAAGATGTTGGTGAGGCCACATTTGGAGTATTGTGTTAAGTTTTGGTCACTCCACTATCGGAAGGATGTCATTAACAGGGCCTGTGATTCAGGGAGAGGATGAGAATGCTTGGACTTTAGTCCTTGGCACGCAAGAGGCTGAGGGGTGATCTTATAGAAGTTTATAAAATCAAGGAGCATAGATAGATTGAATGCACAGAATCTTTTAACCAGCCTTATGTAATCAAGAACCAGAGGACTTAGGTTTAAGGTGAGAAGGAAACGAGTTACTCGGAACCAGAGGAAGTGGAAATATGGAAGAATATTCCAGGGGAAGTAGTTGAGGCAGGTATTGTAGATGATATATGCATGTGCCTTTAACATAGTGACCTCATACCTACTAACCACTCCCCATATCACAAGTATAACTACAACCTCCCCACCCACAGATCGCTCTCTAGTTCCTGTGACAGACCACGTACAGCTAGTGCAATATGTAATGCTCCAGTATGAATAAAGATAGTAAAGTAACGATGCCTCGTTATAGATTCTTTACATGGTGTCAGAAGTGGGCTAGGTGATGAGCTAGGCAAACTACCCTGCAGCTACAAGATTGTAGTGGACCGTAAGGTCGATCCAGTGGTCAATGCACCTCACCGTGTCTCCTTCGCCATGAAGGACAAAGTGCGGTCGACACTACACAGTATGGTACAAATGGGCATCCTAAAGGCGGTCATCGAGCCCACCAGGTGGGTCTCTTCCATGGTTGTTGCTGCGAAAAAGGACAAGAGCGAGATACGCATCTGCATCAACCCCAAAGACCTCAACCTGGCCATTAGACGCCCGCACTACCCTATGAGAACGGTAGAAGAAGTCGCTGCACAGGTTGGTCCGGCAACGGTTTTTTCTGTCCTCGATGCCAAAAGCTCCTTCTGGCAGATACCACTGGACGAGCAGTCGTCCACTTTGACAACTTTCGCCACCCCCTACGGAAGGTTTCGGTTTCTCCGAATGCCATTCGGAATCAACTCTGCCAGCGAGGTATTCCAACAGACAATGGAGCAGTTGTTTTCAGGTCTACCGTGCGCCATCATTGTTGACGACATCCTCGTTTACGGCAAGGACGTTGCCGAACACGATGTCAACCTCCGCCAGGTCCTGGACCGGGCCCGGCAAATTAACTTGAAACTGAACCCCAAGAAGTGCCGATTCCGCGTCCCCGAGGTCACCTACGTTGGACATGTATTCACCGCCGAGGGGTTAAAGCCAGACCCGCAAAAAAACGGCTGCCATTTCAGGGATGCCTTCTCCTACTGATGTGGCAGGCCTACAACGCTTCCTGGGCTTGGTAAACTACCTGGGGAAGTTCATCCCCGACGTCAGCGAGCTCAGCGCTCCCCTGAGGGATTTGATAAAAAAGGATACGTCCTGGGCTTGGTTCCCCCACCACCAGAAAGCATTCGACATTCTTAAGTCCAAGCTAATCAGCACCCCCACACTCAAGTTTTTTGACCTACAGCGTCCCATTGTCCTCACCTGCGACGCCTCTCAGTTTGGACTCGGTGCCGCCTGTCTCCAGGTCCATGACGGCCTACAGTTGCCTGTCTCCTTCGCATCCCGCACCATGACCGTCACCGAACAGCACTACGCGCAGATTGAGAAGGAGCTACTGGCCGTCGTGTTTGCCTGCTCCAAATTCAGAGACTACATCCTGGGCAACACTTTCACCATTGAAACTGACCACCAGCCACTTGTCACCATCCTCAACAAGTCGATCCATGCCGCCTCATCACGCCTGCAGCGCATGATGCTGCAGCTCCAACGCTTCACGTTCACTGTGGTTTATCGTAAGGGCAAGGACATGTTCGTGGCCGACACGTTGTCTCGCGCCCCGCTAACGTCCACCGTTCGCAACCCATATGAGATGTCTGATCTAATGGTGCTCCAAATGAACATCGTCCCTTCACAGCAGATGAAGTCCCTGGTTGAACACACTACCAATGACCCTGCCCTGCAACAGCTGTCTGCCGTCATCCAGCGGGGCTGGCCCGACCGTCGTTCCGCACTGCCGGCTGGCGCCGTGCCCTACTTCCTGGTCCGTGATGAGCTCGTACTACACGACGGCGTGGTGGTGAAGGGTCACAAGGTGGTGGTGCCCGCGGCGCTGCACGACCACTATTTTCAAGTCGCTCACCGCGGTCATCCTGGGGCCGAAGCCACCGTGTCTCTCGCCCGGAGCCAGTTCTATTGGCCGGGTATGGCCAAATACATCCGGGAGAGGGTCTCCTCGTGTTCCACCTGCAACAGCCTCGCCCCCCACCAGCAGCGTCAGCCGTTCTGCAGCAGCCCGCGCCTGAACTGCCCTGGATGGCGCTTGCCGCCGACATTTTCGAGTGGCGAGGCAAACACTTCCTGGTTCTCGTTGACTCCTACTCCAGCTGGTTTGTGGTCGACCGCCTGCACTCCCTAACCTCTTCGGCCATCATCGACAGGTTATACCCTCATTTTGGCACTTTTGGCCCCCCGGCAAGCCTGCAGTCGGACAATGGCAGCCAGTTCACGAGCGCCGAGTTTAAAGCGTTCGCTTCCAGATGGAACTTCCGCCATTTCACCAGCAGCCCGGATTACCCGCAAAGCAACGGTCTGGCCGAGCGTGCCGTCCGCAGCGCGAAGCACCTGCTGGAACAGTGTGGTGGCATTAACTCCGACTTCCACCTGGCCCTCCTCAACCTCCGCAACATTTCCCGCGACTCCGCCTTGGGTTCTCCTGCTCAGCGGCTCATGTCTCGCGCTACCAGGCTCCCGCTCCCGGTGGCCCAGCGCTCCCTCATACCCTCCGTCCTCCCACCTGCGGCGGTTCAGAAACGCATTGCCTTCAGGCACGATGTCCAAAAGCGTTCCCATGACAGGTCCTGCCACCCGCTGCCGCGCCTCTTCCCCGGTCAAGTTGTCCGTATGCAGACCACTTCCGGTCACTCCAAGCTCGCTACTGTCGTCGGCTCAGCTGGGTCGCCCAGGTCCTATCTCGTCGACAATGCGGGAGCCATTTACCGTCGATCCCGCCAGCACCTTCGGTTCGTCAACGAGCCGCGTCCTCCTGCCGCGGATCCGTTTTCTCCCCCACTGCCGACTTCGCGCCCGGGCGTTGATCTGCCCGTCCTTCCTAACATGCAACGTTCTCCGCCTCCTCAACTCCTTCCGTCCCACCCTGCTCTGACTAGTCCTCGCTCGCCTGCCCGCTCCTGATCCCGCATCACCTCCGGGTTTGGTGCCGCGGTCTCCTCCGTCTCCTCCCGTTTCCCCCTTTCAGGTTCGTCTGCCCCCATCGGTGCCTCTTCCTCCTGCCGGAAGGGAGGATGGCGAGATGCGAACCTGGTCGGGACGTCTTGTCAAACCGCCTGTCCGCTATGGCGATTTTGTTTAACTGTCCTAGCGCATGAGCCGTGGTCGCCCTGTCACCATTGTATTTGCCTGTCATTTCGAAGGGGAAGGATGTAGATGATATATGCATGTGCCTTTAACATAGTGACCTCATACCTACAAACCACTCCCCATATCACAAGTATAACTACAACCTCCCCACCCACAGATCGCTCTCTAGTTCCTGTGACAGACCACGTACAGCTAGTGCAATATGTTATGCTCCAGTATGAATAAAGATAGTAAAGTAACGATGCCTCGTTATAGATTCTTTACAGGTATTAAAAAACATTTAGAACACACTTGGACAGGTACATACTGTAGATAGGAAAGGTTCAGTGAGATATGGGTCAATTGCAGGAAAATTGTAGTTTAAACATGGCATCTTGGTTGGCATGGGCAAGTTGAGGCAAAGGGCTCATTTCCATGTCTATGGCTCCGTGGGCTTGAAAAGCCAATTCTTTTCCGTTTCACTGCTAAATGATAGTTAATCACCCTCACTAATAGTGACCACAATGGCAGACCCATGACAATGACTGGTTTACAGTGATAATAAGCTAACCATTGCCTCAGTTCAAATATGCGTCGTTGATGTTCAATGACTAAATTGTTGCTGCATTCTTAGTTTTGGCAATGTTCTGATCTGGGTGCTGGAGCTGTTAGACATCTTGATACCATGAAAGCGAAATGTCAATTTCAGGAAATATACTTGCTGAATGGTGTCTCAGACCAGCAATGCCAGGGAACATTGTATTTTGAAGAGGAAATATTACACAACCAAGGCCAAGTGCTCGAGAAAGCTGCACGTCTGTTATTTCAATGAAAACTCTGCTCTTCATCCATCTTGTCATTTTGATCACCCAGTTTAGTTTATAATATTGTATAACATTTGCAATCAATTCTCACAGTTTATGACATTTACAGCTGGTGTGAAGATGCATCAGTCAATACCTTCTGTCTTCCAATTTAGTTTATTTAATAGAAAGATAGAAACATAAAAAAATAGGTGCAGGAATAGGCTATTCAGCCCTTAGAGCCAGCACCGCCATTCAATACAATCATGGCTGATCATCCAAAATTAATACTCCGATCTGGCTTTTTCCCCATATCCCTTGACTCCCTTAGCCCTAAGAGCTAAATCTAACTCTCTCTTGAAAACAGTGATACGGTGTGTAAACAGGCCACTTGTGCCACCAAATCCATACTAACCTGCAATCACCCATTCATAATAGATTTCCCATCCACCCCTACACTATCAGGGTGACTTACCGAGGATGATTACCTGCACACCTGCTCATCTTTGGGATATGGGAGGAAACCGGAGCTCCCTGAGGAAGCCCACATAGTCACAAGGAGAACGTGCAAACTCCACGTAGACAGTACCCGAGGTCCAGATTGAACCTGGGTCTCTGGCGTTGTGAGGCAGCAGTTCTACCAGCTGCACTACCATGCTGCATTACGTACAAACTCTAAATCCTACACTGACTTTCCCTTCCACTTGTTATATTCAACACAATAACTCCTTTACACAGGAGGAAAGTGAACTGCAATTCATCACCAGAATATCTCTTACAACAGTGTGATCACAGGCAAGAAATCAGTGATATAGATTACACTAAAACCCTGATCATCCAGCTCTCTTGAGATTTGGGAAATGGTAGATTTTAAGGACTGCTGCATGTTACTCCAAACATACTTTAATTCAACTAATTTAAGCACTTGTTGAGCAAGTCAGTGGTTGAGGTGCATCTGTACACTACTGTCAGACTTAAGCGGAGGAATACCCATTGTAATTTGCCTGAAGAGTCTCGAACCAGATTGTCACCTATCCATGGTCTCCAGGGATGTTGCCTGACCTGCTGAGTTACTATAGCACTGTCCCTCACAGTCTTTCCCAATCTTATAAATCAAAAATAGTCAACATCTTTCTACATCATAAAGAGTCATGGAAATATGCAGCATACAAACATGGCCTTTGTCCCACTGACCTGCACCAACCATTCATGTACACTAATCATATATTTGTCCCACATTCTCATCAGCTCTCCCTACATTGTATCATGCACAATCTAGGGGACAACTAAACTACCAAACAATGTTTTGTGGTTGTGGGAGGAAACCAGAGCACCAGGGGAAACCCACATGGTCACAGGAACAACATGCAAACTCTACAGATACAACAGCCGATGTCGGTATTTAATTCAGGTCTCTGGCTCTGTGCTGTCCTGTTTCACATTGTAGTCCACCTGTCATGTTGTTGCTCATTCATTCGGCTTTCCACCTTGAACCATTTCTCCCACTACTCACATTCCCATTTAATTTGGAGTTTTCCAGCAACAGCGGCCTTGGTGGCAGCTACTGTGTGCAGCGGTAGAGTTGCTGCCTTACAGTGCTTGCAGCACCGGAGACCCGGGTTCGATCCCGACTACTGATGCTGTCTGTACAAAGTTTGTACGTTCTCCCCGTGACCGCGTGTGTTTTCTCCAAGATCTAAGGTTTCCTCCCACACTCCAAAGACGTACAGGTATGTAGGTTAATTGGTTTGGTGTGCGTGTATAGGATAGTGTTAATGTGCGGGTATCGCTGGTCAGCGCAGACTCGGTGGGCCTAAGGACCTGTTTCGTCACTGTATCTCTAAATTAAACTAAACAAAACTAGTAAATGTTAAACTGCAACCAATCTGCCTCATAGCTGACTTGGATCATGAACAGTGCGAGCCCCCACCAGAGCAGCACAGTGTCACAACTCGTAGAGCTGCTGCCATACAGCGACACAGACCCGGGTTCAATTTTGACCTTGAGTGCCATCTATGTGGAGTTTGCACGTTCTCCGTGTAACCGAATTGGATCCCTCCAGGGGCTCCGGTTTCCTCACACATCCTAAGATGTGTCAGTTTATAGTTTAATTGGCCACTGCAAATTGCCCATAGTGGGTGGGTGACTGGATGAGAAGGTGCAATGAGATAGAATTCATGAGAACAGGTGGTTGGTGGTTGGCATGGACACGGTGGGCCGAAAGGACTGCTTACATGCTGTACTTTTTTTTTGTTTTTTTTTGAAAATATTTTTTATTGGGGATAAGTACACAACCTATTAACATCATTACAGTCTTACATTTTTAAATTGATAATATTATCAATTATTATTACATTGTCTCCAATACCTTTTGCCTTTTTTTTAATTTTAAACTAGATAGAACTAAAAAGATAGATGAAGTAAAGAAAGAAAAGAAAGAGAAGAAAAAGTGAGAAAAAAAAAACACACAAAAAAAAACACAAAAAAAAACAACAAAAAAAAAGAGAAAGATAGTTAAAGAAGAGTGGAAAATTTATTAAAATAAAAAACTTCATTCGAGATATATTCGTACATTTCAGAATATAGCATTTCATCCATTTTTTAGCCCGAGCATTAGTCAGGTTCCCGTGCTGAACCATTCTGACCCTTTAAATAATCAATAAAGGGAGACCATGTTCCAACGAATAATTCCTGTTTGTCCAACAAGGAAAATCTGATTCTTTCCACGTTTAAGGTCTCCGTCATTTCTATAATCCACATTTTGATTGTGGGGGCCGTAGGGCCTTTCCAAAATTTTAGAATTAATTTGTTTCCTGTTATTATACTATAATCAATAAAGTTTCTTTGTGTTGTTGTAAATGTTTGATTTAATTCTGATGTTCCAAGTATTATAAATTTTGGATCCGGGTCCACTTGTGTGCTGGTCACTTTAGATATTATACTAAAAATATTTACCCAGAATTTTTTAATTTTTATACAGTTTGCAAACATATGAGATAAGGTGGCTTCTAAATGTTGACATTTATCACATATAGGTGAGATATGTTGAAAGATTTTATGTAATTTTGTTTTTGAATAATGTAATCTATGTATTACTTTAAATTGTATTAAAGAATGTCTGGCATTTAATGAACATTGATGTATATGTTGTAAACTTTCTTCCCAAGTATCTTTCGTTATTATTTGATTTAATTCTTTTTCCCATGTTTGTCTGTGTAAGTCCGTCGATGGAATGTCACTGTCTAATAAGATATTATATATATAAGATATTAATTTTTCTGTATTAGGATGTTTATTCCAACATTCGTCAAGAATTTCTGAATTTCTAATTCGAAAGTTTTGAGTATTCGATTTTACATAATCTCTGAGTTGAAGATATCTGAAATAATCATTTCCTCGAAGTCCATAAGTCTGTTGCAACTCCTGAAATGTCAGAAAGGTGCCTTCCTTATAAAGTTGTCCCATATTTTTAATGCCATAATTCTTCCATTGTGTAAAACCCCTGTCCAACCATGAGGGTTTAAACAAAGGGTTATCCACAATTGGGAGAAAAAGTGATAAATTATCTAATTTTAATGTATTTTTTAATTGTTTCCAAATTCGTATGGCACTAAATATTATAGGGTTTTCCCTATAAATTTTTTTGTTTAATTTAGATGTAGCAAATAATATCGAACCGATATCAAAAGGCAAACAATCTTCCTTTTCCATTTTTAACCAATCTGGTTGTTGTTCTATTTCTTCCAACCAGAAATTCATATTTTTAATATTAACTGCCCAAAAATAAAACAGAAAGTTGGGTAAAAACAAACCTCCATTTATTTTTGATTTACACAAATGTCTTTTGTTTATCCTATGATTCTTATAATCCCAGATAAAATCATTAACAATAGAGTCTAATTTTTTTTTAAAGTTTTTTGACAAATATATCGGAATTGTCTGAAAAAGGTATAATATTTGCGGTAAAAAAATCATTTTTATGGCATTAATTTTGCCAATCATTGAGATAGGAAGTGTTTTCCAGTATTGAATATTCTTATGTAGTTTATTCAGTAGTGGGGGAAAATTTGCTTTAAATAATGATGTATATATCTTAGTTACATAGATACCTAGGTATTTAAATGTTTCGTTTACTATTTTAAATGGAAATTGTTGTATTATGTGTTTGTTATGTTCCCTTATTGGCATAATTTCACTTTTATTCCAATTTATTCTGTATCCTGAGAGTGAACCAAATTGGGTTATTAGCTCTAATAAGTTTGGAATACTAATTTCTGGTTTTGTAATGTAAATTAGTACATCATCTGCGTATAGAGAAATTTTATTCACTGTGTCCTTTGTGATATACCCATATATTTCCGGATGACCCCTAACTCTTTCTGCAAGTGGCTCAATAGCTAAAGCAAATAATAATGGAGATAACGGGCATCCTTGTCTACAACCTCTAGATAGGCTGAATTTTGATGACAACCTTTGATTTGTTAATATTCTAGCCGTAGGATTTGTATATAACAGTTTTATCCATGTACAGAATTTCTCCCCTAGTTGCATATTTTCCATCACTGAAAATAAATAAGACCATTCAACCTGATCAAATGCTTTTTCAGCATCGAGTGAGATTATTGCTAGATCTTCATTAATAATTCTCTTAGAATAAATAATATTAAATAATCTTCTTAGATTATAATATGAGTACCGTTTCTGAATAAAGCCTGTTTGGTCAGGGTGTATTATTTTATTCATCACTGTACTTAATCTATGCGCTAGTATTTTAGTTAATATTTTCTGATCTGTATTTAAAAGTGCAATTGCTCTATATGATCCCGGATCTTCAGGATCTTTATCAGCTTTAGGAATAAGTGTTATTATAGATTCATTTAAAGTATCTGGGAGTTTCTGTTGAGTATAGATATGCTCATACAGCCTTTGTAAACGTGGGCATAGCAAGTCATAATTTTTTTAATAAAATTCAGAGCCTAAACCATCTGGTCCTACTACTTTACCATTTTTTAAAGAGCCAATAGACTCCTCAATATCCTTTATCGTAATCTCCCTTTCTAATAATTCTCTATCATTTGAATCTAAACGTTTTAGATTACATTTTAGTAAAAAATCTGCTATTCCTTCCGTTTGTGTTACAGTTTTAGTTGAATAAAGGTTATGATAGTATTGGAGAAATCTTTCATTTATGTCCTTGGGCATTTTTAATAATTCTCCTGTCTCTGTTCTAATTTTATGAATTATTTTTTCCCCTTCCATTTTTCGTAACTGACGTGCAAATAGTTTTTGTGGTTTGTCTCCAAATTCAAAATGTAATTGTTTGGTTTTTTGATAAAGTTTTATTACTTGTTCTGAATACATTTTATTTAATTTATATTTCAATACAGCAATTTTATTATGTTTTGAAATAGATGGCATTCTCGCATTGTCTAAATCTAGTTGTTTGATTTCCCTTTCCAATGTTTGTTGCTTAATCCTGTTCTCTTTATTATAAAATACTTGAGCAGAGATTAATGCACCTCGAACAAACGCTTTAAACGTTTCCCACATAAGAGAAGTAGGTGTGTCAGGGTTATCATTTACCTCAAAACATATTTGAATCTGTTTAATAATGTATTCCTGGCATGATCTTTCGTTCAAGATTTGTGGGATAAATCTCCAATATGTTTGTTTCTCGGACATTCCATTTAATTTAATCATAAATGTTACAGGTGCGTGGTCTGAGATTATAATATTATGGTATTTTGAGTTATAAGTAAAAGGGATAAACGTGGAGTCAACTAAAAAATAATCTATTCTTGAGTATGTTTTGTGTACTGGAGAGTAAAATGAATATTCCCGTCCAGTTGGATTTTCTATTCTCCAGACATCCTTAATATTAGTGGTATTAATAAATGAATTTAGAAATACACTTGATTGAGATTTTACTTTTTGTTGCCTTGATGATCTATCTAAGTATGAATCTAATGTACAGTTGAAGTCTCCTCCAATTATTAATTTATATTGTGTAAATTCAGGAATTGTATTAAATGTTTTATTAAAGAACATAGGGTTATCAAAATTAGGCCCATATACATTCAGAAAAATCACTTTTTCTCCATTTAGCTCTCCAACTAATATAATATATCTACCATCAATATCCGCTATTGTTGATAAATTCGTAAAAGGTATTCCTTTACGAATTAATATTGAAACTCCTCTGGACTTATGGGAAAAGGAGGAATGATATGACTCAGCGATCCACTTAGCTTTAAGTCTGTGTTGGGATTCCTTTTTAAGGTGTGTTTCTTGAAGGAATATAATATCTGCTTTGATTAAATTTAGATGTGCCAAGACTTTACCTCTCTTAATTGGTTCATTGATTCCCTTGACATTCCAACTGCAAAATGTTATTCCCTGACACCCTCTTGTCATATTAACGTCTTGCATATTATTTCTAATGTGGTCTATAACCGAGCAGAAGGTGCAGCACATAAAACCTGACCTTGCTCCTGAACCTCAAATAGATGAATTTAGAATCATATACATCGTTCTTCCGAACACATCTCCTTGTATTATTATTGTTTTTCCAATCAAACCTTAAGTTATAAAAATATTTAAAGTGAAAAAAGTGATAGAGTTGGTTAGTATAGTGTGAAAGAAAAAAAACTACATCTACAATTAGTGAAGTTAGTGATAGCCACACTAACGTGGCTAGAATTCTAAAGACTTCCGTAGCCTTTGTAAACAAAAAAATTCCCAGCTCCGTGCCGAAAAAATAAATAAATATTATTTCTAATAATCAAATAGTTTCTTTGGGAGTAACAAACATATATACATACCCACATATACGCACACATATACATACATATATACACATACATATACATATATATATATATATATATACCCACATGCATACATACACAAGCAGGCATCCCTGCAGAAAAGTCCAATAACAACATAAATTCATAATGTTGTTATACTCTACATATCATATTAATATCCTCGCTAAATCTATAAATTTAATTTTAAATTGAGAAATAATTAGTTATTAATCATTGTTATCAATCATACCCAGTATTATATTTTTATGAGTAATATAAATGTTAATAATTTTAGTAGTAATATAGATATTTAATAAGTATTAGTTATTACATATATAGTTAGATATGAATATATAGCTAATAATAGTGATTCATAATTTTTTTTTAAAAATTAATTTTTTTTAAAAAGGGAAAAAAAAACACGGTTATCTCCAATGTCCACCGTCCATTCGGTTATCAAATGTCCTTAAAGCTCTTAAAAGAACTTTAAAGATCCTTTTAGATCTGGCGGTCCCGTTAATCCTTGACTCCTGAAGAGTAATGTAAATTCTTCAGACAGCGGTCAAGTTCCCAATTTCTTTGGCGAATTCCAGTGCTTTTTCATGGTCTGTAAAAAATTGCTCCTTGTTCTTGTAGGTGACTCTTAGTCTTGCGGGGTAGAGCAGGCCGTATCTCAAATCAGGTACATTCTTCAGTATTCTTTTTGTCTCAGTGAACAGCGCCCTTTTTTTGAAGATCTCTGCCGGATAATCTCGGTAGATACTAAACCTCACACCTTCAAAATGGAGCTGTCCGCCTCGGACAATTTTCTTCATTATTTCGTCAAATTCATGATCCAGTTGCACCTTTACGATAATTTGTCTTGGATGGGCATCATCTTGTGTACGACGCCGCTGCGCTCTATGAGCTCGACCGAGTAAAGGTTTTTGATCCAATTTTAAGACTTTTTGTAGTAGGTCTGCCACAAAATCCCGAGGGCCCATTTCCCTCTCACTTCCTTCTTTCACCCCTACAATTCTTAGATTCTTACGTCTTTGACGCCCCTCCAAATCGGTACATTTATCACTTAATTTGATCACCATATCGGTGAGGCGTTGGTTTTCAGTAATGAGTCGACCTACAGTTTCCCCACTTGTCGCCGCCCATTTCTCAAGTTCGGTTATCGCTGTTCTATGTTGTTCGAGTTCTTGATGAATGGGATCCACCTCCATTTTAACGCTCGTTTCCACCGAAACGAGTCTTGCATCCAGCACTTCCATCTGTTCCTTGACCTCCTCCTCCCTCGACCTCTTCCAGACTTCCAGTATTTCTTGAACGGTAGAAAGCATTTCTGCTTTACAATCTACCTTAAAAGAGTTAAGTTCCTCTTTAAAATCCTCATTAAAATTCACTCCAAAGGTTTTCAATTCAGCAGTGAGAAAAGCTTTAAGATCATCCATTTCAGTCTTTTCAGTCTTTTTCTGCTTTGTGTTCTTCGGAAGGTCTTCCTGGGCAGTCGTTGTACCTGAGGCCGAGGCCTCAGTTAGGCCTTCCTCTTCCATCGGTGGGGGTTTCCCTTTAGGCGGTTTTTTTTGTGTCCCACGGGAGGGGGGGGGACGTTGAACCGACATACCGTCCAAGTCGCGCTCCTGATGACGTCACGCGGCAGGCAGCCGTTCAGATCGCGATCGCTGCAGGTAAGACCCGATTTTTTCCCGTTTTCAATTTTCTTCGGCACGGAGCTAGTTGGCGCTGGACTCAAGCCTCCATAGCGCCACCGGAAGTCTGACCGTTGTGACGGAAATAGTAATAAACACCCAGACTGCTTTGAAAATTCAAAAATGTGATATTCTCAAGATCAGAACTTTAATATTATTGTATTATATGCTGTAAGTCCATAACAGATAGGTAATTAATTTACAATTTCTAGCAAAAGACCAAATCTTTAAGATCAGCTGCTAGCTGCTACATTGGCATATCAAAATCAGTAGCATCATCATACTCGTCAGATTGCAACCAATAAGCAACTCTGTACACCTTGTTTTCCTCAACTTTTCAATTTTGGCATTGTAAACTACAGGTTTTTGCTCTTCAAACCACACATGACATGCCTTTCTGCCCACTACTTTCCCATTAAGTATGTCCTGTAGATCATCACATTTGGAGTAGTCCAAATTTGGATAATCTCTGCGAATGCTGTTTAAATCAGTCTCTTTCAATTTTTTTCTATTTTTTCCTCTCTTTCGTGTCCCGAGCATGCTCCTTGCCTTTCTGTCGCTTGATGATTTCTGCTCTCAATTCCTTCTGTTTTTTCTTCCGTCTGTTCCTCTGCACTCTCCCCAATTTCATTGCCTTACAGAGCACCTCCTCCCTACGATGCTCCTCGAGATTATCAAGGTAATTGACTGTTCTATTCTTGCAGGCCCGCATCCTACATGACAAATAACACATGGTGGCATTGGGAGATTTCTGTTTCGATGAGCTAAACATCCCCATTATCTCCTCCGCATCAATGTTGTGTGATCTTGCTGATGCAGTCTCCTCCTTCAGTTTCTCAGTTACATCAAGTTCAAAGTATTTACTATATTGCCTCTCCAACACAGTGATGACAGCTTGAAGACAGCTCCTCATCTTTGAACTGAACTGTGGATGTATTGGTAGCTCCCAAAGTTTTTTCAATGTGGCGTCAAGATGTACCTCCTCACCGAAGAAATCTTCCCTTGCCAATATCATGTTCTCTGGATTTTCTGTGGCTTCCTTTAGAGCAGCAATCACCCCTTTAACCACTTTGATGCCATCAACATGGTTGATCTGATTCTGGCTTGAAGTGTAGAAGCGTTTCATCCAAGGCCCAGTCAGATATTTGCCAAGTAAGCCCAATATCTGAAGTTCTACTTTTGCTTCAGCCTGGGTGAAGTCATGGAGGATGGCGCTTTTCAACCCCCCACAGGATGTTCCGCTATTCAGCAGTGCTACAAAGTCATCATAATATTCTATCAGCTTGCCACTAATATGAAACAGTATGTGCAATCTGTTGCCACGGTACCGTGGGAGAACACCTCGGGGGATGTTCCTGTCATCTAAAAATGCGACAAATCCTTTTGGGTCCCCTTTTCCGTTTTTGTATCTAAGTTTGCTCATCTGCACTATGGCATTTACTGCTAGACAGTCTTTCCCAAATAAGAATTGTCCTCCGGATTGTTTCTGCATTTTTAGGGCTGAGCGAACTGATGTAGCAATGGGGTCAAGAGGATGCAAGTGGCAGTAGAGCTCGTTCAAATATTTACCCCACTCACTACTCACAATTCTAATAGCAGCATGATTAGCTGCACACCTGTCACTCATTGTGTTTGAAATGTTGTCGATTATCTTTTGTCTTGTATCTTGAAAATTTGTTTGCTCATTAAAATAAATGTAAGTTTTACACAAATTGTCAATTGTTTCGCAAATATGTTGTGCATAGTCCTCAGCAGTCCCACCAGCCAATTCATCAACTGCTGCAGAGAGACATTTGTTTGTGGTGGTGAAATGAACACTGTT
>JAXLNO010006092.1:262500-267500 GCA_038087875.1 Malacoraja senta | reverse complement strand
GGGATCTTGGTGTGGTACAAAGAAGAACTAGACAATCACATTACATCAATAAAACAGGGGAAATCACATATATGGTTGAAACTAGATAAAACAATTGGAATAATTGGAAAAGATATATATCTATGTGCCGCCTACATACCCCCAATAGAATCGCCATATTTTGAAGAGAATAAATTTGAAACTCTCCACATGGAAATCAATCATTTCCAGGCCCAGGGAAATGTGCTACTATGTGGAGACCTGATGCAAGGACCGGATGTGAACCCGATTCTATAGACCCACAGGGCAACAACCATGTGTTCGGTCAAACCCCCTTGTATGTCACACCAACTATCATTAACCGAAACAACCTTCACTGTAAAATAAATAAAAGTGGTAGAGAGGTAGTGCATCTCTGCCGAGCCTTGGGCCTGTACATAGTTAATGGTAGGCTCAGAGGGGACTCGCTGGGAAGGTTTACATATTCCTCAACTCTTGGGTCTAGCGTGGTAGACTACGCAATTACTTACATAGACCCCTGCACTATCAGTGCATTCACTGTTAGGCAGCAGTCCCCTCTTTCAGACCATAGTTAAATCAACATGTACCTAAAATTTCCTGTTCAAACTAAAGACGTAAAAAAGGAACCCAGTAAGCTGTATAAACTAAATCAGACTTACAGATGGGCTTCAGATAGCGGAGATAAATTCATCATGGCCCTGAATTCACCTGATCTCACAAATAAAATACTGAAATTCAAGACAAACCCATATGAGTACGAGAGATGGTGTAAACATGGCTATGAATGACATTAATATGATCTTTCGCAAGGCAGCTATCAAAGCTGACCTTGTGAAACAGAAGAGAAAAATTATCAAAAAACACAACCATGAAAAATGGTTCGACCACGAGTGTAAAAGTGTCAAAAAAGATCTGAGGAAAATATTGAACCAAAAACACCGTCAACCAAACAATCCAGACTTACGTATTAGATATAATGAAACTCTTAAAATGTATAAACACACGATTAGGAACAAAAGACAAAATTACACACATAAAATACTTGAAGAAATTGAAAATTCCATCAATCAAAACCAATTTTGGGTTATGTGGAATAACCTGAGCACAACAGAACTACAAACATTACCAATTCAAGACGGTGATATCTGGAGAGCACATTTCAAAAATCTATATAAAGACATCCCAATAAATAAAATAAACATAAATTATTCTCATATCAAAGAAAAACTCCAAACACTAGAAACAGTAATTAAAGATTATCAAAACCCTCTTGATTTCCCAATTACTTTGGAAGAATTGACCATGAAAATAAAATCTCTTCACTCAAAGAAAGCCTATGGTCCAGACAGCATTAAAAATGAAATGCTCAAGTACAGCACTCCGGAGATGCAGGACATAGTGCTTAGGCTGTTCAACATCATACTACGTTCAGGTTATTTCCCTGATATTTGGTGTCAAGGGCATATTTCACCCATTTCTAAGAGTGGAAACAAATTAGACCCAAATAATTATCGTGGCATCTGTGTCAATAGCTGCATAGGGAAGTTATTCTGCAGTATCATAAATAACAGAATGCAGGATTTCCTGAACAAATACAACATTGTCAGTAAAAAACAAATTGGCTTCATCCCAAAACACCGTACCACTGACCACATTTATACCCTCCACACTCTCATTGAAAAACATGTACACCAAGCAAAAAATGGGAAAATATTTGCCTGTTTTATTGACTTTGAGAAAGCATTTGACTCTCTGGCATGAAGGGCTCTATTACAAACTCATCTGTTGTGGTATAGGAGGAAAGGTATATGACCTTATCAAATCAATTTATCTGAATAATAAATGTGCCGTTAAAATTGGGGACAAACGCACTGATCTCTTCGCCCAGAGAAGAGGCGTCCAGCAAGGCTGCAATCTGAGCCCGACACTGTTTAAATGTATATCTCAACGTTTTGGCAGTAAATACGGATCAGAAAATCTTAGCAAAGATTCTAGCAAGAAGACTGAATAATTATATTAATAAATTGGTAAACCCGGATCAAACGGGATTTATACCCAAAAGACAATCATTTAATAACTTGAGAAGGCTTTTCAATATAATGTACTCTCACAAAGAGGACATTGAAGATATGTCAGTCGTTACGCTGGATGCAGAGAAGGCATTTGATCAGGTAGAATGGCAGTATTTATATAAGGTACTCGAAAAATTTAATACGGGAGAGAATTTTATTAGATGGGTTAAATTACTTTATGATAAACCTACGGCAAGAATATTAACTAACAATATGTTATCTCCAAAATTTTATTTATCAAGGGGTAGTAGGCAGGGTTGTGCCTTATCACCATTGCTATTTGCACTTATGATAGAACCGCTGGCTGAAAGAAATCATCCGAATATTCACGGATATAATACCAAGGACTCAAAGAATAACATTTCATTATATGCTGATGATATTCTTTTATATATTACTAATACACAAACGAGTATCCCCACCTTATTAACACTAATTGAGGAATTTGGTTCTTTTTCAGCATATAGAATAAATTGGAATAAAAGCGAAATTATGTCTTTAAAACCACAGGATGCGAGACACTTATTAAAATTCCCTTTCAAAATTGCAACAGAAAAATTCAAGTATTTAGGTATTCAAATTACGAGAAGACACAAATCATGATTTAGCGCCAATTTTATGCCACTATTAAATAAACTGAATGTTATGATTAAATTTTGGAAAATGCTCCCACTCTCATTGATAGGTAGAATTAACGCTATAAAAATTACTTTCTTACCACAATTAATATATTTGTTTCAAGCGATCCCAATATATATTCCGAAATATTTTTTCAAAAAACTTGATTCTAATATCACTCATTTTATATGGGATTATAGAGCACACAGAATTCAACGAAAGCATTTGTGTAAACCTAAAGAAGTTGGGGGTTTATCACTACCTAACTTTACGTATTACTACTGGGCAGTGCATATTAAGAACATAATGTACTGGTTGGATAGTTCCACTCACCAGTCAGAGTGGATAAGAATGGAAAAAGAGGTGTGTTTCCCGTACGATATAGGAACGATTTTGTTCTCACCGATAAAATTGAATAGTATAATATATAACAAGAACCCAATTATTCACAATGCAATAATAATTTGGAAACAAATAAAATTATCCTTGAAATTAAATAATCTATCAGTACTAACCCCAATATTGAACAATCCTGCAATCAAACCACCTCTTATCGACAAAACATATAAACAATGGGATAGACTGGGGATTAGGAAAGTAGGAGTTATGTATGAATTGGGCAAATTGTTATCATTTCAACAATTAAAATTAAAATTTAAACTGAATGGTTTAGGGGGCACTGTCCTGTGTGCGGCTGCCCAGCCAGCAGCTGCCTGTCCTTTCATCTTTATTTTTTATTTTAGTTAGTAAAGTGTTTTGTTTTGGAGGTCTAGACTTTTTTTGTGTGGGGGGGGAAGGGGGAAACTACCTTTCAGGGTCCCTACCTGGCCGGAGAGGCAGCTTTTCTCCGGGCTGCAGCTTCGACCCGTCCTCGCGGCCTACCAGCGGGCCTGGAGCGGCGTTTCCTGTCGGGGACCGCACAGAACCTCGGCCTCGGCGGCGGCACAGCGCTCGCGCGCTATCGCGGAGCGGGCGATGCCTTGCCCGGGTCGCCGCGCTGGAGCTCCGGTGAGCTGGGACCTCCGGTGAACATCGCGGAGCTGCGGGACTGTGGAGCGACCAGCTGCGGGCGGCGGCGCTGAACTTTACATCGGGAGCCTGGGATCTCTAGATGAGATCGCCAGTTGTGGAGCTCCAACCGGCGCGGCCTTGTTGGCTTCGGAAGCCGCGGCCCCCAGTGCGGAAGCGGCCGTTCCAGGGTTCCCAGGCCGCTGGGAGGACTCTCCCGACGCCGGAGCAACATCATCTGGCGAGAACGGCCTGGAATTCGGGCCTCCGTAGAGGCAACTGTGGAGGCCTCAATGGGCCCGACTATGGGTGAACTGGGGTTGGGGACTGGACTTTGTGCCTTCCCTCATGGTGGGAGCCATTGTGGGGGGATGTTCAGTGTTAAGACTATCTTGGTGTTATGCCTGTATTCCCTTTTTTGTGTGCTGCATAATGGCAAAAAGCATTTCACTTCACTACACCTGGGTGTATGTGAATGTGACTAATAAAAATACCTTGTACCTTGTACCTTAAATGATAATCAATATTTTAAATATATACAGATATGTGACTTTATGAAGAAATATATACATAGATTTCAAACTATATTTTTAGACCCTTTAGAAGAAGCAATGAATATTAAGGCTGATTCACAAAAACTAATATCATATTTTTATAATAGTATATTAAATAGAGAATTACCCTCAACAGAGGCACTAAGAGAAGATTGGGAACATGAACTAATGCTAAAGATCCCGAAAGATAGATGGGAAAAGTATCTGATGAACACACATAATTGTTCCATTAATGGAAGACATAATTTAATTCAATTTAAATTATTACATCCACTATATTATTCAAAAACGAGGTTGAATACATTCTACCCAAACGTCTCTCCCAGATGCGATAAATGTTTGTTTCAAAATGCCAATATAACACATTCATTTGTAGGATGTACAAAGTTGAATAAATTTTGGAGCGAAATATTTGATATATTTACAAAGCTCTTCAAGTCAAGAATAGAACCTAATACGGAATGGATTATATTTGGAATAATAGTAGAAGATATCAATTTAAACAAAGACCAAAAAGTATTCTTTAATTATGGGTTAATAATTGGAAAGAAATTGATACTTAAATTTTGGAAAAATACAGCTATACCAACTATTAAAATGTGGATTAGGAATATGACGGACATAGCACACCTTGAAGAAATGAGACCGCCTAATAGATAAATATGACCAATTCTTAAGGAGTTGGTCCGCTTTCATCGACTTTTGGAATCATGTGATGCAGCAGTACCGTAAAGATTACTGATTTCAG